>NW_019380359.1:642733-695436 GCF_000648655.2 Copidosoma floridanum | reverse complement strand
TTATTTTTTTTTTTTTATTCAATTTTGGGATTTTTTCAACTAAAAAGTGATCATCAGTCTAAAATGTGTATTAAGCGGATCACTTTTTTTCAAAGTCAGCACTGAGTGCGAAAATAAGAATCGTACAGTTTCTTAACCTTGTCTATCTATCTATCTATCTATCTATCTATCTATCTATCTATCTATCTATCTATCTATCTATCTATCTATCTATCTCTCGTGTAGTACATCTATCGCTTCTGTGTTCAGTAGCGCTTCCGTCACTGTCATGAATGCTAGATTATCTAGGTACTCAAATAGGTATTTTTAAATCTTGTTCAGATTTTGTAAAACAGGTTGATCTTCCCATTTCCTTGGTGCCCATGGTAAGATTTTAGTAGGTAACCATGTCCTACATACTGTATACTTCCCTATCGATGGTAAATAAGTAAATGTCTTATCGCCTGATTATTCATCGTCACTACCTGTTTTGCGATGCACTTTATTCCAATCGTTGGTCTGCTCCTCATCCTCTACTTCAACGTGGTCCAAGCTGTTCTCATCCTCTGTTGCTGGCTGTGTGTGTTTCACCATTGGTTTTCTAATGTGCTTGACATAACTTGCTTAGCTCTATTTCTTAATTTTGTAGTGGAATATTCCTTTAAACTCTAATATGTGCCTGTGTTGCAATTAATACCGTTAATATTACCATTTTAGTGGTCATCTATAAATTACCTAAAATATTTTTCGTTTATTTAGATACTTTTCATGTATGTATAGACATACTAATATATGTGAGGCTCTGCTCCCCCTGCACGCTTCACGTGTCATCCACCTATTTATGAATAAGAATCTATCACATAGGATTTGAGGTAGGAGATGAAAGGTTAAAAAAAAAAAGTTAAATTTCTTTTTTTATTAAAGAACACTGCTTTACACTATAACTTATACAAATTGTATAATTAACTAGCAAAACCAGCGAACCCCGCTTTGCCACCAGATGGCTTCGTTTTATGTAACATTTCGTTTGGTGATTAAAAGATAAGGAAAATTTTTTTTTTCTTTAATATTTGAATAGGAAAAATTCTATTTTATTTCGCAACAGTAATGAATTCATTTCGATTACAAAAATGAAGTGTTATTTAGTTGAACTTCTTTAAGTAAATGAAAGTGAATCCAAAGTAAATACTGAATCAAAGCGTTATGCGTGTCCGCAAATTATCCGTTTCATTGAAGTGCTCTTGGGTAAACCACATTTTTTGTTTTTTGGTCTGACGATAACACAAACAAAGCGGATGGTTTCCCAACTCGTGAACACCTCAAGTATAACTGTCCATGTGAAAAACAATGATTTTTTAAATTTATCTCGCAAATACTAAGCAATTGGCCTTGCGACTTGTTAATTGTCTTTGCGAACGCAAAGCGAGCTGGAAATTGCAATCGTTTGAAGTCAAACGGAAGATCAGTCGGAATCATTGGTATTCGAGGAATACATACATTTTTACCTGCGTACTTTTCATAATTAATGGTTGTCTCAATCAAATTTGGCGTAAGTCTTTTTACCAAAAGTCGAGTACCGTTGCAAAGTGGTGGTAGATTCAAATTATGCAATATCATAATAACTGTATTAACTTTGAGTTGCAAGTTATGTGGTGAAAATCCTGGTAACTCTAGAGAGTTCAAAAACTCTGTTAGATAATTAACTACATCATTGGGATTTGTTATGGAATCAATGAATTTGTATGTCACCAAATCGCCAGCAATTTTTGATTGAATGGTAAAATTCAGTGTGTGTACATTATTAATCTTTGCGGAAAGAATGGCTTGTTGACTAAACCAAGCATAATTCTGATAATTCTCACTAATGTTTGGGAAAACATTTTCAATAAGAGATAATTGAGAGTCTACAAATCGGCCAAAGTCATTGGTAAGAGTAATTAATCCAGATGTCGCATCAACTGGGACTTTTCCATTTCCAACAGCTAACAATTGTTTGGAAAATTGTGCAGCACTCTGATTATTTTAAAGTTTAACTCTCGTATTAGTGGTTAGTGATAATGTTTTTACGTTATTCCATAAAGGTGATGCCTTCGGGCAAGCATTCAATTCATCTGTAGGCGTTCCACGGGGAATTACTGTCAACGTCTGCCTAAAATCGCCTGCCAACAATATCATCAAGCCGCCAAAGATGTTGTTATTTCGCCGAAGATTCTTCAGTGTGAAGTTAAGTGCTTCAAGTGATTTCTTATGTGTCATTGTGCACTCATCCCAAAAAATGAGCTTGCATTGCATCAACAATTTTCCCATTGCACTGGATCGGGAAATATCGCATGTTGGAGTATCAATTGTGTTTAAATTGAGTGGCAACTTAAGCGCAGAATGTGCAGTACGACCGCCATCTAGAAGAGTCGCCACAATTCCAGATGATGCTAACGCCAAAACCATGTCACATCTTGATCGAATAGTGGCCAAGATAAATGAAATGACAAATGTTTTCCCTGTTCCTCCAGGTGCGTCCAGCAAGAATAGACCACCAGTATTATTGTCCACCGCTTGCATTAATGTTTCGTATACCTGTTTTTGCTGTCCACTCAGCAACGGCACATTATTTCGAACGAATTCCTGCAATTTATCAACATTGTATTGCAGCTCTTAATTTAATTCTGGGTTGAATGCATCGTGCAATCGATTTGGCGCAATCATTCCTATTTTAATCAGTAGCTTGTTTGCAATAGTCAAGCATTGATCCTCAATCAGAAACAATCCTTCATTGTAGATTTCAACGGTTATTTGGATGTCAGGATTATTCGTTTGAATGCACAAGCGATGCAAGATATCGTCACATATGTCGTCTTTGTATTTATTCCATAACTGAATTGGTTGTGAAAGAAAACATGTGGTGATGATAATTGCGAGCACCGTTCGTATTTGATACGCATTTGATGAAACAACTGAGTCCGCAAGTGTTAAATCCCAATGAGAATCGTTCTCCAGCAAACCCAATAGTTGACATACTTCTCGATATATTTCGCATTGGTGGCCATTCACAGTTTTCAAATGCGCAAATGATTTTGGTCCACGTACATTACCAACAGCAGTTGCAAATAAAAACATTCATCATTTCTAGGATGAACAGTATACATGCGACCTAGTGCATCAGTGGAAAACATCTGTGGCCAATCTGGAACTGGGATTCCTTGTTTGCGATGTTGGAATTTCTTTGTTGATTGATTCCAAGTGTAATATTTGGGCATTTAAACGTACATCAGCGTCACTGTATGTATATTGTGCGTCTTCCATTTAACGACGAAGTAGCGGATTTAGGAAACTCTCGCGCGCAAGCTCTTCGTCGGTTTCATGCGATGCGCCGGAAATTGCAAGCAGACGATGAACTCAATCGCGAATATACGAAGGTACTTGACGAATACATAGCACTCGGACATATGACGTTGTTGCAAAATGAAACACCAGACGGATACTACATGCCACATCATGCGGTCGTAAAATCGTCGAGCAGTACGACAAAGGTGCGTGTAGTATTCGACGCGTCCGCGAAAACCGACAGAGGCGTCTCTTTAAATCAAAAATTACTTGTAGGCCCCACCATTCAACCGAAACTTTTCGAACATTTGATGCGATTTCGATCTTATGCGTTCGTCTTAACCGCAGACATAGAGAAAATGTATCGGCAGGGGTCACGTTTGGAGTCGCCTCTGCTCCCTATCTCGCGATACGAACGCTTCACCAGTTGGCGGACGATGAGGGGCGCGATTTTCCGCGAGCAGCAAAAATTTTGAAACGCGACTTATACGTTGATGACCTGTTAACAGGTGCAAATTCGATCGAAGAACTTGCGATACTTCGCGACGAAATTATCGGTATCTTGGGGCGCGGAAAATTCAATATTCGACAATGGGCATCCAACCATCAATACGCGTTCGATACGCTAGATCGGAAAATTTTTGAGAGTGATTGTGCGGTGAAGACGGAAGCAGTTTCGAAAACACTCGGGGTAACTTGGGATTCGCGAGCGGATACGTTTATTTATACCGTCAAAGAAATTACAATTCCAAATAAAATCACGAAGCGTCATATACTTTCCGAGATTGCAAAGATTTTTGATCCACCGGGTTTATTGGGGCCGGTAGTTCTGTACGCAAAATTAATTATTCAGGAGTGTTGGAAACAAAAGTGTGATTGGGACGAATCGATACCGCAGGAGTTGTATTCGCGATGGGTGGAGTTTGCGAACCAGCTGTCTCTCATCCGCAATTTTGCAGTAGACCGAAAAATCCTTATCGATGGGCCTACGAAAATCGAGTAACATGGATTTTGCGATGCGAGTCTATTAGGTTATGGTGCTTGTTTTTATTTGCGTTCAGTAGATCGGTATGGAAATTGCGTTGTGCGTCTGGTATGTGCGAAGTCTCGAGTAGCTCCGGTAAAGTCGAAAACGATCCCGCAACTGGAATTATGCGGTGCCCTACTCCTCGTGGGATTGTACAGTGAAATGCGTCCATCTCTAGAATTTAAAATTCATAAAGTAGTACTCTGGTCGGATTCAACGATCGTATTGCATTGGCTTAGAAAATCACCGGAAACTCTTAAAGTTTTCGAAGCAAACAGAGTTAGCAAAATTCAAGCGCTGGACGTCGTTCACGAATGGATGCATGTGCGAACAAAAGATAATCCGGCTGATGCACTGTCCCGAGGTCAATTACCTACCGAGTTTTTAAAAAATCGAATGTGGCTGAATGGACCTGAGTGGTTGAAAAAATCCGAAAGCGAATGGCCGAGAATGGCGTTAACGTCACCGAGCAAATTACCAGGTCTTAAGAGCAAAACGTGTCTTTTAGTAAATTCAGGGGTAGAAATTTTTTCGCGATTTTCCTCATATTCCAAGTTAGTCAACATGATTGCGTATTGTCTTCGTATGCGTCGTTCAAATAAGTTCAAAGGGAAATCGATCAGCGTTGAAGAAAAACTTGAAGCGGAGCGTCGGGTGTTAAAATTAATTCAAGCAGAGCAATTGGCTGAAGAAATCGCGCGTGTATCTGCATCTAAAAAGGTAAAAAGTGCACGGTTAGCAGCGTTCGATCCATTTGTTGATGAGCATGGTATTTTACGAGTTGGCGGACGCTTAAAAAACGCGAAAATTTCCTTCGATCAAAGGTATCAAATTTTATTACCATCGCACCATCATGTTTCTGATTTAATAATCCGAAATGCGCACTATCGTACTTTGCATGCGGGAATCCAAACTACGTTACACACTATAAGACAGCGTTTTTGGTTGTTCGACGGAAAGCAACAAGTTCGAAAAATCGTACGAAAATGCGTAGAATGCGTGCGCCATCGCTCCAATCCGATTCATAGTAAAATGGGAAATTTGCCATCAGCACGCGTTACCGAGTCAGGCGCGTTTACTCACGTAGGAATAGATTTTTTTGGGCCGATGTACATCAAAGAGAAAAAACTGCGGAATCGTAATCGCGTTAAGGTTTATGGTTGTGTGTTTGTATGTATGGCATCGAAAGCAGTGCATATCGAAATAGTGAGCGATTTAACCACCGAAGGATTTTTAGGCGCGTTTAAGCGTTTTTGCGGCCGACGCGGCATTCCCAAACACGTGTTTTCGGACAACGGCACGAATTGTGTCGGAGCAAGTAATGAACTACAAGAAATGTACGCTCTGTTCAACTCTGACCAGTTTCGTGATGATGTTGATCATTTCGCAGTCCAGAGAAACATCATCTGGCATTTCAATCCGCCGCTTTCACCACACTTTGGTGGAATTTGGGAGTCGGCAGTAAAATCGTTTAGACACCATCTGAAGCGAGTGATCGGCGAACAACTCTTAACTTTTGAAGTACTTAATACCCTCGTTATCGAAATCGAAGCAATTCTCAATTCTAGACCACTTTATAGTATATCGAATGATCCTAATGATATAGCGGCCATCACGCCGGCACATTTATTAATTGGAAGACCGTTGAATTTTTTGCCGGAAGCTGACCTTTCTTGTGTTCCAGGTAACCGATTGTCAGCATGGCGTTTCATCACGAAGGCACGACAAGATTTTTGGAAGCGATGGCACCTGGAATATTTGCATGAACTTCAACGTCGACAAAAGTGGAGCAAGTCCAATCACGAGATCGGTATCGATTCCGTCGTCCTCCTCATCGATAGAAATCAACCCTGCATGCGATGGCGGCTGGGGGTTGTCGTCGAGGTCCACCCGGGCGCTGATGGCATCGTACGAGTCGTCACCGTTAAAACTGCGCAAGGGAGCTTCAAACGCAACGTCACATCGTTGTGTCCGCTACCGATCTCATCGTCACAAGAAGACTAAATTTTCGAACGTGTTGTCTGTTTTGTATTAAACTGATTTGTGTAAACATTACTCAAATTGTAAACACACTTCCACATCACTACACTCTCACACTATCGTACGATTCGCACAGTAATCATTTTTTCGAATACGCTACACATACGATGTTTTCGATTTTGCTCGCCTTCTCTCACAACGGGGGGAGCATGTTTAGTCGAAACGACTAAAATTCGTAGACCGCCTCGTGAGCGGTGGAGGATCAACCTCGCAGCACGCCGAAGGGGGCAGCACACCGAGTTCACACAAAATTCATCACATATTCACATATGCAAGCGCCGGTCAATTTCTTTCTTACCTTCATCCTTTTTCTCCTTTTGTTTCAGTCGGTACAATTAATCGCTCTCACGCCAACTCTCATTATGTCTCTCTTTCTCTATACTCTCATTAGCTAGACATTTTCTCTCCTTCTTTATCATGCGCCTACATCTCCATCTCCTTTGCTCTTATTAAGTGTCCTCGGGTCATAGGTCTCTCCCCCTCTCTTAATTGCTTACATCATTCTCTCTCTCTTTTCCGGGCTTTTCGCATAAGGTGTAAGGGATTGATGGGTCCTGACGACTGCAGCGGGTGGGAGAATTAAAAAGGGAAGGGGAGTCTTGCAACTACTTTGGGTGGGCGCGCCGGGTCAGTTCCGAACTATCTGTCGATACAGAGCGGTCTACAGTTGTCAACTGCGATCTCGAGTATCTGGCATAGTTGGGTATTATATTCGTCCTACTGGTTTCTACATCTTTCCTCATCATTATCACGCACACGTGTATCTGGGGGTCACCTTTTTGGGGTTAATTTCTCTCACGCTTTCTTTTTTTTTATCATCATCGTCATCAGCATCATCTTCGAAAAGCTCGGCGTGCTGCGAGTAAAGCACGGCGAAAATCCGCTTCACGGTCCGTGCGACGTTTGTCGATTCGTGAGCTTTTCGAGACACGTGCGGACGCGCACGTATACGTTTTCTACACACAATATACAAATACACACTGTTCATTGCAGGAAGTTTATCTTAAATTTATTGTTCAACCTCACTCGTTTGTATTTTCATTAATTTTTCTTCTCTTGGGTTTTTCTCTTCGGAGTTTTTCCCTTGAGCCACGAAATATATCTTCGTTCGTGGCTCATAATCAGTGCATTTTAAATTTATTTCACCTAGTTTATTCCCATCCTCCGTTCCGATAAATTCAGCAAAATTGTCTTTTTTAGGTGGATTTTAATTAATCAGTTGTAAATTGAGTAGTATTTTTGTGCCGCGATCCCTCCTAAATTTTAAGTAACAAATTAGTTGACTTCGTCAAAATAGACGTAGCCAACAGGGCAGCAATACTCTTGCTACAATTCACTGCGAATAGATCTGCTTCACACATTGCAAAGAAGCTAGTCAATGTTGTCGATGGTGGTCTCTCAGCTTGTTGTGCCGCATTAGCCTCAGTGAAGTTAACTCTTTGGCCATTTTCCAAATGCACTGCTAAATATACAACTGTGGGATATCTTTCATGAATTTGAAATGACAAAAATCGCCAGAGTGCTTTATTAGTACTGACGTATCTGCCCATTTGGAAGTTGCTGATTTCGTCATTCGCATTTCCCGAAGCAATACTAAACACAGCCATGTCGCTGTCTTTTATGACGTATTTGCACAAATATTTGATTGATTTGGCCGAATGACAACTCTCAACGTTTGCATGTGTTTCGAAAATTCGTGATAGCAGCGGGCAATATGGTACAATGAATTCATTTCCGATCTCAATCTCTTGATTTTTAACTTTAACTTTGATAGTTCGACCATTATCTTCTTTTGAACGCCAACGATAAACTGGATATCCATCGTTCCATGTGACTATCTCAGCAACTAACGGTCACGGATATCGTTTTGTGCACTTTCCATCAGCCATGCAAGGCGATAATGGATTTAATGCACCATCTGTGTCATCACAATGTTGTGTAGATGGGGATCAGTGACTGGATCAGGAATTTCAGCTGATATGATGTGATCCACTTCATTTGAATGTAATTTATCCAGCAACCAAATTAAGATATGAGCATGCGGTAGTCCACGCTTCTGCCGTTTTACTGAGTACATATAACAACGTGTGTCACCAAAAACTCGATACTTAGTAAGCACATCCATCATAACCTTGAGTTTTTGATGAAATGCTCTGGCGATTATGTCATGGCGATCTTGCGGTTTTTTGCCCGGTTCCAACTCACGTTTAATTTCCATCCACTTCGGATTGCATGTGAACGTAATAAATAAATCCGGAGTTTCATAATTTCGCACGTACATTATAGCGTCTTGAGCGTATTCGTGCATGTGGCGTGGGCTTCCGATATAAGATGATGGGAGAATCTCCACCTAAATGACTAGCATCACGCAACTGTATTTAGTCCTCAGATCGTAGCTTTGCCTGATTGAATCAGATGAACGCTAAACGTTTGGTCTCGACTTCGACATACATGTCGACAGCGAATTGCTGGAATAGCCGACGGCACTTCAGAATGACATTCTCCTTGTCTGTATAAATCCTTGTACGATACGCGTAGTAATTCATTGCGCTTAGATTTTTATTCGTTGATACGCCTGAAAATGCAAAATTAAATAAATTGTTAATGGAGACCAATAATAGCAATAATAGCAATAATTAGTGTGTAAATATTGTACCTGTAATTGAATCGACCATCTTCAACGTGATGTCGTATCCGTCTTGCCCTTGCCAATAAATGATTAGATATTGTAACGCATCGTACAAACGATGTGTCTCGTTTACACGATGCATGAATGCATGATATTGCTTCTTCGCTGAACGACAATGTCTCGCGATTTAGTTGGATCGCCAACAATAATTGCAGCAACATCATTAACGGTGGGTGCATTGAATCTTCGCACATGTTTTTCTGTTGGGGTACAATCCGCTCTTATGACAAATTTGTGCGTATCCGATGGCATTCGTTTCAATGCTGTTTTGAACATATTAACCACAGCATTATTAGCATAAAAAAATGCTTGCAACTGTTCAATAATTCGTCTCTTTAACTGTTGTATTCCCTGTATATTGCACCGCACTTTTAGCTGATCCACTTTTGAAGAAATGAAATATATTTGCAGAAATTGATGTGGTTCATCTAGTGTTGGCAGCATTGAACTATGAAAATGATATATTTGTCCTTCCCCAGCGGAAATTTAAAAACGTAACAAAATGTTAGAAAAAGTGAACATGTGTAATAATCTGCTGTAACCCGCAAGAAAATGTAAGAAAATGTAAGGAACTGTCATAGTCTTATGAATTTCGGACGTTTCGTTCACTTTATTATGTTGTGTTATGTTTTTTTACATTTTTTACATTTAATATAATTTACCACATGCTGCTACACTTATACTTTTTCATAATAGTTACTCAAGTTTTTTTCATTTGAGGCAAATTTTATTCGAAAATGTAAGGAAACATGTCTAAAAGTTATCAATGATAATAAAATATTAAAAAATGTAATATAATGCAAAAAACTGTAAGCTGTTATAAGACATTACAGATGACAACACTTCCTTACAGTTCATTAGAGTTTACTACGATTGCTTTTTCACGAGATTTAAGTGTCTTTCTAGAATTATAATAAAATGTAACGAATCATAAGACAATGTGTCGGGTTGTAGTTGACTATAATCAAACGTAACAAAACGTAACAAACTGTAACTGTGGTCCAAAATCCAACTAAATTGTACATTACATCACAGGAAGCTACGGTATGCTACGTTTTTTCACACTAACTTTTTCCGTTGGGGTTGAATCTGTAATTGCAAACAATCATTTGTTGAAGAATACGGTGTAACTTCTGATCGTGTGATGGTATAGTGTGTTGTGTATATGTAGTTGTTATGTGTTGCAATTCATTGTGTCGGTGTGAGTAATTGGTTATGTGTGTTGTATCTTTTACCTTGCAAGTCAGCATGAAGCCGCCTTCTCGAATGATATTAGCTCCAAAGTAAGTCATGCAAAAGCAGTTATTGTATTCAAGGATGTGTTGAAGAAAATGGCTGGAATCGGGATCACTTCCATCGAACAATGGTTTCAGTGGCTGTGGTGGTGTAAGTAATGGATCCAGTTTGACTTTTCCACTTGCCCAGCACAATCCAGCTGTTTCTCTTTTGAACTTTAACGTCATTGGTCCAATATCTGAATTTTCATCATCACTGTAGTTCGCAGTGGGATCATATTGGAATGCCAAGCGATTGTATGATGCCAATGATCTTCGTGTGCTCACGCGTTGTCTCAATCGGGCATTTTCTCTTATTATATTTTGTCTTTCTTCGATTAAGTTCTGTGAATGCACTTTTTGCTGGCTTGCATGTCTTGTGCGGCGGCCGATGTTCGCATGTCGTCCTCTAGGCATGTTGGACTATGGACAGAGTGGTAAATTTAACCTCAAATGCACGATCCACATAATTTACACAGTTCAACTTAAAACCTTAAAGACAAATGCCTGCTGTTGAAGCTGAATAAAAATTTGCACAATACATGTGATTGGTTTGATGGTTTCCAATTAAAATGTTAGGAAACGAATAACTTATTTTTTTTACTTTTTTTTCACGATTTCACAGTGAACACAATACCGGTTTGTCACATGAAATTAACTGAGCAGAGAACAATGAGTAGCTGTCAAACAATGTATCACGCACCAGTGTCATCTACTCTAAATATTGGTTTGTAGTACATGCTATGTATCAGAGATGGCGCTGCATGTGAAAAAGATTTTTCCGCTTTTCTGTTAAAATTTTTCCTGAATTTTCTTTGCTATAAACCTCACGGAGCCCGAGACCTTTCCAACGAATGCAAAACCTTGGAAATCGGTTCGTGCGCTCTGGAGTTATAACGTCAGGAAGGAAAACCTGACTTATTTTTATATATAGATAATAGTAATTACATAAAAAAAAAGAAATTCGTACCTTTTATATAAGTTAAGTATGGTTGTTATAGAAAAATCAGCTACAGTTTGTGACGTTCTAAAATGATTTATACCAATCATTTGCCTCGGTTGATTATGCTACGAGTCTTTAATCTCGTTAATGGAAAAGTTAGTAACATCTGACTTTGTAAGCGTAAAGAGAAAATACAACACTATAAAATGACTATCACAGTAAATTGAAAACATTACATATATTTTTACATGCTAGGAATACTTAAACCATCCCTAGCAGTATCCTGAGAACGTAAAAAGGTAAAGAATATCAAGGATGGTACGGAGACCCGTCACATATATATGTATCCACAGATTAAGTTTATGCGGAAAAGGTATATGAAAATCCCTGCCCCGTATCAGAACTTATCAGATTAATAACGTATTGGTTTCTTGATTAAAGAAAGGACTTATTCTGTGAAGTCCATCAGTTTGTGTCTCCGATAAGGATAAGGAGATAGCTAAAGGAATAAATAAATATATCGTACCTAGATGAATTATTAGTGAAACGAAAAATTAAGATACATTCAAATCTATGCCAAATTACATTCGATAGCACGCAGGCTATAAAACAAAAAAAAAGAATTTCAATTGTATTTATATTTATGTAAAAAACAATTTATTGAATAGCAGTTTGCCTAATGCGAATATTATACAAAGACGTAAAATTTTATCGATGTTGGAATCAGTTATATGGCTTTATTAAGAAAATTATATTAATAAAATGTTTGAATCAGATTCGTAATGATTTGTGAAAGAAAAAAGCAGCAAGATATTTGTATGTAGAAAAATAACGTCATAGGGCGTTCAATTAGCCACGCTACAAAAGTCTTGTACTATAATGAACCAATGCTACGAGTTTTCAAGAGAGCTAGTTGTTGCAACAAGTCAAGGAAAAAGTCCGTCGCTAAGTGTTACTGAATATTGAGCTAGCTGAAACAGTAGGCCTCGGATTCTCGGTGACGTGAATTTCTCATCTCTTTCTCGCTTGCTACAGGATAGGAGTGTGCGGCTTAGCTTGGTGTAGAGGCATGGCACAACGTTGGCCATCTCTTCGTGTACTTCTCGTAGCGATGTGGACTGGCCCACGCAGCTACTGTTAAGGATTGGCGCCTATTTCAAAATTAAAAAAAAAAACCCTAACAAGAGTGTTGTACTGTCCCTTTATTCATACAACTAGCGCAAAAATATAATTTGTAAATTTTTGGTTACAGATAAAACAATTTATTATTTAACCGTACATTTGCTCTTTTACGAAACGTACGTAATGTTTTTTTTTTTTTATATATATCTATATTGCAAAACAAAATTTTTAGAAAATTTAAAAAAATCTACGGTGTATTATAACATAGATTAAGCAACTTATAAAGGTGCTTGTAAGTCGGATGATAATATTTTTTTTTTTTTTTTGATGAAGTGCTAAATAACATTCAAGAAAGCTTACCACCTCATGAACTAAGGATATTAATTAGAAGTATAGTAATGTTTATAAGAAACTCAAGTATATGTGACGGTTTTTGTAACAGTATACGGTTGTGGATAACTCAAACATATACGTACAATAAAGAAGGTGAAAGAATAACTAAAGATAAAATTGAAAAGAAAGATTTAATTTTACGAATAACTCTCAATACTAGAGATACTTGTTTACTGTAGTTTATTTTGTACGGAACACAATATTTTTTAGTTTTAGCTTTTGCTATGACCATCAATAAATCTCAAGATTAGAGTTTTAAAAATGTCGGTTAATATTTAAAGAAATATTTGTTTTTCTATGGTCAGCTTTATGTAGCATTATTAAGATGCAAAAATAAACACGAGATTTTTATTTAAATAGAAAGAGAGAGTAATTTAGCTATAGCAAACATTTTTCCAAAAGAGATTTTTAAGTAAACTATACTGGTACTTTAATTCTTATGAAATTAATGAAATTTTTTATTTTATATTTAAATATTTTTTCTTTGACTATTAAAATAAGATACAGAGAAGTACAGCAGGGGTTGCAAAAATAAAATTTAGAAACTGTGCTCATTTTTATATCATTTCAATAGCTAAACAAGGGTATTTGAAGTATAATTTTTTTTTGTTTTATGGGACTCTATAATATGGTTTGCAAAAATGAGTCATAATAATAGGGCAAAATTTAGGAACACAGTGATATGATATTATTAACAAAAAAAACTAATGCACCAGAATCTTTATACTTACTAGTATAAATCTTAAGCATTATTACTATAATAATAGACGTTAGGGATCCGTTATCATGTACTTTGACGTATATTATAAATATATATTAGGTCCATCTATTTGTCTCCTGGGCAGTGTGGAAAAACAGAAAAACAAATCATAAATTCTAAAAGAAAGTTTCCTAATAAAATAAAAAACTTATTTTAAAATGAAATTAAAAAAAAAAAGTCCATACCAATGTTTTCAAATAAAAAAGCAGAGCTCAAAGTCGTAGTATATAGTCGAATTATGTAGAAGATTATACGTAGACAATGAAAGTGCAAAAAGAATTAGATTGGTTGCTGTAGGGGGCAAGAAAAATCTTGTGGAGGGACAGAGGAAAAATGATCGAGAGCAGTGAAGGGGCAGTTGGGGTGATAAGAGGCTTGATCCAATATTTATTAGGTTAAAATAACGTAGAAATAAGATGAATTTTGACGAGGGACGGTGTGGGATGACTTAGGGGGTAATGGGAGTTATGTGGAATCCCCCACACATCCTACTATATAATATAGTAATACACATACGATAAAAGTGTTCTTGAAGTCGTAAAGTTATTCTTATCTTCTTTTTATTTCACATAGAAATCTTGTTTTTCTAAGCCTATCTTTGTACCCTTTTAAGACAGTTAACTTTAATTACAGTTCATATAACGGCCACATTTAAAATACACAAATGATACTTTACTTACTCATGAGGTATCATGTACGATTTTAATATTTTATTGAAAAATGTAAATATTGTCAATAAAAACTGACTTGTTCAATTTGACATGTAAGAACCTTCTTACTGCTTATATAAAAAATGTTAACAAAGACTAGGTCTGTCATAAGTAAACGTACAAGCTACAATCTATCGTTTTATTCACTACACATTTTGTAAGAGAAATGACGTTTTAAAATATAATTTACAACTTTGCAAGTCAAAGATTCTATTACATGTAAATATTCTCATTTTTTCAGTATTAACTATTTATATGCAAAGATTTTGTATAAAATTTAAGGAATAGCATAGTTATTTTGCAGCTTTAATGTGCAAACGATTTGTAAATCATTTAATAATTCCTTTTGTGCATAACATGTAATAATACTGTAACGGTGTTCCACCGTTAGGTCACATATGTAGGCTATGTCAGGTAGGGAAGTAGGAAAAAGAGGGAAAGAGTTAAAGGGACTATGTAAGAAAGGGTTATGAAAAAAGAGGAGAAAGCAAGAAAAAGAAGCAGAGAGAGACCAGATTAGCTTGGGCCTGCAAGCGTGCGAAAAGCGATTTTTGTTGGTATTGCTAGAAGCAATTTGTGTGGTTATCGCAAAAAGCATCTTGTTCAGACTTTTCCGTTTGTTGTCTTTTGACGGTCCTTGGCGCGCTCCTTGATGCAAAATCCTGGTGTAGTGATGGTGCTGTGACCCTGCTTTCCTGAGCCAGCTAAAGGTCAGCGAGACTACAAACCTCGGACAGCAGTTCTTAGTTGAGTCTACAGGGACGCCTATTGACCCGAGCAGGGGCTCCTCATCAACGCCACACCACACTAAGCGAGCATTCGAACAGCGAAGCCTGCATGCTGGCGTCACCGTAAGTGCCTGCCAGCAGGTAGACTTTTGTAAAGGGCAGCGACCCTCGAGTAACCTGCGTAGATCTGCCCAGTTCGCGATTTTACACCACGAGCACGTCAAGCGCGATTTCTCCACGTTCGATCACACACACACTCACATACCCACACCCAAAAGTACAAATACGACCTCTACTATTATTATACATATAGTAATAGTAAATTAGTAGCTGTAGCAACAGCTACAGTAAAACAAAACAGATCGCGCGTACAACATAGGTTAGATACACCGGCAGACTCGAGTAGGTCACGCGTGTAAACATATTTTAACAATATTACGTTAAGAAAAAATGCTACGTAATCGTATCAAAAAATTGGCCATCAGGCTTGTAGTCAGCTTGCCTAATATAGTTGTGAAGAATATCTATATTATTGCACAAAGATAGTCTATGATATAGTCTTATACATTATGGATAAAAGGTCATGGTCCTATATGAAGATGTGTTCTTGAGAGTACGTACTGACAATTTCTTTTCATGCAAGTGGGGCCATTGTAATTATTTTTTTTAAAGTGATACTTCTATAGGGACGTTATGCGTAAGATTAAATCAACGATTTCAGATTTTTTACCTTGAGAAAAATTGTAACAAAAGTGAATTTTGCATGTTACTACTCCGTTGACTCACCCCTTTCGCTATAGCGCTTGGGATTTTTCTCCTCCACATCACATGACATGACGCCACGCCACTCGCCATCACAAACCACACTTTTAATTTTAATAATTTTATTACGTTTTGTTTTAACCAATTAAAAAAAAAAGAAAAAAAAGAAATCTTTTAAATAGACTGAACTTCCACCCTCTTACACAGTAGCCGAGGCCATTATCTACTGTATTATGAGCATTTCTGATATAAGGAATTTGATTTTTTCTTGTTATAGTGTAGTTTATTACTTATTTTTAATATTAACTTTTATTTACTGTTTATTAATTAATTCACTTTGATTATAAATCACAGTGATAATTAAATTATTTAATATTCCTGCAAAAGAAAATTCAAATCAAGAAGGAGAAGTGTGATTCCACACAATTATAAATGTTGAAAATCAAAATGCACCCTGAAGGATTTATCTTATATTTAATAAATTATTTTTGGAAAGTTTCTTTTACATTACATAAATGGTAGATTATAAAATTTTTCAACTTTTTTTTAATTTTTAATGATTTAAAAAAATTGTCTGAACTTTGTAAAATTAATAATAAATTTTTACTGCGTTTCAGAACTTTTCCATTAGTAATTGAAGTAATTTATTGATTAAAGGACGTTCATCATATAGTTGGTATGAGAAAAGTTTGAAGGGGCGAGAGGAGCGCAAATTTATGCAGGAACGTTGGCAATTATTTTTCTTATATGGATGTTACTTACGTACAGGCTTTGACGCATACCTTACCATTTCTTTTTTGTTTATATTATAAAACAATTTGTATATTTATTAAAAAATCAAATAGATTTATCTAAAAGTAATCTTCTATTATGACTAATTAGAAGATTCTTACAAATCACGTAAATGCAATTTCACGTAATTCTTTTGTAAGGTTGGTTGCATCCTGAATTAACATTCTTTAAAATTCAGAATTAAACAAGTTAAAAAAAAGTACAAATGAATAATTTACAATGTTTTTTAAATATTTCTTATACTTTTTTAATTATTCATTTAATATTGAAATTATATTGTTTTTAAAAGATCCGTATGTGGTGAACGTCCGAAAGCAACATTCACTGGCATACAGTACCACCCTATGGAAGATAATGCAGTACCATAGAATGGTTTTTCTTAGTCTTTTAGATATTCATATATTTTAGGTATTTAAATATATACCTGAAATGAGGGTGTGAATGTGTATAACAGATGTGAGTGGGACGTTAGAGATGTAACTAGTACGTTTCTCTATGGCTTCAGTTCAAACTTTTTGTGTCCAGGTGATGGACTGCTTGAAATTGTTTGTTTAATAAATATTAAAATATTTATTAAAACTTTATCAAATTACTGTATATTCACTTATTTTAACGATGATTGCACCAAGGCTCCCAGATTTTCGACAGTTCGCCGCATGTGCAGTGTGCTGCCACTCTCTCCTCTCTCAAATAGACCGAGTGGGGAGCTTCCTCTATATCTATACCTTAACGTAAGCCCCGCCCACTTCCTGCAACTTAAATACAAGTTCTTATACGTTGCAGGTACGAGTACCGATGGTCAAGTACACTAAACCATTTGTTCCTGCTGGGTTAACTAGCTAGGTTATCGATTCTCGCTGACGTCATTTTTTTTTTTTTTCTTACGTGTTTGTTATAAATTACTATTTACCTATTAACCAATGTTTACAAATAATTATTTTTTTTATATACACCACAGTAAGTATAAGTAATTTACATTTTAAATCATTCTTGTAAATGTTATTTATTAAAGTTCAAACACAATTTTTCAAATTACTTTTTATAAAAAAAGAAAAAGTAAAATTAAAAAAAAAAAAATTTAATACTCTAGAAAATATATTTAGCATATTTACAGCTCCTTATTTCCAGTAATGATGGAAGAAATATCTGATAGCTTCTCCTTTTTTTTACTAACATAATCATTTTCTGCCATAAATTATTTAATGTATTTGTATAATGTATTGTATATCTATGTGAGAGAGGAGAGAGTGACTGCGCACTGTGCATGCGGCGAACTCCCGAAAATCTGGGAGCCTTGGATTGCACCACCTTTGTATACAATATCGTGTCATAGAAGGCACACTTCTATTTATATATTGTCTGCCATATAATTTTATAGAATCGTAACTCTATACTTGCGTACCTTGTCACCCACTTTCCACTGGTTTGAATGGCTTTTACTAGCACCGTTTTAGTATCGTAATAAAAAAGTAAAACTAATTTTTTTTTTTGTCTTAAACTTTATGATAAGTATTATTTTATATATAAAATGTAAAAGAAAACATTATGTGAAGTTGACTTAAGAATTTAAGATAAGGCCTCTATGATTTGAAAAAAGTCTTGGAAAAAGTCAACTGAACCTAGCGTAATCTATGTAATACCAACATACCTTGTGCAATTAAATTCAGTGTTCTAGATGGAGATAAATGTCAATTTTTTTTTAAGAAAAATATTAGTTATGTTAGTATCAAAGCAGCTGAGACTATGAAATTAGTATTTTTACAAAAATTCATATAAACTTCAAAATTGACTTCACGTATTAGTTAAAAAAATAAAAATGTTTTCAATCCATTATTAGGGAATGTAGATAAGATAAAAAAAAACTGTTCTAGGTAAAAGAACACTTTTTATATATGTACAAGAATATTTTGTGAATTACAGAAACATTAAGTGTCACTTTATCATAACGTTAAAGTTTTATCGTAAGACGCATGTATTTTTATGCATTAATGTGACAATAATTTTTAAAAATCTAACAAAATAAAAGAATCTACACAACTAATTAACTTTTTACATTTATTTTAGAAAAAGGTTCTTTATCGCTTCTTTTAAGTATAAAAATAAAAAATTTTTACTCATTGGCAGTATTGAAATAGTAAATATTATCTTATTGCAGGGGCTGTAGGTGGCTACAAATAATGAAGTGAAGTGGCTGTGGGAGGTTTTAGTGGGCAATGAGATAAACTGTGGAACCAATGAGAAACTAAGATCAAAGCAATAGAGGAAAAAACAAAAGAATTTTACATTATTTTGTGGAGAGCTGAGGATAGATATTTAGCGGCGGTGGGGAAAGAATGTAATAAGCCTTAACTCATTGATTGTGTTATGTATATTTGTCCAAGATAACCTATGCAGACTTTACGTGCTCTTAGAATACATAAGGTAAAATGCTAAATACTTGGATGAAACTAAAATTCAAACCGATACTTGGACAGTGAAAAATCAGTCATTGTAGCAAATAAAAAAAAGATATTTTAAAAAACGTAATAGATTAGTATTGCTATAATTACTGTTAATGATGTACTTGAATTTTTTAATAAATTTTAGCAAAATTTAATAAAAGCGAATGATTCTAAATTTTACTTTAGACGCCATAAGAGTGCGACAATTTTTCTCCGTTTTCTATGATTTTTATAATAGGTAATGCTCGTTAAAATTAATTGAATGCATTTGTATGCATGCTTTATGGTATTGTCTTACAATTTTTACATGAATTACCAATATTTCTAATGTAATCATGGACAAAAAAATGTTTGTAATTTAAAATTAGCTGTCCAAGTACACCTCACGATTTCGTAGTTGTTGGACAAACGTGGAACTCTTGTCCAACTTCAGGTCATAGGCACAAAAACATCGTAGTCAGCACATGTTCATACAATCAAAATTGTTTACCTTTTAACGTAGTTAATCTTTTACGAATTTTTTAAACAAAATTGTATAAAAAGTGCAGTACTTTGTAGACAAAAAAACTGGACTAATCAGTTTTGTTGTTAAAGGGTGCACCGCCTTAAGAAAATCGTTTTTTCAACATTTTAAAATGTTAACCTCCAATTTACTGTAAATACAGATACAGTATGGGTTCTGAAAAGAGGAAAAATGTTTAAAAGAAGAGTAAAAGAATGAAAAAAAAGTGGAGGTCATACATGAAAATCAAACAAGAGAAGTAAGGAAAATAATGATCTTATTAAAAATAAATCTTGAATAACTAAACAAAAAAAATTGGTAAAATTGATTTGACACTATCTCACTGATAGGACATTTGAAAAAACTGAGTGAGAACTGAGGTGAGAACTTAATTGAGTTAAATAATTCGTTCATAATTGAAGAGATGCAGTTCCTGCAAAAGAAAATTCAAATCAAGAAGGAGAAGTGTGATTCCACACAATTATAAATGTTGAAAATCAAAATGCACCCTGAAGGATTTATCTTATATTTAATAAATTATTTTTGGAAAAAAGATTATAAATTTTATTGGCGAATTTGACGTAATAAATTTATTATTATTTATCACCTTTGTTAACCTTTTTTTGTTATAAGGTATTTATCTAAATACATACTTTAGTTTTAATAAATACTTGCGCCTTATCATGATTTATACAACTGTAAAATCGTTTAAATAAGTACTTTCTAAGTAATGCTTTCCAACATGTCCAAGTACGGCAGCATTGTCCAACTTTTCGTTTTCAAGGTTTTCCAACTTTTTTTTTCAAGGTTGTCCAACGACTACGACGGTCAAGAATGATTGTCTAACTACTCCAATAAGTTGGCATGTTTTAAAATGTACGATAGCTGTTATTTAAGAGCTTTTTAAAAACATTTTTTTTGTGTTATATAACCCTAAGGCATCCTCATTACTAGTTAGTATTTAAAAAATGTGGAAGTATTGCACATTAACTTCGAAATATGAGCGTTCAAATTAGTTTTGAAAAATCTGTCCAAGTATTGGGTATTTTACTTTACTAATCAAGTTTAAAAGTAATACAGACTGTTCGCATGATTACGATTTATTCTTCTAATAACCCTTTTTTACTCGATAACGTCTACAGAAGTCATCTTCAATCAATGCATGTGTATATACACAAATTGAGCTCTACACCCCTGAGTTTTTTGCGTCAACCCCCACAATTTTTTTATCATTCTGTGCTTTCCATGTGATAACAAATAAACTTACATGTGAAATTTATTTATGCAACACAAAACACTTCTTGTTTAAAATATGTGTAGTAATAAGGAGCTGTTTGCATGTTTCTCGCATTATTATGAGAAATTTTGTAGCATTGTCTTCGAAAAAGCGTTAGAATTTACTGCCTACTAATTTATTTATTTTATCCATTCATAACATTGAGGGCAAGCAATATTGTCTACTTATAAGAGTTTTTTTAAACCTGCTGTTACGTTAGGGCAGCTTTTACCTTCCAAAGGTAACACCCATACAAATTTCCTTAACACATTAGTTATATAGCTAGGGGGGTATGAAATCAGCTGATCTCGGATCCTATGGATATGGAGCTACTGTCAGCCTAGTAGCCGCAGGGGGCTACGGAGCCCTAGGCATATCTTTAAGCACCCCTAGAACTGCTGCGCATTTTTCCTCTTCTGTGGGAGCAGCCTCTGGCGTCTCTTTACGTATAGCAAAAAAAATCTTTGGAGTACGTTTGCAGCATACAATAAAAACGAATACCTGCAATAATTCAGTCAAATATGCTTTCAAGTATAGCTGAGCACGCAACAGACATTAGTGGGTATAATTGTTTTATTACGCCTATTAACTGATATAGTTGTGATTAACTCAGCTTATTCTCTCTAGCTCTGACGAAAGTTCTCCATAGCACATATACTTATATGATGTTTCAAAGAGATACAAAATTAGAAATTAAAGCTTCTGAATCGATGCATCTTGCTTCACAACGTCTAAATGGATAAGCTGCCAAATAAGTTCTCCCTACTACTAACTATCACATTAACCTTATCCACTATATACAACTTAAGTACAGTGAATTACATACAGCAGTGGCATAACGACGGTAGCCAAGTTAGCTAATTTATTTACTCGAATTACTTATTCCAATTAATAAATTCTTTTTTTTTCTTATGTAATCTAAATTTATAATATAGAACAAATGCCCTTAAATATCACCATATGTTTAACGCCAAAAAATAGTCATCTTTGAAAAATTATAAGCATCAAATTTACTTTAAAACTTATTAAAGAAGTAATAAAAATAATAAGCCCCGTAAGTATCAATACAGAATGAAAAATTTTAATAATATCTGTGAGTGGATTAATACCAGTGAAATCGTCAATATAAATGATCAATTTGTACCAAAAATTTGTAAATGATCTCATCTCAATAAAGTTTTTTGTAAAAAAATTATGTAATAATTTTACAAAAAAAATTGTTCTTCTATTTTCTAGTAAAAACATCCTAATATTAAAAATTGTTTCTCGAGAGTAGAAATAATATTCTTATTGAAATGTTATAACATTATTATCTTTTTTTTCTTCATTTTCTTCAAAAAAACTTTTTTGCTGTGCATACACATGGCAAATCTTTCAAAAATGACTTTCTTACCATTTCAGAACCAGCGGGCGAAAAAAATGCAGTGTACGTGCGAAGTTCTTCAATTCGAGTGGAAATGCTTCCGTTCCTTTATTCTCCTGCATCCTGGTGATTAGTAGTTTGACATGCTCAGGGAGGCTCTGTGCGAAGAAAGAAAAAGGAATATGTAAATAAAAAGCATATTTATTTGTAGCAAAATATGTATATGAGTATTAATATTTGTCAAGTAAGCTTGCAATTTGGCTGCTATAAATAAGACTCTGAAATATAAAATATAAAAAAATCATTTACTACATTTTGTAAGGGTACACATGTCCTCAAAACAAAAATATCCGTTTACAAAATCTTTACATTTTTTTCTATGATTAAGACTTTGAAATAAAAAATGTATCTTAAAAAAAATAAGGAAATTACAGTATATGTACAAAAAATTCATTTCCAATAATGACAATAACGTAGAAAACAATAAGGTAAACTGTATCCTTGAATAATAGTTAAGGACATATTTGCTGATTCCTTGATTTTATACATTGTTGTTATTAAAATTTAAACAACCTCCAAAAATTCTGCTGCAAATTTGTTATCTTTTTCTTTTAATTCTTTAACCATNATTTATTTTTACTATTTAACATGTTTAAGCCTTAATCGTACGTTAAGTTAGTTTATCAGGGTCTGTTTATTATTTATTAAATTAGTTTCATAAGTTTGATTATCATTATGTTTCATAAAATTTTCACCCCTTTGTATCATCATTATAAACTTGTTTTCCTTAGGGTTGTCCTTATTACTTTTATATTTTTTTCTTGTATTATCATTACAATTATTATTATCATTACAAGTGTCTTCGTCATTATTCTTATCGTCAATATTATTATTATCATCATTTTCATTATCATCAACATCTTAATTGTTGTTAAGAGCATAAGAATAATTACTGTTATGTTTATTACCAATATTATCATTATCCTAAATACAATCGATTTAATTATCATAAATTTTTTTGAGTTTGTCTTATAGTATGCTGTTACTTATATCATATACACCTACATAAAATCATTTGATTGAATTAAATAAAAATTAGAGTTAGTCTTTTGAGTAACTATTTACGTTTTGAATGCAAAACCAACAATAAAGTTACCTGTTTTGATTGAGATCTCGTTCACAAGATGTCAAAATTAAAAATCTGTTATCAGCCGGTTGGAATGGTCCTGTCATAACAGATTGTATAAATATACTAAGAATATCTATACAATTTGATATTGGAATGGTAGGATCGAATTTTTTTAGTCTATTTGTATGCAGTAGTCAGTCACTGTTATACTGCAGGCAACTTGAATCATCTGAATAAGCTGTAGCACTAACCTCCTGCGATCCGGATACATGGATTGGCGTAGCTGGGGCACTGTTCTCTCTTTCACTGTTATCTTCAATTTCTTCTAGATAGACGTGGGACTGATTTTCAAAACAATCTTTAGTATTTATCAATTCATTTGGAAGCCCACTGGAGAACAAGCCAATTGAAGGCACTGCATTTGGCAGTAAACGCTTTGACGTTGTGTATCCATCCGTTTGATGGTAATCGTTATCGCAGAAGTTTTTACTGCAAACTGTAACAGTTTTTTCAACGTATAATACTCCGATAGCCAACATCCATTTTTCTTGAAGTTGATTGTCATTTGGAAACCTACACATTACACATAATTTTTTGACAATACACTTTCAAATTTGTATTTATTCTTATACTTACTTGTGAAAACTCTACCTATTTTGGCCAGAGATGAAATAGTTCTTGCAGACAGAGCATGTTTTAGTCATTATTAAGTTATAACTTAAGTAAAAACATAAGTGCAAAAAAAAACATTGAGGTTAACCATAACATGTCAAAAAATCACAGTTTCTTCTGCTTGGCTTTGCTGGCCTTTCCCACCACTCTATTTTTTTCTCTCTCTTTTTCTAAAGTCTTGCTGTCTTACTCTCTCTTTATCAGCATTAGCAACCAACCAGGATAAGGAGACGAGAGATAAGTAAAACTACTCTCATCTTCTTTCTTTTTCTAAGAGACGGACATTTTCACTTATAGACTATGTAGTAGCTTGCTTGCTACATTATAATATCTTTATGGATTTATACAGTTAATAATTTATACAAACTATCATCGATAAAAGCTATTCATAGCACACACTTACGCTACTCGAGAAGGATGGAAGATTAAGAATAAACGTGCTGGACTCGATGCGTCTTGCTCTACAATATCTATATGGATGAGTTGCAAAATAGGGATAAGTTTTCGTATAAAACTGCTAGAGAAAATATTAAGCCACGATAAGTTAACAAGAGCTCTAGTATTGAGATACTTGACAATAAAATTTTTTTTGTCATACATGTACTGATACATATGAAAAAAAATAAACCTCTTTATCATGTAGCTCTCATATATCTTCAAAATCTAAACATGTACGGAGAACCAAGTTATGAGTCGAGTAATCCGAATGATTTATGAAATGTTATAAATTAATATCTTGTCAACTTCTCATCTTCATCGTACGTATAATCTATACAAAAAAAAACTAGCGCCCCCACAGCTCGGCTTTGCCTGAAACTTACTAAATAGAACACCATAGTGTGTTTACCTGTAATGTCAAATGATTCTACTAAAAACTCTTTATCAACTCCTGACATTTCTCAGAAAAAGAATTTTTTTATTAAAAACATATGTGTTCGGAATTCATACAGATTATTTAGTCCAATAGTAAGCTGTAAAAAGTGAGAACAATGTAAATATGTTGAAAAGTTCTGTGCGTTCCTCGTACCATAAAATAACCGTTGGCCCTAAATGGCTGTTGATTTGCAGTTTCTCTCGTATAATTGACGGAAAGGGCTATTTTTTAAAGCTGTCAATATTTAAAACTCACAAAAAAATTATAATTTTAAATATTTTTTTCTTATTCTACAACTTTATTACCATAGCAACAAAGTCCTTAAAGAGCTTAATTTCTTCATTTCTTATCGCTACACAAATAAAAATATGTATTTAACTGATTAAAAAATCTAAAAGATATAAGGGATTACTGTAAGGGTTATAATGAAAAGCTAATCTATTACTTGATAAATTCTTTGTTTGTCGGTTTTCAGGCTACTGCATCAATATTAATAAATGCTCTGCATCAGATTCTTGACGCGAAAAATTGTATACATTAAATGCGTTTAAAGTTTTTCTTTTAATTCACCCTCTTGCAACTTTTAGCATTATTCAGACTCAGTTGTTTTGGTAATTTGAGATGGGGAGATTGGTTTGTAATGTTGCTCGTTTGAGACTGTTCCCTTTGCTTAAGTTTGTTTTTCCTCTATAGCTGTAAGGTTCACCAAGTGCAGACCTTGAAGAGAATCAGTGATTCTTGGTTGAATATTTAGAGTCCAGAGGGTTTTATAGAATCGTCAATCCCTGGGGCCTCTAGCCTTTCTACCAACAACTCTGCTCTTGACGTTTGCCAGTGATTGACTAACTTGGTTTAACAGTGACCTGCTTTATATAGTCTTTTAGTCAATGAATCATGCCAGAAATGTCAGTAAACATACATTTGTTGACAAGGTACTTAAACCTTAGGTCACCCTTTAAAAAACCGATGAGGTTGTAGGTTAGGTAGGAAATGTCAATAGTTATAATGATCTAAAAAGAGCCAGTCGTAAAACTTCCAGCTATTCGTTATTATTATTTTTAATGGTGAAGAGCTGGCTACAAGTAGCTTAACATTTGCTCTGAGAGTCTCTGTGTACGTCGACCTTGCTGGATGAAGGTATGCCACTGGCCCAAGAATATGTTGTTTGTAGGTCGTTCCTCGGATAACCAACGGCTTATCATTAGTCAGAAAAGTTAGCCTGCAGA
Source organism: Copidosoma floridanum (assembly GCF_000648655.2). The sequence continues at coordinate 669,413 of NW_019380359.1, read as the reverse complement.
GTACCTTCTTTGTGGGTATGCTGTTAGGACGACCACTGAAAAGAAGACAGTTGTGGATGCCCCAACTCCTCAGGGTGATTTTGCCTGGCTTAAAGCTTAGCAAAGTTTACTTTAGTAGCCCCAAGACAGTTGCAAGAGTCGCCATGAAATCCTAAAATGCTAGAGAATATTGTGCTCTGGCCTAACACGTCTCCTGGCATTTTATCGGAAATTTCAGCATTTAAAGCAACTTTTAGTTAGTGGTACTCCTCAATCTTGATGGTTTGGGATTGAGTCTGATAAGTGGCTTGTCTATTAGAAAACAGTGTTGTTGGTAGCCAAGATACCCAGCTGTACGACCCCCAGCTGTATCCCTCATGCATTGTTGATAATTGATTATGGTATGTGGTACTTTTCTCGGGCATACAATAACCAGACTTACTTAATCCTATTTCAGGTAGCTTCGATTGGACTTCAACGCCATGTAGTGAGTCCCATTGATTATTGTCACTATCATCATCATCATCATCATTCTTAACATTATCACCAGTATTACCCTCATTATATTCATTACTATCATTTTTTTTGTTATTATTATTATCTGTTATACTGCAGGCAACTTGAATCATCTGAATAAGCTGTAGCACTAACCTCCTGCGATCCGGATACATGGATTGGCGTAGCTGGGGCACTGTTCTCTCTTTCACTGTTATCTTCAATTTCTTCTAGATAGACGTGGGACTGATTTTCAAAACAATCTTTAGTATTTATCAATTCATTTGGAAGCCCACTGGAGAACAAGCCAATTGAAGGCACTGCATTTGGCAGTAAACGCTTTGACGTTGTGTATCCATCCGTTTGATGGTAATCGTTATCNTCTTCGTCATTATTCTTATCGTCAATATTATTATTATCATCATTTTCATTATCATCAACATCTTAATTGTTGTTAAGAGCATAAGAATAATTACTGTTATGTTTATTACCAATATTATCATTATCCTAAATACAATCGATTTAATTATCATAAATTTTTTTGAGTTTGTCTTATCAAGAAAACAGTTATCATTTTTATTGTTAATTGTTTTTTCATCATAAATACGACTATCACTATGGTTATTACTGTAGTTATTATTATTATTCTTATTAACATCGTTATTATTGTTATTTAAGTTATTATCATCATCATTTTTTCTATAATCGTTATTATAATTGTTATTATTATTTTCACTTTTGTTTTTATCACTATTATTGATATCATCATTATTACTATTATCACCAAAATGTCATTATCATCACCATTATCATATCACAAAATAATAAGGAGAGGTTGTATTTTATTTAAAAGATTGTGTCGCAAGTGACTGCTGTGTTCGTTTGTGCCTTTATTTATCCACCCTTCTCTCTACTGTTCTGGCGAGATTTTATGCCAGCTTATCATGCTCAGTTGGATGTTAAAATTTTTAAACACAGTTATTGTGTTATGGTTTTTTTGACTATCGTTATATTAATGTTTTGCCCCATTTATCTTGAGTCTGTTGAGTGTTCTTGCTGTTGATTCTTAGTAAAAATAAGTATCGAAACTGAGATACATTTTTCACCAATTGTTGCATACGGCATTTAGCTGGTAATAGTTTGGATGGCTCAGAGGACCAAACGTCATCAACAACCGGGTGTATTTGTCCAGATTTGTTATTGCTGGCACCTCAGATACTACTTCCCACTGAAGTTAATCATGGTTTTTTGGAGTCATTTATATTGGTTGTGTCTTCGATTTCAGTATTTTCAATTTTGAAATCTTTTGGCTGCTCTATGATACAAGATACTATTGTGCAGGGTATGTCTTCCACCTACTTAGCAGTCTTATGTGTTATATAAACGGGAATAACGTCTTCTTGTTTTCATCGTTTGGTAAAGAAATAAGTATTCTCAGTTAGATATTTGTACTATAAAAATACAGCTATATAATTGGTATTGTAAGGTTTTTTTTACCAATAACCCAATAACCCTTCCTACTGTTATTTATTTCTTGTAAGCCCATGATTTTTGCAAAGTTTGGCCTACTTACTAAATTTTATAAACATTGTTGTCTTCAGCATGTTATGACATGTCTCTAATATGTCATGTAGTCAACTGGTTGTTAATATGAAGAGTGAGTCAATTTCCTATTCAGTTAGTATTTTTTACTTCTTTAATTGATTTAGCACATTTCTAGCGATATTTGGGTTCGTCGTCTTTCCAATCTTAGATTAATTTATTTTAACTTTATTTAGAGATCTTGAAATATCGGTGAGAAGTTGGTCACACCAATTTTTTTCTTAATTAAATTCAGCTCTAATAACGTAGACAGATGTATCTATTGATAATTTAAACGACTTATTAGAGTCAGAAAATTTGTTATATAGGATCTAGACATACAGTTTTTTAGTGGTTTAAAACTTTTTTTTTGGACTTCGATCTATTCAAATTTTTCTCGCTTTTTAAGTAAATCTGGTCATTGCTTAGTTGTTTTGGCAAAATCTTTAGTAAGACGTCTATATTATCCTACTACTCTTAAGCATTGTCTGAAATTTTTTTTTTTTACACATTTCATGGATAGGGAAATTCTCTAACGGCTTGTTTCTTTTTGAGGTCTGGTGTCATTCCACGTTGACACACTATGCGTTTAGAGATGCTACTTCTTTTCGCAATAATTTTACTTCATCTTGCTGGAGTACTATATTTGCTAATATTAATCAGCCAAAAAGTAACCTCACTTTACGGTTCTGATCTACTTGATATTTTGCGTAAATAACAGTATCATCCAAAGGCACTAACATTTTAATATTCAATAAACCTCTTAATGTAAGATTTATTAGTTGTTAGAAATTAAAGAGTGCGTTTTTCAAGCCTTTGGGTATTTTTCTGTATTAGTAATGTTCATGGGGTATCTTAAATGCTGTTTTATACTTATCATGTTTAGCCATAGGAATTTGTTGGAATCCACTTGCTAAATCAAAAACTGAAAAAAATATGGATCCTATCAACTGGTCTGTAATATCTACAATGTTAGACACTGGTTATGCATCACCAATGATTTTTTTATTCAGTTTTCACAAATCAATAACTATCCTTCATCTTTGATTTTTATAGCTATCAGGTTTTTCAGACACAATATAGACAGGTTAATTATACGGTGATGACGGAGGCTGAATTATTTTATCGATCAGTTCTTTTGCTACGTGTTCTTCTAAAACGTTTCAATGAACTAGTTGGTGACGATGTTGTTAAGTGTTAATCGGGATATTATATAATGTTGGGATTTCATGTATAACGAGATTAGTCCAATGTACATGGTCTCCCAGAAACAAGAAAATTTCTGAGAATTTGGGAATCAGTCGATAAATTTAGTCAAACCTTTCTAGGTTTGAGAAACTAGTACGCACGAGTCCTTTAAAGTCTCTGATTCCATTTTTTTCGTTTTTGATTATTGGTCTTTTATATTTGCTACTAGTATTGGATCCGTAGAATTTCTCTTGAATCTATTTTAATTGTAACATCATCCTTAATAGTATTTATTGCCATATCATTACATTGGACATTCTGATTTCTTACTATTCCTTTTCTTCGATACACATCATAATTAGCAACTTTAACTCGTGGCAAGTATCATTTAATTAAGTTAGTATAAATTGAATTTATTTTTACTATTTAACATGTTTAAGCCTTAATCGTACGTTAAGTTAGTTTATCAGGGTCTGTTTATTATTTATTAAATTAGTTTCATAAGTTTGATTATCATTATGTTTCATAAAATTTTCACCCCTTTGTTATTAAATCGTTTTGTATTAAATGTCATACTTATTTTTAAAAAAACATATCAGCTTTTATGTCTCCAAATTTTTTCTAATTAGGTATATTTAACTTGTGTGGTCAACATACAATGTATTTGTCATAAAATGTTTGTTGGTTAATTTTATCCTTAAGACACTTTATTTTTTTGTTAGTATGAAAGGTAGAAACTAAAATTTTATTTTCTTGCATTGTTTCTTAACTTTTCTTGCCATCTGTTTTTCCCTAATTTCTTTTCAATTGTTTTATTTTTCAAAGAGTTTGGAAAAAGGAATGGGATTCATCACACCACCATCTAACAGCATATCATTATGATAATACAATAATGTGGCTTGTCATTCATTACGAGAGTTTCGACCTAAAGGACTGCTATCTTCGACGGAAAAATCTTTAGAGATCGCATAAGAAATGTAAGGTTTTTTTTGTATAGTAATATATATTGTTCTTTACGATAAAACTGGATGGATTGGAATTCCAGCAAGGTTAATAATTTTAACTGGATTCATTCAATCAGGTTTGTAGCGAATCTATTATCAAGCATTAGTGTGATAAAGCAATTTTTCCCTTGTGGGAGAGACAACTTTAAACTTTTAGGCTCGTCGTCTACGCTAAGCCACTGGCACGTACTTATGCGAACGGTTTCGATTATGTTGCTGTGTTCATTACTTGCGCTGAAACATTTAGTGCAGTTGCTAGATTTTTTTTGGGGGCTTATCTCTAAACGCCGATTGGGGTGAGTTGCCTGAAAGTTTAAATACTTGGGCTTCTGCATCGTTAGTATTGAGAAGGTGGATAGCCAATTCTTTGAGCACATAATCATTACCCAGTTTCTTGAAATCTTGCATGTCCACAAAATACTTCATGTTTTGCAATTATAATATTTAATTTTATTGTTCCTTTTATTTTTTCGTAAACTTCATTTTTAGGACAATATCCTTTGTTAGTTGAATATTTATCGACAATATTTTTCCATCCAGATTTCTTACTTCTATCATCATCATCCTAAGTTGAGATTTTTTGATACTTAACATTAGTGGTAAAATTACTCGTAGATGGCTTATGTGACATACTGATTAAAGAAAAGCTTATTAAACATATTAACTTTCAAACAATTTTACAGTCTGTCTCTTTCGATTTTTCGGCAGATTTTGTTTTATCAACCTTTACGTCTTTCTTCTCGTTTCTCTTCATAAATTTTTCTCACTCTTCTTGTCGACGTTTGTTTTCTGCTTCTTCTTTACTCCAGCTATTGCTTCAACCTTCATCCTTCGTGGTTGAAAATAAACTGATGCTAGCAAAGCCCTAGATCAATTCTATATACCTCTACACAAGTTTCTTTACACCTCCACTCATCAGACTATATTAAACTATACGGTCATGCAAAATTAAGCAATAAGCTGACGTATAGGCAGAAAAATTTGTATGCGACTCAAATTCTAGCCTTACATCTACTGGAGCGTTTTTCAATGACTCAATTTGTTTGGAACAATCGAAAACGATTAAAAGTTTTCAATTGAGAAAGTGCTGTTTGCCCAGTGAAGGGGTACAATCTTTACCATAGCATGAATTTTTAGAATTAGCATACATATGATATAGAAATGCATACTGATTACGCGTTAAATCACGATTTAAATTACCATAAGGATATTATTGTGAATTTTTACATTTCTTAGGTTCCAATGATTAAACATACTAGCACTTACATTTTTCTGATTTTTACGGTTAGTTTAAAAAGCTTAAATAACTTAACGTGGCTTTTTCAACTGATTTAATGTTTTAACTGTCCATATATGTTTGGATGTGCTAGGTAACAGGGGATACTCATATAATTCCTAAGTTTAAAAACTCATAGGTATGAGCTTGTCTTTTTGCAGATAATTTAATAAACGGATTTTATTAGAGTCTGATATTACCACATAAGGCATAAGCCTTTTAAACTTCAATATCACTATTTTAAAGTCTTCCCAGGTTGCTACGGCCGTGGGATCAGCAGCATTAGCATTAATTGGAGCTTGCAACACGGAATTTATATCGTCTCTTACTCTTGTAAGTATAAGCTCATGTTTTAGATTAACAACCATCTTACAATAGTCTTCAGCAAAACCCAAAATCATATTTAGTGGAAGCATGATATCGAAGTAGCCGTTATCATTAGTAAGATCATCAGCTACTTCTCCAACACCAAGCCAACCGACATTTATTATAAATTTTTGATCAGAACGAAGTGATAACCAATTTTTCACAAGGGTTATTAATCCAACATCTTTGCACTTGTCGACCTCTATGACATTTATCTCATATCTTTTTTCTTTCAATAAGTGGCAGATTGTGCTATTTATCAAAGCAGTATTTGTTACTGCTGTATTTCCATCTCCTTTGACCAATCTTTTATAAATATGTAAAAAATTTCTGGATGGTAAAAGACACCAATATTGATGTTGAATTGAAATTCGAATTTTATTACTGTTACCATATGTTGAAGATGCATACGGCTGATGAGCATGAATCTCATAGTGTGCAATAGATTCATTAAATGCGACTGTAGACTGTATACTTAGAATCTCGTCCATTTTGTATACAACAAAAAAATATCCAACTTATTTTCCACCAGGGTTTCTTATTTTTAAACCGAGACTTTTTATAAACTGTATGTTTTAAAGAGTTAGTTTTTGACGTGTTGACTGTTTTCTTAAATGTCTCGCAGCTTTTATTGACTGCGATTTCTAACGTTTCAACGGTTTGAGAGCTCGTTGTTGACTGAGTGCTGGAGTGCATATTGAGCGACTTATTTGATTTGTTTGATAAAAAATGGTACCCGTTATAAAGAGCGTTTTATATGCAATCTTATCGTTATGACTTCAACACGAAAGTTAACTAAATGACCGTTCTGATCTACAGTACGTAGTTGAATATCATTAATAATACGTCCAACAATCAGCAAATAAATAATTTGTGAAGGATTTTCAATAATTTTATATCCTAGTGGTATAGCTGGAAAAAATTCAAGAATCGTGTGCACTTTGTTTCTATCTATGTAAACTTCTCTTGTTATGTTACATTCAACTCTTAATGCGTTTATCTTTAAAATAGCTGCAGGTAAGTCTGAAATATAATTGGTGTTGATATTTAGAACTCGTTGTGTAAAATTAAAAAGACGACCTATAGAATCCTTAGGTCTAAAGTCAATGGTATGGCTCTACTTGATAATACTCTGAAGCATTTTTTTGTTCGGAGTAATATCAGGAGTTATGTTGTGAGGTTGTCATACTTCAATTAAAAATGTCTTAATATCTTCGACCTTATAACCACCGGTTGGTAATACAATAATTTGATTGTCGCCGTCGAATTCATTAAAATTCTCATCAATACTTGGAATTCAGTTAGATGACAAAAGTTTTACTTAGCCAAGAACGTACCTGTATTTTGGCGATAATCCAATAGGTGGAAAACACTGTGCTTTCAAAACAGAGGAGGTATTAGAAAGGCTTAGTGTTAATATTTTTTTTATCATTGTCAATGTATAACTAAGAGGTTTCTCTCAATGTAAGAAAGTTATATTTGTTTTCAAAGAAACTTTAAGCACAAATGATGGCAGTTGTAAGAATTAAATTTATGATAACGCTTATGATTATATCTCACCTTATTAACTTTTAGATATAACAATAAGTCGATAATTGGCTAAAGATTTCCAAAACTGTCAAAATATACAACATTATTATCATGTTTTCGATAAGCCAGCCAGTAAGTTCCAGGTCCATTTTTATCATTAAGACTTACTACAGCTGTTTTAGAAAACCGCGGGCCATCTGCAGGTAAGTTAATTCTTACGAATACTCTACGAAAACGAGAGGTTTTTAAGATTTTAGAATATTTCATTAAATCTACGTTGGTCAGAGCTCAATCATGTTATTTTACTACTCTGTTCAGTTTTTTACCTGAATATTTGCCGACAAACCTTTTCTAAATTTAAATTGCGTCACGTTCATTATCCTTATATTGAAGTTAAAGTAATTTTCCGATCTTATGCCTTTAGTATCTCGTACATTTGCAATGCCCAAGAGACCATTTTACCTTTATTCTTGTACCTTTATTTATCAATGTACTAGAAGCTTCTACTTTAACTTTTGTCTCTATAAATATTGCTCTGCGAGCATAGTAAGTTAGTTAGCACGCCGCGGTGGCAGAGAAAGCTCCTCTCCACTTGCCTTCACTTGAGCACATTTTCATTATTTAAGCACCATAAATATATTGTATAAATTTTTATTGCACATTTGCGTTACATTTATTTTCCGCCGTAAACCACTTCCACCTCCACACGACTGAACTGGATTGGGAGCAGCATAAAACCCCTTCCCTCGTGAACAATTTGGTAGCAGAGCGTGGTTCCAGGGACCGACGGTCAGTGCAGGAGTGGATATGTGCTAGTGCTCAGTGAAGCCTTGAATTTTGCCTTGACCATTTGATGCCGTGTAGGTGAACGAGCTCTCGCGAAACTGTAGTAGTGAGTCATCTAAGGAATCAGAGTGTGTGCATGCTCTCCGTGCTCGAAATTTCCAAGGCGGGTGGCCGTTAGCTGCCCAACACTCAGCCCTATTATCAAGCGCTTCATCGCGACATCGACTGCTTCATGGCAGACGTCAAGGAACTCAAAATTTTATTTAAGCGTCAACAGGAGTTGTACAAAAGCATCAGCAATGCTTACGAAAACCTCAAGAAGCGCGGCAAGGATAAGTTTACTCGTGCAATCATCGAGAGTCATATACAGCAACTACGAAGAAACTGGGATGACTTCAAGGACACTCATCTCAGGATTCTCAACACTGGTTCAGACGATACTAAGGACATAGGCTATTTCAATGAAAACAGCTACGAAATCGCCGAAGAAGCTTACCTCGATTCGACAACTAATTTGGCTGAACAGTTTGAAAAACTTCCGGCATCGCCCGCATCAGACCCAGCTCCTGTTCCACCAGCTAACTCTCGCAACCTGCCGTCCATTGCTGTGCCCACATTTTCCGGACATTTCAACGACTGGCTCGAGTTTAAGGATCTGTTCTCTGCGATCATAGTCAACGATTCTCGACTTTCCAACGTCGAGAAGCTTCAGCACCTCAAGACGCATGTGCAAGGCGAGGCGGCTGAATTGTTGAGGACGATCCAGGTAATCGACGCCAACTTCGAGGCTGCATGGAAAAGGTTGGATGATCATTATGCAAACAAGCGGCGCTTGGTTGCCGCGCTAACTCGCGATTTGCTAGCCACGCCGGCTGTAAGCAACGAATCGCTGCTCGAACTCAAGGCATTGCTCAGTGGCACTGTAAATGCCTTGGCTGCACTTAAACAGCTTAAGCGTCCGACGGACCAGTGGGATGACTTAGTGGTCGCTATTACAGCTCGGAAACTCGACGCTCGAGCTTTCCGAGAATGGGAGTCATCGCTCAGCAGTACCCACGAGCCTCCTGCACTTGAAACGCTTGTGCGTTTCATTGAACAACGCATCTCGATGGTCGAGATCGTCGCGTCTTCTACAGAGAAGGCAACACGGAAGAAGGACAAGACGGCGTCTTTTACTTCGCACGCATATGCCGCCTTTACGGAGAAATGCCGCTTTTGCCAAGGTGAGCATTTCATACTACGCTGTGCCGATTTCAAAGCAAAATCGCCACACGAACGCAAACAGTTTGTTGAGGCCAAGAACATGTGCTGTAATTGCCTTGGTGCTCACAAACTCGCAAGCTGCAAATCAAGCAAACGATGCCTAACTTGCAACGGGCATCACCATACGCTGCTGCACGAGAATCCTGCCACTACAGTGCATCTTGCATCTTCTGCATGGCCTGCTACACTCACGAAAGGGAATCACGTATCCTGTCATTGGATGGCATTGCCAGACTCTCCAAACACTACGCTGTTGCCTACTGCGCTCGTCTGAATTCAAGGCCCGGACGGACGCACACTCATCGCTCGTGCCATGCTCGACAACTGCTCTCAGCGATTCTTTGTTGCAAAGAGCCTGCTAAGTAAACTTCGCCAGGAATATGAAGAGGCCAGCATGGAGGTCATTGGCATCGGTGGCATCAAGACTCCGCGAGTTCATGGAAAAACTTACCTTACTCTCGCCTCCATGGCTAGCGAGGGGAAGCTCCCGTGCGAAGCTTTAGTGCTCTCGCTCATATCCAGCTACAGGTCAGGAAACTTCAAGCTTCCAGGCGACTGGAAGTATTTACAGGGTTTGGAGCTTGCAGACGACTTTCGAGCCGATCTGACGGAAATCGAGTTGCTGCTAGGAGCTGATGTGCTTCCACGAGTTCTTCAAGAGGGCTTACGCATCGGACTACCTGGGACACCCATGGCCCAGTGCACCATATTCGGCTGGATGTTTTCCGGTCCATTACATTATTGAAATTTTCAAAATACAGATTCTAAGTTTGTTTTACGTAAGTGCAGTGCTAATTGTTAATACTCCGTTTACCCCGAACCGTAGTATGGCGGGCGCTATGTTCAGTTTTGTATCTGAATATTTGCCGACAAACCTTTTCTAAATTTAAATTGCGTCACGTTCGTTATCCTTATATTAAAGTTAAAGTAATTTTCCGATCATATGCCTTTATCATCTCGTACATTTGCAATGCCCAAGAGATCGTTTTACCTTTACTCTTGTACCTTTATTTATCGATGTACTAGAAGTTTCTACTTTAACTTTTGTCTCTATAAATATTGCTCTACGAGCATAGTAAGTTAGTTAGCGCGCCGCGGCGGCAGAGAAAGCTCCTCTCCGCTTGCCTTCACTTGAGCACATTTTCATAATTTAGGCACTGTAAATATATTGTATAAATTCTTATTGCACACTTGCGTTACATTTATTTTCCGCCGTAAACCACTTCCACCTCCACTCGACTGAACTGGATTGGGAGCAGCATAAAACCCTTTCCCTCGTGAACAATTTAAACTCTGAACTTTTTTTTTTTTCGAACCTTCCCCAACGTAAGGCTTTAAATGGACTCCTAATTTAGTTTAATGAGGTCTGAGATAAGGACCTTTCCTGAGGGCAATAGCTTTCATGGTTTAATTATGTCTCTGACTCTTGGCTAGCTGCTTTTTGGCTGACTTAGTAGCATTGATGCTCTTAATAATTTTTTCTATTCCATTAGCTATAGCACCTGTTGCACTTAAACCAGCAAACAAGGGTATCAGAGGTAGAGCTCCACCAATTTAAGTAGGAAGGCGTAAGATACGGGAAACTTTAGTATTCTTTTACCATTAGATTTTTAAACAGCAGTACGAGTACCTTTCAAAGCTTTACTAATGACATCTTGAGCTTTTTTGCTATTGGTATTCATGTCTTGTGAAGGAGCTTTAAGAATAGCACTTAAAGCACTACCTTGTTTTTTCAAGCTACTCTTTTTTCTTTTCCTTTTGTTAATACAATATTTTTTCTTCTTCTTCTCCTTCTTTAGCCCCATACCAAATTCACTTTCAAGCTTAATAGCGCCAGCCACAAAGGTAGCTGCTGCTTTTTTACCAATACTTGAATCTGAAGCCTTAACTCTTTGCCAAGCCTTATTAGCTAAAATTTTATCTGCTCCATGTCTGGCTTTCAAGTCTTGTGGACTTTTTGAGTATGCTATATCATGCTCTTTACACTTGGCGTCCAGCAGATCAACTCCTGGATCTCCTCGAGCAAGACGCTTAGCAAGCATAGTACCAGGATCACAATACTGATATCCAGGCAAATAAAGCACTACTGGCAAGGAATTCATGATTTTATTTACAAGATCTCGTCCTTTCTTACAATGCATGATAATTATGATGCATGATAATTATGATGCATGATAATTATGATGCATGATAATTATGATGCATGATAATGATGATGCATGATGATGACTAGTCTTTAGAGGTTGGATTATGACTAAGCTTTCGAGAAAATAAACAATGTATTTATAGAAGACAAATTCGTTACAATAAAGAGCTCAATATAGAAAAGTGTTATACTATTTCATTAAAAGTTTAGTTGTCACTCATTCTTTATACCGAGCGGACATCGAATTTAAGGAGCAATCAACATAATTACAAGTTCCAAATTTTGACGCTATTGTAAAACAAGAAAAGCGTTTGAATTGACATGGTAAACTGCTCCGCGACAGTATTCGCGCTGTATTTTGCGGCGCATTTAATAGTGGTAAAACTAATAGCTTATTGGCTTTGATCGTGCATCCTTATGAAGTTAAGTTGGAAAATGTGTATGTGTATTCTAAATCGCTGCATCAACTGAAATACAAGTTCTTAAAAGATTTATTAGAGGCTATAGAAGATGTGAAATACTTACCTTTCAGCGAACATGAGATTGTAGTTTCCCCCGATTATGCTTTAATAAATTCTATAATGATTTTTGATGATATAGTTTATGAAAAACAAGACAATGTAAGGGCCTTTTTTTGTATGGGTAGACACAAAAATGTTGACTGCTTCTATCTTTGTCAGTCATGTGCTCAAGTACCAAAGCATCTTGTGAGGAATAACGTTAATTTTTTGGTTTTATTCCGTCAAGATGAAGTTAATTTGAAGCATGAGTATAATGATCATGTAAACTCCAACATGCCATACAATCAATTTAAAAATTTATGCTCTAATTGCTGGAATGATGACAAACATGGATTTGTTGTTATAAATAAAGATAAACAAATGAATAATGGTTGCTACAGGAAAGGCCTTAATAATTTCGCCGTACATTTTGGACATACCATAGTGCAATCATTACAGTCAGTCGTAAGACATTAAAGCATCATCACCATCATTATCAGCATCATTACTATTATGTATAAACAAGAAAAAGACGTTTTACATCTGTTACTGAAGGCACGTGAGGCTGTTAGAAAAAAGTACAGACTATTAAAGTTTGAGAAAAATGAGGCTAAAAAAGTACTTAGTGAAACTTTTAAACTAATTACAGATCCTTTAATGGAAATTGTTGCCGAAACAAAAAAAAAAACAAAAAAATAATAGTAGCGATTCCGTGACTTATAATTATTTTTTTAATAAAAACGATGAAGAAAATAATAAAGTTGATAAAGAAAAGCATCAAAAAAACACAGGAAAGTTTAGTGAAAGTGATATAGCATTCGAGTCTGCCAATAGTAAAAGTGATGATGATACTGATTTAAATGAAACTATTCAGAATCAATCAGTTGTTTTAGTGGAAATTAGTAAGAATTGATCAAATTATTTATATTTACAAATATTTAATGAAAATCAGAAAGATTTATTAGATTTGAAGTATGGAGTATGAATAGAAAATGCAATGTACGAGCTGGGTGATTTGTGAATAGACTTGAAAAACAATCGTATCAAAATAAATGGTTTACATTTTCCAAAGACTCATGGAATAATGAAGCTAATTATCAAAAATCATTCTAATAAATCTCTGTTGACACGAGAGGATTCTGAAAAATACTACATAATGTTACAAACTTCAAATGTTCATAGGAAAGAGTTTAAAAAAAACGAAGCTATACGAATCCATAATAGTAATAAGTTCGATAAACATATCACTCTTATGCTCAATATCATGGTTGGCCAAAAAAGCGGCTTATTGTTACCTCATTAGAAAACTGCTGAAATAACGCAATACGTAGATTATATACGTTAGGATGATTCTAATGAGTTAGTAGATCGTTTACGCTTATTAACAGCTGAAAAGTCAGCAGGAAATAGAAGTTTTGACAATGAAATTTTATCTATTATCGAAAAGCTTCATGAAGAAGGATATATATACATATATATGTATATATGCATAAATATTGATGGGCACAATTTTTTCTATAGTATCAAAATGAGTGTCAATGTATTCGGTCGAAAACTAGGTGAAACCAAGCCAAGCGGTAGCCAAGTTCCTCCTGGTATTGGATATAAACATACAACAGATGGGCAGTATGACTTAAATAACAAAAGACTGTGCAATGTTGGAACACCTAAACAGTCGCCAGATGCAGTAAATTATGCTTCTTTGATTCAAATAATTAAAAAGCTTGAAATAGAAACAGACAGCTTTCGAATTTTTATACTCAACTTACAAAAAAATTCCCATTTATTCAAGCTGATTCCGAAAACTTCAACCTAGAAAATCAATACATGGAGCAAATTGTTGAGGAACTGCATAAGGTAGCAAGGCGTAATTATCCTCGCCAAAAATTTAACATATGGAGTTTCGATGAGACTTGGCTAGCAGATCTTGTAGAGATGCAGCCTTTCGCTTTTGAAAACAAAGGATATCGGTATATGCTCACTGTAATAAATATTTTCTCCAAGTTAGCATGGGCCGTACCCATTAAGAAAAAAACAGGTGAAGAAGTAACTGTAACAATGCATTCGATATTGAAAAAAGGACGGGTACCAGTAAAGATGCAAACTGATCGTGGCAAAGAATTTTATAATGGAAGCTTCTAAAATCTCATGCAAAAATATTAAATAAATTTATACTCAACTTTCAGCAATCTTAAAGCCTTAATATTTGAGTGATTCAATCGAACTTTAAAAGATTTGATATGAAAAAAATTCAGTTTTGCAAGGCAATTATGTGTGGTTGAATTTAATACAAACGTTAGTTAAATTACATATTTAGAGGAATCATCGATAATTAATTGAAACCGAAAGAAGTTACTGTTGAAAATAATGTTCAAGTCTTAAAAAAGTTTTTAAAAAAATGTAAAAATAGCAGTGAGCCAAAACTTACAACTGGTTATAAAGTACGTGCGAGCAAGACAAAACAGGCATTTAAAAAAAGTTGTACACCATATTGGTCAACAGAAATATTTACAATCACGCCAGTAGCAGCAATTAATTCATACTTCAAATATAAAAGTCGTTAGATTGTAATATGTATCAAGTAATAATGAAAATGTTACATAGGAAGAATGTTTTGAATAAATACTTAATTTTTAGAAAAAATTGTAATTTTTTTTATACTTTTTTTACATCACACACAAAAAAATGTAATTTGTTTTCCGTTGTATGCTATAAATAAATCATTTAAATTTATGTAAAACATCCAATAATTCATCATAGAATTCTCTATTTTCAAACATGAAATTCAGCATAAATTATTCATACATTACATATGCTGTATAAATATGGATAAATATTTACTATAAGAAAAAAATATCATATATTGACTGTATTAAGATTTTTATAAGGTGGT
Organism: Copidosoma floridanum; assembly: GCF_000648655.2. The sequence continues at coordinate 654,406 of NW_019380359.1, read as the reverse complement.
TCACTTAAAGGTGATGTCAGCTTCTGTTGATTTAGTTCTGCTTGCGTATAGAATGAACTTGCCTGGTCAAGACACTTACTTATATGGTGCCTACCCCCCCCCCGCCACTGTAGGCTCATCTGCTAGTGCTCTGTCTATTTTTGAGGGATCCAATACAGGAACAGTCCTTGCAGCTTCTCCTACCTAATTGGCTACCCCTTCTATCGATGCTTTCCTGTTATTAGATGACTCATCTCCCACTATGCTGTAATGGCCCCATAGTAGAGTATCAGTACAACCGGGTTGCAAAAATCGTTTGTCGTCGTGCGCACTTAAAGCAAATTTCGTTTTTTTTGGTGATTAGTTAATGATGATGCTATCTAATAATTTTCTGCTCTCAAGTGATGCTAGAATTTCCAGTCAGACACGTGATGTAATCTTCAAAGGTTACCGTAGCTCCTACAATGGAGCTTTTTACACCTTTAGCTTTTTTTAATGGTTTTTGATTTCGAATCTTCACGCTTTATATTTTACTTCGCAGTCCTATGAATTCCAACATAATTTTACCATTGCATTCTTCTTTCACAAGACCAACAATTTTTTGTTTTCGTGAGGCATATTAAAGTCTTTGTCGATAGGATAGTTCCACGTGTCAAATTATCTGATGTTCTTACGCATCATATTATGGATATTTTTATTTGTTACTTTATACATAAGACTATAAGTGTCGGTAAACAACAGCTTACACTGATCCCGAATTTGATTTCTTATAAAATCATAATAAAATTAATACACAAGTGTTTTGGACAGGTCCAGGACACTTAATCCAACATATATTGGTTTTTGAATAAAAATATCAGTGAGCATTAATTGTATGGAAGCAAGCTGCTCGTCAAATATGTCACAACTATGCGAATTGGAAAGTGCACTATATGCTTCTGCCCCAAATACTTCTGCTCACTTGTTGATAAGCTTAACATTAATTCGCTTGCAATGATTTCCCATTGTTATTCCATAGGTATACTGCATTATTAAATAATTTGTACAACATTTTTTCAAAGTCATTTTTTGCATTTTGACGTTTTGACTAATTAAGTCGATGTATGTTTTTAACCAGGAACTTTGATTGAACTGTATGGCTCTATAGATTTTTGTTACAAGGAGAACATGACTCACAGCTTGCTTAAGTACCCGATAGTGTATTACATATCGTTTTTGTCGTACGGTGTAGTCAATAATTTTTTTTGTTTTGATACCAGAGGTGTAATGTGCTCAGCACAGAATGGCAAATACTTATATGCGTTATGGAGAGTTTCGGGGTAAGCAAGATCTACTTCGAGTATATACCCAATTTCAGCCCCATTTTCTACATTCAAAATACCCGTTGCTTTAATATTTTCAGTCTATTTGAAACCAGCGTAAGGCAAAGGTTTGGTTATGGCCCAATCATACAAATTATTGACATCATAATACATGAGATATTTTTCATCCATGTCACCGCGTTTGCCTTCTTCCATGTATGCATTATTTGCTTTAGCATAGCGAGCACTACTTTGACTGATGTTACCTCGTATGCCACGCTCAATACACATAAGCATGTCATTATTAGTTAAAAATTTAAGTTTCACCTAAAATTAATTAACATCATTAACATTATTATTTTATAATAAATGATAACGTAAACAAATATTTTCAAGCCTTTGTATGCTGCAATATAGCATCCCAAGTTAAACTAGGTGTTGTAAAATAATGAGCTGGGTCTAACTCATATGCTTCGAGACAATTGTTTTGAAAATTTACGAGAACTTTGGCAAGAAGTAGCACATCAGTCTTCCAATATAAATCTGAATACTGCTCAAGTGTTTGAATGTTAAAAGTATTCCAGATACTTTTAGCATGCTCATACTCTTCATCAGTTATATGAGCTTCGTATAAGTTACTATTAAAATCTTTTTTTGTTAGTATCTTTTTTTCCTCTAGTTTTTCAAACGAGGATATATAATTATACGAAAATATGCTTTTTTTTAAAATAAATTTATTTGGTTCATGCCATAGTTATCATCATTTGAGAATATACTTTTGATTATTTTCAGTTCAAATAAATATTATGACAGTTTGTCGAAAGATGAAGGCATACACATGAAGGTTTCAATCAATCGTTGATTATTATTAGTTCCTTTAACATATTTTGCAAAGGAAATGTTTTTTCCTTTTGTCCAAGGTAAAAATTGAACTCTTCCTGGGAAGTTAATAGCGAGTTCTTTCATAAACAAATGAGAATCATAACCGCTAAAGTTAAGAAAAATTATCAGTATCATTCCTGAATCATGATAAATAATATAACACTTGCTATGCACGGGACCTAAAAACCTGCAATAGAAAAATGTTTTTTTGTTTGGTTTATAAAATAATAATAATAAGAGTTATTACAGTAACAAAAAAAATATGCGTACTTTCCAGTCGAATGACAATGATCTCTTACTTTTTCATCAACTAAACTGAAGGAATGGTTACTTGTATGACATAAAGAAGCTTGATTATACATAATCTTCTCTGATGTTGTCAAATCAATCATCTTGATATAATTTTTATACAATTCTTCCAGTTTTAAAGCAATAAGGTAAGGGATATTAAAAAACCATTTGGCAGGTCTCATCATTATTTATATTATTTTGTCTATAATTTTTATACTCCGATTTACTATCATCATAACTGCATTTAACAAAACATCCAATACTATGTGCTACATAATGTTAATACGCACGTTTATTTTTAACAGTTCGCAATAAATATTCAAAGTCTGCATAAACAACAAAAGGTACTCGGTTCTTGTATGTAAAATTTAAAAATTTAAGTACGTGCTCATTTTTCTCTTTTTTAGGTTTAACAATCTTGCAACAATTCATATTTTTGCAATTTTCTTCATAGGCTTTCAATTTATCCTTAGACCAAAAGTTATGAAGGCATCAACAACACATATGTTTGCTGCATGCTGATGTTTAGACAACTGTTTGCGTGTTAAACCTGACAAATTTTTAATTCAAACATATTGATATTTATACTCCGTATTTGAATCGTCCTTAATATTGATTTTATTATCATCCTCCTCATCATCAACATAAAAACTTTTAACAAGTAAAAGGTTAACATGATCTTTTTTTTTGTTTGCTGATAAATTACTAGGACAAACGTTGTAAGTGTAATTTTTCTTTTTTAAAAAATATAAATTAACCAAAACACTATTTTGTTTTGCAAATTTAGAAATTTTTTTAGGGGTAACTCAATATTTTTCAAATTTAACTCGTTTTTGTATTTTCTATAATTTGAGACACAATTTGCATTTTCATTTACTGGATGCATTTTTAATGCATTAATTGTTAATTGTCCGTGTTAACAATATTTACACAAGCATTTTTTTAGCTTACGAAAAAAGGGGTTGAAAATAATCATTTGAGCTTTGCAAAACGTTTAGTTAATCCAAAGAAAACTTAATAAAAAAGAGACACGTCTCTAACCTTTTATAGCTAAAAGAATACTGCAGAAAAAATTGGGCAAACAACACGTTGCTAAAACAAGATGAACATGGCAACCCAAAAAAAAGGAGAAAGGAAAATTCCGCATATACGCTTCAAAATGGCTAAACACCTATGTTTGAATCAGTACTCAAATACTGCGTAGCCCCCTTTATCTTCCTAAGAAGACAGGGTGAGAAAAACAGATCGCACAATCAACTACCCCCGTGCTTCGTACCTGTGACCGAAAAACCCTCTGTGTTTCTTGGTCGATTGGAACGTATACACGAACATTATTAAGAAAAATAAAGAAGTAAAACTGAAAACGAACTGTCAATGATATTAAAAGACAGAAACGTATAGTAATAACTTTTTTTTTTAATGTAGTCTGGTAAATCTATAAATGAACTACCTCACATAGGATTTAATTTATTGATGTTCATGACTAAATTTAATAGTAAACCTAAAAACTAGCCAGAAACGGCATCTTCAAAGTCATCCATACTTTGCTCAATTGGTTGTTGCACATTCTTATCAAACCAATCGTCTAAATCAGTTGTTTGATGAATGGATTGTGACTTTGTGTTAAAGAGTTTAATATCGGTAATTTTAAGTTTATCTTTTACTGTATCATATTCAGACGACAACATTGTGTTCACTTTAATTGCTTTATGTTTGCTAAGGCATTGTTGTGTTCAGTTAAAAAACTGCTTCCTTGCGTCTTTAAAAAAATTTCTCAAATCTAAGCGTTTTAAGTTAACAACTAATGCTGTTATGATTCGTCTTTTGAAAGTACTATTAACATCTTCGAGACTTACTGTTTTATCGTTCTCAGCAACTTAAAGTGTTGTTGACGGTATTACTGCTGCTGTAGATGCCCCTGTAGTTATACCTTCACCTAGAACGTATTTTGTGGGGTTGTTTTCAAATTTGCTAGTTGACGCAATTTCTACGTTATTTTCCGGTTTAAACACTTTGGGTTGATTTTTAATTGCTGTAACTTCTGCCTCAACTTTACAATCATTGTCTAATAAAAAAACTTCAGACTCATTAATAAATGTTTTTGGTGCTTCCACTGTTTCTAAGCAATCATAAAGTAGTTGTCATAAAGTTTTTAGTAAAGCTATCGCTGATTGAAATTTTTGCAATTTAGAAGTTGATAAGTCATTTTTTTTTACCAAAAAAAAGTCACTATCCTTTAAAACTGTTGGACTGCTTCCTAACTAAATTTGGATATAAGCAGCATCACATCTATTTATTGTTTGCTGATATGTTTTCTATAACTATTGAGCCACATCTTTAAAATGTTGTACTGTTGCCATGGATAACTTGGAACTGCATGTTTACTTGCCTACAGGTTACATGAAAATAAGCTGTTCAAGCAGCTCCAATCTTATTATAACACAAATTTTAGAAAATAATAGTGATATAAAGTAGGGGAGGGGGATAATTTATTGGGGATTTAGTGTACTGCGCTTTACAGTGGGATTCATTGGTAAGCATACCCTCAACTAAACAACACATATTTCTTCTTTCAATGATGGAGTATATTGTATATATTCAGGGTTTTAAGAGCGCAAGTAAATTAATTTTTAAATAAATTTCTTACGTTAGACCTGGGAAAAATTGAGATTCCATTGCAGTTGTAATAGTGCTTAAGACACCTTACGAGTGGGAAAATTTATCAGATGCGGACAAAAAGCAAAATCGTTGGTTAATAACCAATTTCTATGGTATAAGCTGGACCGTCAAAATTATTTCCTGTGAAATAGCACTTAATATATTTAAAACTAAACTTGTTGACGCAGAAGCAGTTTTTGTCAACGGTCTTGAAAAAAGGAGGTACCTGGAAGAAATATTAACATGCAAGTATGTATATATTCACAAATATGATAAAATATAATGAAAGTGAAAGTCATTCATGCTTTTTATACCTTTATAGTTGTTAATATTGAGGAGTATGACTGCCCAGCGCTTGCAAAACTCAACAAAGCCTATTTGCCATGCAAATACCATGCCTTTAACATGAACTCTCTATGTGCTATCAGAATTGTTTGTGCCATAAGGGACTGGATATATTTTTAATTAAATCAAAAAAATGTGCTTCGTTCAATGTATGAAGTTATTTTTTCTAACTAAAAAATTTTTTTTTGCCAATAATAATAAAGAACTATTAGAATATTTAAATTATAATTTAAGACTAAGATGTAAAATAATTTTTAAAAGTAAAGTGGTGCTTCTAAGCTATTAATCTGACCAGTTATAATCACAAGAGTGGCTCAGGCACTCGAAGAGAAGAAAAACTACATCTCATACTTACTCGTGGAGAGAGAGATTTCACAATCTTATTCAGCGCTGTGGGTGGGCAGATGTCACTAGCTATGATAAAGATAAGTTATGAATGTAGGTTGTATCTTATTATTCACTTAGTTTTACTTATGTGACACAAGTAGTAACAGCAAAAGTGAAAAAGAGATCCTTGTAAAATAAAGAATACATTAGGAAAAATAATTTTTAACTTTAACATTCACAATTTCAAAATACTCATCAAATAGAACATGGATTTTATTATTAGTATCCACGGCTTTTATAATGTTGACACATACTTCATACCGAAAGAATTTTCAGTGGCTTCCTTGCAAGGAAACGTTGTTGGCCATTCGATAATCAAGCCACCTTGAAAATTCAACGATTTACCGTCAGATATAAAAATGCATTATAATCACTAGACGGTAGAAATTTACAAAATGGAATGGTTTGAGGATGATGTTACTTTAAATGACTTAAAGCATAATCTAATAACTATTGCCAAGAACTTAAAAAGAATTTATACTTACGGAAGTGCTGAAGCTAAGTTCATAAGTTTAATCCTGACGCGTGAAGTTCACGATTTGTCCCAAATGCATCGTCTTTTCAAAGACTTTGAAGACACAGTCTCTTCTCCAGTATGCTTTATACACGGACAAAACCATGTTGAAAAGAAAAAACTATTTTGTGCCCTACATAAAGCACATTTATTTAAATAATGGTTTCTGACTAGCATATCAATGAAGTCATCAAAGGAAGATAACGATTAATATTATGCAGCATATGATTGCCTTAAACGATAAAAGCAGCAGCCTACATGGATGACCAGCTACAACGTGGTTGGTTAAGCGAAGCACATAATATAAATTGTATTCATAAACTTTTTATACCAAATTTTTATGTATTTCAAAAATAAGATGTGCTACAAAACGAATCTCATAAATCATGCGTGTTTTGCGAGTCATACTTTGTAAATCATGTACATATCTTATTAAATATAAACTGATTTCATAAATGAAACAAAAACTGTGTAGCAATTATTTTTTCACCACTGCACATCCTACATTATCATGCAACGCTCTTGCTAAAACAAAAAATTTTTTGTATGCATATAACTACCACGTGCACAAGCTGCACACGATTTCGCACATTTAGACAGCGCGCGCGCGCAAATCAGCGCTGCAGACGACTTATGCTTATTGTATTGCTTGCAAACTCAATTTGAGTTGCACGTCACCAGCTGGCGCACGTGGCGCTACAGGCTTTGATGCACATTGCACATAAATTCAAACAGCGCGCGCAAACTTAAGCAGCGCTACAGGTGGCGCACGCAACCTCAGAAGGATTAGCGACGCACAAAGTAGTGCACAGCGATGTTCTCCGAATAATCGGCTGGTGCTGTTTCCTTTTTTTAACCGGTTGCCTCCAATCAGGGCTCTCAGCCTCTTGAGAGGTACTCAGGGAATCTGAAATTACCCATCCACGATCGTGCAGAAACCCGCCTTAGATCTTGCTTGGAAGAATCTATACGCCCGTTGGTCGTATCAATTGTATCCCCAAGGAGAGCCGAAGGTAAATTTTATTAAATCTCTATGATCGATACAGCTGGACTTAAGGACAGACACTTTCGTTACGACCATCAGCTGCCCCGACTCTTAATTAGTCGTTCCAGATCCAACCTTTCACAGACAGCTTTGACGATGGTCGCATCCACGGGGCACCTCAAGGCGGCGTGGCGTGTCTGCTGGGTCCCGCCAAGAGTCACGTAGAAGTTACGATATGGGCAGGGGCACTACTCCTGATGGCCTTTTACCCTAGGTCGCTCGTACCCAGCTTTCGATGTTTGTAAGTCCACACTATCCGTTCACGGCCTGTTTCTTATGTAAACACTCCCGGCATCGGTCCCGGCCGCATCAAGGTTTCCAAAGGAAAGTTCCTTTCCTTGAGCAGTCCAGGGTGAAGTTGCGTTCAAAGAGAGGTCAACAAGCATGGTGACCGTGATTACGCATAGACGTTCGTATTTGGCGCTTTCTCAAACATGGGTAGTCGACAATTTTGTCGTATGCTACACTTTCTTACCTTTCAAACTTGTGCATAGTTCCATAAATGGTAACGCATATTCTTATAGGCAGCAATGCTTCAGTTTGCCGCCAGCTTTCAAAATTGTTGGCACTCAGCCTGCCAGTCAAGTTTTGCCCCGTGTTTGATCCCTTACTTCGAACTCTTTGTTAGGTCACCCAGTCTCAGTAGAGAGAGGCTTCCCTTATCGTCCGATTTTCAGTTCACGATCTTAACGAAGTGACTCGAGTGGCCATGGTGTACTTACGGTGACATGCCTTTGCCTGACGCTTCTGCGCTTCAGGTCTTGAGCTGAGACAAGCCCATCTCTAATCGCAACTGGACCGTGGTCCTTATTTGTCCTCAGAAGGGTCATCCACTCTCTAGTCTTGCGAATGGCAATGCTACTCTCGTTGGGGTTAATGCGAGAGTCAGTCAGTTACTCCTTGCGCTTTCTCGCTTTTATTTTCCATTTGCTCCTGCTTGTAATCACTGGCAGATCTTACCTATCTGCTCTCATGGAAGCAAGAGTTGTGCGAAGTATTGGGTGTTTGACCAAAACAACCCGCTGCCCCTAAGTATTCATTTTTCTCTGCGCTTCATTTTTTTCTGGAAAGGTTAAAGAGCCTCAGACTCGCAACCAGGTGGTCAAGTTCGAGTTCCGGGTCTCCTTTTATGCAACATTCTCCCGCCCGTGGCCTAGCTGAAGTCGTTAAAGCATGAGATTTGGTTACCGTTATTGAGAGAAAACGGCCCTTATTTTTCTTAGCTCTGGGTCACTCGGGCTTGCCTCACCCGTGCCGTCATTTTTGATGATGGCCCCCTGAGGATTCCGAAACGAGGACACTTGTTCTCAAGCCAGCTCGTTCAAGGCTAGCCTCTTCACTTTACCTATAGACAATCAATTCTTACAACATCACATTGAACTAGGTAATACTAATCCTAGTTTCGCCGCCTTTGAGAGTCCCTTCACTGTTGGAACTTGTGGCGTTACCATTCAGCGTAGCGTGGAGACACTTGGTTAGGCCCTTACCAAGAGTGCAATGGAAAACTCAGTTCTTCTTGGTTTTGCTAAATCGCACGCAACCTCAAGCAGCGCACGCACAAGGAATATGAGGAAGCCACAGCTCCTACTCACTCGTTGGGCATAAGGAACTACTCCACCCAAAAAGAGGGGCCGCTTGCCGTGGAAAGGGAGTAGACCGGAATCACCTGGTGACTCGAGCCCACCTGGGCTGGAACTGCCATAGCGTATCTACTCGTCCTTAAAAAAAATTCTTTATTTCTATATTTTTATTTTATTTTTGAAAAGTATTTTATTAGATTCTTGTTATGCATCATGAAAAACACAAAAAACTAAAAAAATAATTAGATACAAACATTTTTAAATGAAAAAAATAATCTTGCATTCAACACGCTATCTATAAATTAATATCAATACTAGAGAATATATATATGAGGCATTTTTTGTCAACCCGGCCACCCTTACTCTCCAAAATTGAGTACGGTCTTTCAAGGCATCTTCGGCTTTAAAGTGAAGCTTATCGCCTTTAGTTTCAAATGCTGAGTGGCATTTTTTAAAAGTCAAAAGTAGTGGACCACTACGACGCAAACAAGTCAACGACCAACCGATAAAAAAACAGTTATTGTAACCTCACACATGCATTATTATTTAGAAAGTTGTACAAACATTTTTTTTAAATGTATTTAATAACACTGATAACAAACTAACATTTCTCATTCACTGTAAATAAAATAAGTCATTCCTAACACCAATACACGTATTACAAGAAATTCTTATTGCTTGCAATCTACCAAATAAAAAAAATATCAAATCTTATTTGTATGCATTTTTAATAATTTATTACAAAACTAACCATGTCTTTGATCATAAGTACTAATTTTTTATCATAATTTTGAAAAACCTCTTTAAATCAAGTATTGTTTTTCAAACTTCCAACCAAGTACTAATAAAAATAAAAGAAAAGCTTTTTTGTACTTATTTTTATCGATTTGATGCAAAATAATCCTATTTTCGGTTTTGCTGCACCTAAACTTAAAAGACCTTTTTAAAAAGTAGTTGAATTCGATTACTGTCAAAACTAACATGAATTAGAAGAAAACTTACATAAGTAAACTTATAAATTTTAGTCTTTTCTTATTTTTGACTTTACATTTTTTATGTCTTTTGTAACCTTGATAACCTCGGAAAAAATTAGTTCTTTGTTTTGCATTGTTTTAAGAAATCCTCATCATTGTAATTACATGACGTTTAAGTGTATCATTAACAACGCTACATAAAGTTTATCTCTACCTGAATAAGAAATACTGTGAGGTTCCTATATATATATTCATACTTTGTAAATCATGTACATATCTTATTAAATATAAACTGATTTCATAAATGAAACAAAAACTGTGTAGCAATTATTACTACCTCACATAGGATTTAATTTATTGATGTTCATGACTAAATTTAATAGTAAACCTAAAAACTAGCCAGAAACGGCATCTTCAAAGTCATCCATACTTNTGTTATTATTATACTTACAATTACAAAGAGACAATCTTTCTTATTCCGTACAAGAAATCATACGGAGCAGAGGTATACGGAAGTATTTTGTTATACTTGTATGTATGTGTATATATGTATACTTTGCGATCCAATATCCCATATTACAGTATATACTTAGTTCACATTATTGATGTATACAATTATCATTACAATCATCAGGACAATCTTTCTTATCCCGTTCAAGAAATCATATGGAGCAGAGGTATACGGAAGTATTTTGTTATACTTGTATGTATATATATATGTATATGCTTTGCAATCTAATATTCCAGATTACAGTATATCATATAGTGCTTATAAATATTATTTATTAAAAATAGCTGAAAAAACAGACAATCTTTCTTATTCCGTACAAGAAATCATACGGAGCAGAGGTATACGGAAGTATTTTGTTATACTTGTATGTATGTGTATATATGTATACTTTGCGATCCAATATCCTTATAAATATTATTTATTAAAAATAGCTGAAAAAACACATAACGTGTCTACATAAATGAAAATATACGTACGTATATTTTTTTGAATCAATATATATACATCTCCCTATATTATATAGTTGTATTGACAAAAGTAAGTCCCAGTCCCCCCCCCCCCCCCCCCTCAGATTCCCTTCAACTAATGTAGTTATTTGCTTGTTTTTACATCATTTCGGATCAAATGATATTTAAATAAGCTCCCACTCGCTCCCGCTCTACTATCCCCACTACCCCTCCCCCCCCCCAAAAAAAAACTTATTTATAGAATGTCTTACCATCATAAGTGTTATAAAATATACGTAATTTAGTACCCAAGTCATACCTCGTTTTAAGGGTTTTTAAGTCACTGATCATAGGTCTCCCTCTGTCTATTCGCTCCCGCTTACTCACTATATGTCTCTGAAGTACCATTATTTGTTTAACTTGATTAAACTTTTACATTTTAAATCTCATTCTGGTCCATGTTTACTTTACTCAAATATAAAATTCTTGATTACCTGCAGACTTCATTAAAAAAAAACAGAATTGAGAAGGAGGTATAATTAAATAGACTAACACAATTAAGTTTTTGAAACAATAATTTATTCTATTAGCCTAATGTTGTGATATTTCATCTGCTTTTTTAACCCATCTGTTCTTTTAAAACCTTTTACACTTTTTTCACATACTTGTTTTTCATGGTTTTATAAATTAACATACGTCTGTTTAAATGTGACAATCTTCAAAGTTACATATTTTTGAATTACTGAAAAATTTCTAGCTA
>NW_019380359.1:618750-634763 GCF_000648655.2 Copidosoma floridanum | reverse complement strand
TATATATATATATATGTTTATAAAGAGGTGACGTATGCGGACAATCACGTGTATGTTAGGGTTATTATGAGGACAAAAGTGGATTTATGCAGACGTCCGCATAATGCTACCATGTGATGGATATGTATGTTAAAATTTTAAAAGCACGTGAAGTGTGCATGAGTCACTATATATATGTTTGTAATCCTTAACATAGAGTAATTTGGCTTCAAACATAGTAAGTCTTACGTACGGTAGGTTTCTCTTATAGAGAGTCCTTACTTCTTAGATATATATATAATAAGTAAGGACTCTCTGTACAAGAAAAACCGAACGTAGATAAAACTTGCTATGTTGAAAAGCCAAACAACCCAAAGTGAGAAGTTACATGTATATTATATACATATATATATATTTATATATATATATACATGTGTACATTTAAATATTCATGAAAAAATACGTATATGTATGTAGACACGTTATATGTTCTATCAGCTGTTTTTAATAAATAATATTCATAAATACTATATGATACACTGTTATCTTGGATATGGGATCACAAAGCATACACATATATGTACATATACATACAAGTAGAACAACATACTTCCACATACCTGTGCTCCGTATGATTTCTTGAACGGAATAAGAAAGATTGTCCTTTCATCATTTTGAGATACATATTATGTATTAGCAATGGATTCCAATGCTCAGCCTTCTGTAAATACTGTGAAGGTAAAAATTGTGCTAACATGGAAGACAGAATAGTGTCTCTTAGTGAAGATGAAGATGATAACAACATATACAGTACTCAGAACGTAGAGCATGAGCAAATTCAAATCCAGATGAGTGAATTAGTATTAGAAGACGATTCTGATGACATCTTGTTCGCCGAAATAGAAGATGACACCGAGAGTGATAGTGATCACACACCAGTAACAAAAAAACGTAAAATGTAAGAAATAGTATTTTATGAAAAATTTATGCAACAAATATCATGTACATCGTATTTTCTTGCATTCACATAATAAATTTTGTATAAAAATGTATGTTTATGTATTTTTAGTTATTGCAAAACAATAATAAAAGTTAAAGATCAAATAATATGATTTTTTGAACTGGTATGGAAACGCCTGAAACATGCAACCCACCGTACACAGACCGTTATCGCACGTAAAACTGTAAAAATAAGTAATTTTTTCTAATTGTCAATTATTTGTTAAAAAATCTGTAAGTGATATATTACAACAACAGATGCTATGTAGATACTATAATATTTTTTTCAAATCGAAGAAACCGATAGAAATTGAACAATTGCAAAAAACACTAAATTGTTAATAACTATAGTTAAAAACATCGTATCGTAAAAATTTTTTTTTGTAAATTTGTGTAAAATATACACTAATAGATGGAACTAGTTCTACTTCTCCACAATAAAAAATGATCGAGTAATGTTAATTTGTTGATATTGCCAAATTAAATTTTTTAAAAAATCGGGGTAAAAATTGAAAAAAAAATTTTTTTTTACAATATTGAAGTCCTTTGTATTCTGAATAAAATCCATTTTAAAGTTTCAGTCTAGCTCAATTTTAACGATCAGGACAATCAAATGAATTTTTTAATTAATTATAGTTTATTTACGTTATTTTTCATAATACAAGAAAAGCCTTGAGCATGGCTTAAGATCTCTATAAGAGCTATCGAATACCAAATTTTGAAGCATTTTCATCAAACATTATAAAAGTTATGGATGTTTCAAAATGACAATTTATAACGACGATTTTTGCACTTTTTTGCAATATAACTTCGCGAAAAAAAGTCTTCCAATGATCTAACCTACACAGATCGGTAGATAATTAAATAATGAACAAAATATCTATAGCTATTTTTGCAATCCGACAGCCACAAAAAAAGTTATATGAGAAAAACTAAGAAAAAAAATGGTAAATTTTTACTAATTGTTTAATAACAATTGAATCCCGTGGTTTGATTGGACAAAACTATTTTTCCATGTTTACAGACCATAATACGAAGCGATCTGCAAAGTTTGGACGCTATCTCCGATTTGTTCCTTATTGGCTATTTTTTGATGCTTCAGCTACCGGGCTATAAATATCAGGTTGACTGACCAACTTATCTGAAGTAATTTTAGAATACGTCTTTTATTTTTAGCTGTGTTTTAGACATTCAGATACATATATATACACATTTTTTTTGTAATTGTTTTTTTTGCAATCAACCGATAAACTGGGGCAAAAAAAGCAATAACAGTTATTTTAATTATTATTAATATTATTATAGTAATTATTGTTGTCATTGTGATTTTAATTGACAGTCCTATTAATATAATTAGCATCGTTATCATCATTATCATTATGTTAAGGATGATTTTTATGATGGTCAGTATAATCATCGTCTTTACGATTGTTGTTAGTATTATCATTATTACGGTTTAAATAACTGTTTTAAGAACTATTGTTATAATTATTATTGTCATCATTATTATTATCATTATTTTTTCGACCTTATTATTCATATTATTATAATCATCTTCATTACCACCGCTGTCATCATAATAGTTATGATTGTAAGTATCGTTATTAGTATTATCATTTTTTATAATATCGTTTTGACCAATAATGTCATAACAATTGTTGTTGAAACTATCATCGGCATTATCATAGTCATTATCATCATTACATTTGTCATCATAGCCATTGTCACTTTCAACATCGTTATTATCATTAATGTCGTCATTATCAGAATTATTATCAGGTGCATCGTTATCATTTTCTATGTCTCTGTTTCTGTCATTATTATTATCGTTATTGGTATTATAGTCTTTGTGATCATTGCTGATAATGTCATTGTTATTATGAACATTATTGTTCTTTCAACTATTGTCATTATCATTTTTAATTTTATCGATATTGTCCTCACTATTGTTGACATTGTTATCTTGATCATCGTCATTCTTGTCATTATCATAATTACCATTACTGTTATCGTCCTATTAAGAACTAAAAATATAATTAATATTGTCATGTTTATGGTAATTATTACCATTTTTATCATCAATATTATCATTATAAATATCGCCATTTATTATTGTTGCAGTCATTATTATTGTCATTATTTTAATCTACATTATCATTTTTATCATTATCAGAAGCATCATTACTATCGCCGTTATTACTATAGTTGTAATCATTCGCACTTTTATTATAAGTATTGCCATTATAACCATCGACATCATGACCAGTGTAATCTGTAATATCGTTTTAATTATCGTCATCAATAACATCGTTATCGTTAACATCATCATTATTATTATTATTAATGTCATTAATTTTCTTGTTATTATTTGCAGCATTATTATCAGCAATCTTTTTACTATTATCGTCTTTATTATTGTCATCAGTATTATGAGCTACATAACTAATGTCATCACCATTATTGTCCTTATTATTTTGGTCTTCATTGTCATCGATTACATAATTGTTATCATTTTTATTAGTACCGTTATTATCAGTATTAATGACATAATTGTTATAATTATCGTTCAATTTGTTATCAGCATCATCGTCATAATTATTGTTCTTTTTATCGCTGTCATTATCATCATTGTTGTTATCGTTATTATTTTTAACATCAGCATTGTTATCAAAATTGTCCTTATTTCTCGTTTATCATTCTTATTATCAATATAATTATCGTCATTATTATTATCATTGTTATAATCATCATTATTATTTCTGCTGTCTTAACTAACATAGTTATATTCGTTACGGTGTCGTCGTTATCATCATTCTCGTTTTTGTCATAATCGTCATCATTACCGCTATTATAATTATCGATATCATTATCATAATTATTGTTATTATGATTACTCTCGTTATCATCGTCACCGTTATTATCATTGTAACCCACATTGTAATCATTATTAATGGCACTATTATTGTCATCATAGTCATCAAGAATGTGGTCGTTTTTATGATTGTCACTATACTCATTGACATCATTATTATCGTTTTTATTATTTTCGTTATTATAAACTACATTGTCATTATAAATATCTCCATTATCAATAGTATAATCACTATCATTATCATTATTATGACTATTATTATTATGATTATTATTATTTTTTATTACTATTATTATTATTATGAGTATTATTATTAGCGTTATTATAAATGGCATCCTTTCTGTTTACCTTAACGATGTCATAACTACCATCGTCATTCTTATTATTATTATAATTATCATTTTCATGACTAATATATTTATTTGAACCATCATTATCATTACCATTACCAACATTAACATTATTATAATTATTTTTTTCATTACAACCGTTATTGTTATTATTACCATCGCTGTAATCATCGTTATTCTTATTTTTGTCATCAGTATTAAAATGTGTTCGTCATTTTTATTTTTGTCATTATAACTATTACCAGAGTTATCAGTATCATCACCCTTCTTTTCAAATCACCATTATCGTTATCGTCATTACTAACGTCATTATCTAAATTATAAGTACTTTTATCATTGTCATCATCCTTATCATCAACATCGTCATCATTGCCCACATCTTAATCATTAAAATCATTGTCATTATTGTTATCATTATTATCATTATTATTACCTTTATAATAAACACCTATATTGTTATTATCAGTATCGTTACCATTATTATCATAATAATTATCATTATTAGTCTTACAATCATTATCAACATCATTATCATCAGGGTCATAATTATAATCATTATTTTTACTATCATCCTTATTATAATCGTCATCGTTATCATTGCTATTATCATCTTTGTTATCATGATTATCGTCATCATCATCATTAACATTATTATTATATTATAATGGTCATTTTTATTGCGATCGTCATAATGATTACGTTCATTCATATCAATTTTTTTCTTAACATCTACATTTTTATTATTGTCATTATTATACTCATTATCAGCATTATAACTATTGGTATCTGAATCATTATTCTTATTATTATCGTCATGATTATTTTTATTACAGTTACCGTTACTGTTATTATGACTATTATAATTATCATTATTATTATAATTGTTATCCTTATTACAGTCATTATTATTGACATCATCATTATCTTTACTATTATTATTGTTATTATCCTTGTCGTCATAACTTTTATTAGGACGATTATTATTATCACTGTCAACCTTATTATGGATACTTTTATCATCGCATTTTGATTATTGTCATCATCAATACTATAATCATTATTGCTTACTATATTATCGTTATTATAATTATTGTTATTAATAATATTGTCATTATCATCACTATCATTATCATCTTCATTTCTATTATTGCCGTTGCCATCACTGTCGTCATTGTCATCATGATTATCGTCAGCTAAGCTACCAGCAGGAATTATGAATCCAACGAGTAGTGATAAAAGAAACTTTTTATTTTTAAGACTGTTCATTAAACATTTAAGATTATATTTTCCAATACTTGGTCTCCCAAAGAAAAAATACATAAATAAATATAAGTCTATTTATTATTTTAGACAGCTTTTAAATATATCAATATTGTATTGCTCTGAAATTAGAATTTTATTTATTAATTACATAACTAATTTACAATTATTTTACAAATATGGTTCTCACCTGAAATTAGAAAAACAACATTTAAAGTTTATTCTTTAGCTGTCAATGCTCTTTAACAACTTTTACAATTTATGTACACATCACACATCTCACTTTTTACCACGTATCACACGACTGTCTTGTTGAGCCACGTCCGAGATACACTCACTTCTTATCGTGTACAGTAGTTATGACATTTTCTGACACTTGAGAGTGCGTTGTATTATATTAGTGCCGCGCGGTCATTTGAATAAAGAACTGTATTTTCTTTACATAAATAATACGAAGAATGGTGAAATTTTTTTTTATTTATGCTCTTTTGCCTAAGAAAATATTCATTAATTATCAATCTTAAAAAGGAATTGGATCTGTTATTACAAATCCTTGTTTTTGTTAGGAAAATGGTTTAAAAAAACAATACTGATAATTAATTTGGTTTTTAATTACCGATGATTGCTTGTCTAATAGCACATTTTAATACTAATTAATATTAAAAACGGTTAGACTGCAAATGCTGACTGTTGTGTAACAAAGGAAAAAGTTTGTTAAATAATAATAGTAAGTAACGGTTGAATTTTTCATCACCGATGCTTGCTTGTATAAGGACTCATTCTATAAATAAATATTACTACTTAACAGTTTGATTCTAAATAACTAATACTTGTTCACTTCCAAAGAAAATTTATCAGCCTATTATACTAATCAATAGATGTGTTTTGAATTGCTAACTATTGCTTGCCTACGCCTTAATTTTTTTTATTGGTAATACTTTAATCACTTGGCTCTTCTAATTGTCGATCAATGTATCTTTTAGATGAAAATTCATGAAAAAATAATATTTAATATAGTCATGGTTTAAATCACTGATGTATGCCAACCTTAGGTCACATTTTAATATTTCTTTAAAACAGTTAGCTTCGTAATCGTCAATGCTTGATTGCCTAATTGCACATTTTATTCATTTAAAATACTTAAAAACAGTAAGTTTCCGAATGACTGATGCGTGCTTTGGTGAGGCCCGATTTTCTTTTGATAGTGGTAAATTTACGTACTACTGACACTTATTCGTTTGAAACATACGTAAATGCTTACAACATACACCCAGTTAAATTTGTAAACTTTATTTTTTGTTTAATTAAAAGCTTATGTACTTAGTTATTATATAACAATCATTTAAAAATTATTATTATATTAATAATATTAATATTTGTATTACTGACACCTTAATACTGTCATAGCTTCAGAGGTGGATTCAGGTATAGGCTGATTAGGATGTAGCCTAGGGCAGCACATTTTGGGAGGTGGCAAAGTTTGGCAAAAAAATTTTTTTTAACTTCAAGAATTTTTGATTCATAATGTCAAAAAGTTTTATTACTTGGATAATGGTTAAATTTAAACTTTTTAAAATTATTTCTGTCTAGTCACTAGGAAATCGAATTTGCCCATTATTTTGAGCATGAGCAACACGATACAGGTACATGATACTTGGTATCGTTATAGGTGCATTGTCTACGGAAGCCTGAAGGGGTTCATTCTCACGAGCTAGTGATAGCGCCACTGATGCGATGTTTCTACGATGTGCGTTGTGTGAGACACTTGACAAATGAAACGTCGTCTGGTCATCGTGTCGTCGAAAGTAGGTACGTTCGGTATAAAAGCGCGTGCACAAGTTCTTACTTTCTTCACGTGCTTTTCTACCAAACGTACCTAATTTTTTCGATGACACGACGACGTTTTATTTGTTAAGCGTCTTACACAATGCACATCGTAAAATTACTGCATCAGTGACGTTCTCACTCGCTCGTAAGTGCAGGTCTCTACGGGCTCCCGTAATTTCCATATAAATACAGAAACCTAACCACATCTTGCATCAAGTTGGTTAAGTACCGTGGACTCAGTGGAGGGAGTACAAGCTGCGTTAACGTACAGGCTGCTTAATCCACTCTACTTGACATAAGATGCAACTACTAATTTAAACGTCACAATAATGAACCTGGTGGTAATAACTTAAATTTGCCCACTGTTTGGTGTTTGATAATCTTAAAAAAACCGTACCTCTGAAGATTGTGGTTGTTGTAAGTGCTATTTTTATTGCTGTTGTTATTGATGCTGTTGAGTTGTTACCTCAACAAGGTTTGTACCTAAATTGTATGTATACATTGCAATTCTTACTGCCTACGTATTGTGGCAGTAGGTTTGTACGAACTTCGTAAGGAAAATATACAACTAATTCATAGCAATTGAGCTAAATTTGTGTATACAAATGCATAGATCCATAATAATGAGCTATAAGAAAAGCCTTGGTGGTTCTGCGTACAAATAAGTCACCAAAAATAAAAGAAAAGTGACGAAATTATCTCGAAAACAATAAAACTTGAGAAGTGTTTCAAAAGGCAAGAATTATGTGCAGGGTCTCAATAGTTAGCCAGTGGCACCGGTACTGTTAAAGTCCAAACTGCAAAGCCATCTTAATTGACTGAGTCACCAGAAGAAAATGTAAGCACAGCAAATACCTCAGAGTCAATAACTATTAACGACGTTCTATTTGTTTAGTTCCAGTTATCCTTAGTCATTTATACCTTTTTTAACTTTGGTGGGTGACACTACTCGCCGTGCGTGCTGAGACAAATACCAGTCAAGTGTCAATTTATTTTTATTATGAAGCTGATATATGAATCCATCGTTTCTCAAAATATATTTAATGTGAAAAAACAGAAATACCTATTTCTTTACTTACTAGACAATGTGCAAGCAGTGCAAGAGCTATTGCAAACGAATACATAAACTTTTATTATACTATAAACAGTATACAAAGTAAATAGGGTATGTATACAAGCGCTGGGTCATACTAATTGACAAGATTTGTAAAGTTATAAATAATATGTATCCGTTCTTCGGATACCAATCCTCGCTATATAACCGTTCTCTCAGAGTAAGTCCGTCTGCATAGTGCAGGGGCGATAGGCCAGGAATCCCAAAAAACGGTGTAATGTCGATAGACTAAAATTACAAACAAATTTTTCGCCCTGCACATTCCCTAGGAATGTTGTTTTGAAGGTACTCGTGCAAAGACCAACGTGCATCCAAAAAGAGGTGAACCACCTGCAAGTTACTGAGACCTGCAGTACAATGATGATTTATGTAAATGCACGCTGGCTTATGCTGACCAGAAATGCAAAATAGAAAATTTTTCTACAACCGTAGATACAAAAGTTTAACTGGGAACAGTTAAACTGAAATATCAAATGCAGATATACTGTTAAATTAACATAAAGTTAAACATTAGGATACCTTAGAATTAACACATAGAAATAAGCGAAAATATTATTATAAGCCAGAATCGTCACAAACAACCAGTACGTAGTACACCACTAGCAAACAATTACATTACATATTAACTATAACAAATTTGGCACACAATATTAGTAACCATCAAGGAACTATCCGATTTTTACCATTCAAGTTCACAAACTCATGATTTACAGATTAACCCTTTTTGCATCGCATTAATAATTTTATAAACATACTGCAAAAGTCTACTTTGTAATCTAGTTTATTACCAAGACTTTTTCCCGAATGTAAAGGAAAAACGGAAAATAACCCTTCCCTTTTTCTTGACTTAGAGAGAGAGTCCATATGCCTCCCTCTAATAGGGGTAACAGAGTTTTGATTTCCTAGGGTACTACGAGACGACTCCCTCTCCAACTACTAGCAGCAGAAAAATATGTTCACTAAGATTATACCAAAATTCCATATTATTTTTGTAACACTATCGCAATCAAGCTAACGGTAAAACAAATAATGTTAACTCACAACAGGCAAGGCACTAGTATTCTATTAACTGCTATTCTTATTATCATTATAACGATTATTATTATTACTATTAAAATCATTATTATTATTATTATTATTTTAATTACAATTATTATAAATACCACCACTAATTATAAGCAAATACGGCCGTAGCCACCGTTTTGGCACTTAAGTAGTAGTATTAATTAATAACGCACTGTTCGTTTGTTCACCCTAGCATCAATCAAACTGTTAAGCGATTTTTACCGCTCTTTTTGCAATGAGCTTAGCTGAACAAACGACCGAAGCTTAGCATTAGTAGGTAATAATAATATTCTGTCGTAATGTTAAGGTTAAAATGTATTGAAGTTCTGTCCACTTCGTTGTAAAAGGAAAAGGAAGGGCATTAGCAAGTGAATCTCCTTCCCTTCTCTTAGCACAAAAAGGAGAGTGAACCGGATAAGGAAAGTGCCAATTTCTGAGTAGCTAAACTAGAGCAATTCTGGCCAATGGGATTTTCGGCTATTATCATTTTTGCAAGATTTTCCCCTGGCAAGCTCCCCTGCGTTGTTATCGAACCAGCACGTCACCGAGGTCTGCTGCTACTTATAAAAAGGCCTGGAGGCCCCAGAAAAGCTAGTTAATTTTGGTTTTTTACCCTCAAACAGTTGACTGAATAGTGAGAGTACGCCTCTGCTATTACTCAGTCCTCCATGAGCGCGCAGCAAAAATCTCTTTACTTACCTCGGCTCGTACTGGTTCGCCGAGTACTCCAGTTATATTCAAATAAAACTAAATGTAAAAATTATAATTTTAAAGTATTCTTTCTTTACATCTTAACCTCTTTCCGGCCAGAATCTTGAAAATTATTTAAAGTTGTTTACGCATGTATCAATATCTGCTACGATATTGGTACCCAAGGATCCTTGAAAAATATTTAAAGTTGTCTACGTGTGCACCCATATCCGCTACGATATTGGTACCCAAGGATCCTTGAAAATTGTTTGAAGTTGTTAACGCGAGCACCATTATCCGCTACGATATTGGTACCCAAGGATCCTTGAAAATTATTTAAAGTTGTCTACGCATGCACCCATTTCTGCTACGATAATGGTACCCGTGGACCGTTGAAAATTGATAAGTTATTTTTCGTGCACGCCACTATCCGCCACAGTAGTGGTACTATCGGGGCAAGAACCAACAGAATTCAAGCGAAATTCGGTACTCACGAGAGTATTAATGCATCTGAGTCTGGTCACGAGAAACAAACCCCTTTTTCGGTAACAGTGCTGTCGTCGTCAAGATTGCAGACGAGATACCCTTTAGTATATCGCTCTGGATGAAACCCACGAACTTTAGGCACACCGCGCACAAATTAAGTGCATCGGGACATTCTTTGCATACTGATTGCTTCAAGTTGTGTTCCAACATTAGTAGCCCCTTTGCAAATATTGAGTCGTTAGATAGAACCGTCCCACTAACGTGCCCAGCGTATGTCCCGAGTTATTAAGCGAAAGCTTAAACTCGAATAGTAAGTCTCACCGACGAACAACGGCATGGCAGGTGGAAAAGAGTAAAAAAGCGCACATAGGTGAAGAAAATAAGACAGCTGCTGCTGTGCGAGCTGCAGGCAGTGTGGTAGTGTATAATTATATAGAATAGACTCAATGTTCATATTTTTTAACGTAACGGTTACCCTTGGTTTTGAAAGATAAAATTTCCTCAATTTTTTTTTTTTCTTTTTTTTTTCATAACATAAAAGTACGTTTTGGGGCTTGGAACAAAGAGTCTACCAAGTTGTAGGTTTCAAACATTTTTTTGGGCCTTGATAGGGCCCTAAAATATCTTTTTTCCCGTTTTCATTTTTTTTCTCGCATTCTAATCATAAAATATATTTTGAAAAGTTTACGAACATACGATTTTACATTTATTCTAAATAAAATTTTTTTAAATTTATAAGTGAAAGATAACCTTAAAAAAATTATTTTATGTTTAAAACGCTACTTTGGACTCGTTCTATTATACCTGTACGAAAAATTGTTTTGAATAGTAATGTTAAACTGTATACTTACAAATTGTTTCAGATTTTGTTGATAGTTAGAAAGCGAGAAAAAAATGAGACGTAACAAAGTGCTATGTTTTAAATCTGTTGGAGTCAAAATTACGGTTTTTGGCATTTTTGAACATGGCGCATCACTGGAAGAAATCTCAAAAAGTACGTTTTCAACTAATTATTTGACGTTCTCTAAGATAAGAGAATAAAATTTTAAGTTTGAGTAGGTATACGGTTATTGAGGACACCTAAAGAGGGTTTCCTGGGAAACACGTTATTTTGACCCAGTTGGTCCTCCATAGGCTATTTAGATTTCTTCAAGAGGGCCTTCTGTCTACCCCTTTAATATTTTTGATGGAGCATGTAGATATTAAGTCATTTTCTAATAAAAAAATGGACAACTTACGAAACGGGCTGTTATGAAAAAATTTTTGTCACCTTAAAATAACACACCTTAGTAATAGTTAAAAAATCGACAAAAAAATATTCTGATACAGTTAATACTGAGGGTTCTTATGATCCTTTGATTTTCGTAGGAATTCACTAATTACGAAAAATGACGATTTTTTAATATAAAAATGACGACTTCGGTTAGGTTTATAAGATCGATGTATGTATGCCATATAAATAAACTATAATGTGTTTTGTTAGTAATCCCGTAAGCCTTCCACACCCCAGATTCCGCTTACCACCCCTTTAGAAGATTGTATTAAACTTCCTTAATTAAGTGCGTCTGCTTTTAGCTACTTATTTGTTTCAATATCACTTGTAACCTACATTGAGATATTATTACCACGTCATAGTTATTTATCTTTTTCATGTAAAACCATAAATGAGCAACAATTTAAACGTTATTTTTTATTCCAGCTTGCACCAAAGAAAAATTATTGTACAGTCTTGATTCATTAAGTATAAATTTCCAAGGTTTGCGTGATTTGTCTGAATAAAAATGACATGTTATTTCTAGCCAATCAAGTAACATAAGGCTTACTTCATTACTATTTGTCTTATAAGATAGAATGTATATTTTCCATGGAATCATTTTTTTCGTAATAACAAACAATTTTTGTAGGTTCTCACATAAAATCCTACATGGGTTCCCATGTAGGATCTGACGTAGAAACCAGTGTGGAATTTCACGTAGATACTTTTTTTAGAGTATCTTTGGAGTGAAAAAAAAATGAATACTAAATTAAAAGAAAATCAGACCTTACCTAATTATTCTTTCTGGTTATGAACATACAGATGTTAATATAGAGCTTATATAATTTGTAAGAAAATGACCTGAAAACATTTAAAAAACTGGAGTCACGCTCATGTAAAAAATGTTTTACAACCAAAAAGTCACTGTACATTGGTTGCAGAATTTTTGCCATGGTTAAGAAAAAAGTCACTGCCAGAATACATTAATATATAACACTGCTGAAATTATTATACATCATAATGTAAAAATGTACTTCAACTTGGCATAAAACTATGCTCAGTGTGAAAAATGAATTTTTTTGAGTTCTTTTGAGTTTTGAATCACTTTGTAAGACTGTTTAGACATTTTACGCATAGGTAAAGTTTGACGACGGTTTGTTTTTAGAAAGAACTAAGTTATATGTCACATGTAATTGTAGAAGCAGGAATCACGGTCTATGTTTCAAAAATTGCTAACCACTCGCTTTTAATTAATTTAGAATATAGCTAGGAGTTTCGAAGTAATAGATATGAAGTATATGACATAGGATATAAGAATGTCACTTAATAAGATAACAAAATAGATGTATTTCCTAAAGTGTATAATTGAAAGTGACTCCTCTTGATAAAGATGTATTTGCTTGTGTGAGTATGAGTCTGGGTGTGTGCATACGTACATTTCTTTTCATTAGGATTAAAAAATCCAAAAAAATATTAGCATGTGTTACTACATACACATAAAATTTATCATATTTTGAAGTTTCCTCGACTCATTTTAATAGGCATATTTTATTTACCTATAAATTAAGCTATTTTAAAAAAGTATAAGGATTTATTAGGTTCTTTTTTCTTTCTTTAGAGACTCCACCAGCGTTAAAACGTCGGCTTCTCTAGATAAAATTTTAATGCCAACCCTCAATTGTTCTTTAAAATATTATGTGCATAAGCTTGAAGCAGATTCAGATTATTATGGACCATGCTTCTTTTCATGACGTTTGTTTACACAATTACATAAATTTCAATAAGATACAATATACATACAAAGCTATTCTATGTTAACAAAATACATATTACTCTTAGCTCACAATATACATATTAAATAATATCTTGCTTTCTAACCTAATATCAGGACTTATATTAAGGGATATACGGTGAGCATATAACTAATAAGAAATACTGTAATAAGTATGCAGTTCGTCCTAATTCCGTCAACGTTATCAGGCAATGATAATCAACACATTTGCGTATGTATTTATTTTCAATTTATTTATTCACAACCAGAGTATAAAACATATACAGAACACTAGAAACATATAAATTTTTCTGCAGCTCTTCAAAGGTATAGGGAAATACCTGTTCACGGGTTGGTTTACCTTATCTTTGATTGCAATAAAAAAAAGAAAAAATCATAAAAAGCCCATAATCTAATAACTATAAACTAAAGTGCCAGTTAGAATAACATAAAAACATTAAAATAATATGATGCTCTTTCGAAGAGTTGACAAAAATTTTATAGAATATAATTACTGATTCTACTACTGTTGAAGATAACACTAGTATATTTATAAAAGCTTATTAGTGCATATTTACTTTTCTTATTTTATCTAGATTTTGTATTTCTGTGATAATCTAATAGTTAAAGATCATTTTTTAATTCATTAAATATTTTTATAGCACATACGTAACTGTTTTTACGACTCACAGATTTTCTTATTTTTAGTAATTTTATAAGTTTATTGGTAGTTACACTATTTAAAGTCTAATATTGTTTTTATAATTCAGTGTTGTGAAACCAAAATTCACTTAAAATTAAAGTGTTGCTCTACATATAGAGGTTTGTCTGTTGTATGTATATTCTTATTTATAATTTTTCCAAGTCTGTTGCATATTTTCTGTAGAATACTGAAATGAGTAATGTATGCACCACTCCAAGCACTTATACCATGTCTTATTATGCTGTAAAAGAAATCATGACATATTATTTTTAGTATATTGCAGTGTATTTATTCAGGAATTTTATAAAATACAAATACTAAATACTTAGTATTTTTATAAATCTTTTTAATATGTTTGTCCTATGTTAAATAAAAATTCAAGATTAACCCCAAACACTTACAATATTTAACCCTTATAATTTTTGTATCTCTTATTGTAATATTTAATGCTCGTGGTAAGCTATCACAGTAGTTTTTAAATGTCATAAAAACTGTTTTTTCCATATAAAGTAAGAGTTTTCTTAAAGCATGTTAATAAACTGTCTGTTCTGAATATGTGTTCATATTACTTTTGACTTTACTCCAAGAGTCTCCAACAGAATTAATTAAAGTATTGTCAGCACAAGATATAATACAATTATTAGGCATAGCCCTTAATGAATAATTACTATATATTATAAACAATAAAGGACCTGATACTGTTTCTTGTAGTACCCCAATATCAATTTTCTTCTTATCACTTCAATCTTGTTCTGTTTTCTTCAAACTAAAAACCTATTATCAAGATAGCTTTTGATTAAGTCTCATGCATTATTCCTTATGCCATAGTTATATAGCTTATTAAACAATATAGTATAATTCAGAGTATCAAAAGCTTTTGCCAAATCAACAAAAGATATTGCAATGGGCCTACTTTTATCTAAGCTATCATACGATATTTTAGTTATTTAATTTAGCGCCTCTTTCTATCCTTTTCCTTCAACAAAACTATATTAATTTTAAGCAACGGTATTACTTTGAGATTTTAAATTTTTAAACTTGTCGTAAATTATTTTTTTCAAATGTTTCTTCTATGTTAGATATAAGCGATATAGGACGATAGTTTGACATTTTTTTTTGTTTCCAGATGTATCTATGTACAGGTATAATCTTAGAAATTCTTAACGCATCAGGCCATATCGATTTATCAATGGACATGGTAAAAATAGGTACTAGTATATCACTAATGATCTCAGATAATAACTTAAGAAATGTTTATTTATACTGTCGATTCCACCATTTGTATTTTTTAATTCCTTTACAGTTTTTTGAACTTCGAAAGTATTTGTAGGAGTAAAATAAATCGAGTTTATGTTGGTGTTCAGCAATTTTGAACTATGTGTTAATAGTTTTAGTATATTTTCACTCAAATTCATACCTTTTTACAGCAATATTCCTTAAAACAATTAGCTTTTTCAACTTGTTCACTAACTCGATTTCTTTCTTTATTAGAAATATATTTTTCATTCCTACTTTTGTTATTACCTTTTTAACGTACTTTGGAATTAATCACATTTTTCTAGAATTTTTACTATTTGTTTTAATAGTTTTTTAATCATACTTTATTTTGGCCTCTTTTATTACTCTGTCTAGTACCATGACA
>NW_019380359.1:580352-609794 GCF_000648655.2 Copidosoma floridanum | reverse complement strand
AGTATCTTGAATTTTTTTATCATATTTATTAACAGTTTTAGATTTTTCAGAATAATTAAAACTTTTTACTACTACCTTCGAAAGGCGATCGAAAACACTCTTACTTTTGTCTATGAAACATTCATTTATAAAATTTTGTAACAATTTTTCTCCATTATATTTTAATGTTAATAAATATGAAATGACTTCGTCACTACCTAGTGTTCTGTTGGAAATATTATGCAAGCGATGTAAGTTATCATTATCATTGTTAATAAACTTTGATTTTAATGAATTAATAATATTGATTACATCTTGCTCATCTCTATTTATCTGATGTTTATTCCATTCATCGTGAGTGAATGAATCAACATCGTTTACGGCATCGCCTTGCATTTCACAAAAACAAACTAATGATTCATGCATAGCATTTTTAATTGGATACAGTAAAACCCATTTTTGCATTAATTTTTTGTTTTGCGTAATGCCGATCATGCCACTAGATATAGCTGTTGACCGATTTTGCGACTGTTCTAAAGCTGGATCGCCACCAACTGCATTAAAAACGCCGTCTTTTCTTTTTACTGATGTCATACTTCGTTCGAGATCTTTTTTAACGGTATTCGGTAACTGCATCATGTCCTGGAGATATAAAGAAACACCTCTAGCGTAGAGAGGATGATTTAAAATTAAAAAATATGGTAGCATTCGTCTAGTGGACGTTAAATGTAAATTAAAATCACCTGTTCTGTCCGCTTTTATAGAATCAAATAATATTTCGACCATTTCACAATAACTGTTAAAAAATAAAAAATTTTGATTTTCTATACATTTTTGTTGTAAAAAATTTTGAAAATCTGTAAAAAAATCAACGGCTTTTTCGCATACTTCTTCAAACATTGTACAAACTTTAATGAAGTCACGATCAACAATAGATTCACGAAACGCATTGAATTGTGGTATTGAAAGAAATTCCAAAAGGTAGCTATTGTTACAAAACTTTAAATATTAACAAATTTGGAGTGCTCTTACACTTTCGTACAACAGCTTGTGTGCCCTTACTCCTCTATTATAGTGCAAGCCATTAAATATCGATTTAATCGTATTTTCCCCATAAACATCTGTTTCATCTAATACATTTTCTATACCACTGCCAGATAAATATTGCCCTAAACAACGAAGCCAATTTTTTGGTAAATGAAACGTCCCAATTCTGAATATTAATTTTGGGAAATAATTAAATGGTTGCATTTGAATTAATTTGGCTATTAAATATATAGCCATATTGGCTGTTAAAACGCTGTATTCCTTGCCATTAAGTTCACTCAGTGTCACAAAATTTTTCATCGCTGTAAAAACTACAGTAGGTGAAGTAGGCGCGTGTGGAAGTAAAGGGCAAAATCCAATGATGGAGACTAATTGATTATTCATACTTAGCATTTAATGAAAAGGACTCCAATTTGGAATAATAACATCGTCATTACGACTATGTACATATTTTGCAAGCGATGTGAGTCATCATTATCATTGAAAATAAACTTTGATTTTAATGAATTAATAATATTGATTACATCTTGCTCATCTCTATTTATCTGATGTTTATTCCATTCATCGTGAGTGAATGAATCAACATCGTTTACGGCATCGCCTTGCATTTCACAAAAACAAACTAATGATTCATGCATAGCATTTTTAATTGGATACAGTAAAACCCATTTTTGCATTAATTTTTTGTTTTGCGTAATGCCGATCATGCCACTAGATATAGCTGTTGACCGATTTTGCGACTGTTCTAAAGCTGGATCGCCACCAACTGCATTAAAAACGCCGTCTTTTCTTTTTACTGATGTCATACTTCGTTCGAGATCTTTTTTAACGGTATTCGGTAACTGCATCATGTCCTGGAGATATAAAGAAACACCTCTAGCGTAGAGAGGATGATTTAAAATTAAAAAATATGGTAGCATTCGTCTAGTGGACGTTAAATGTAAATTAAAATCACCTGTTCTGTCCGCTTTTATAGAATCAAATAATATTTCGACCATTTCACAATAACTGTTAAAAAATAAAAAATTTTGATTTTCTATACATTTTTGTTGTAAAAAATTTTGAAAATCTGTAAAAAAATCAACGGCTTTTTCGCATACTTCTTCAAACATTGTACAAACTTTAATGAAGTCACGATCAACAATAGATTCACGAAACGCATTGAATTGTGGTATTGAAAGAAATTCCAAAAGGTAGCTATTGTTACAAAACTTTAAATATTAACAAATTTGGAGTGCTCTTACACTTTCGTACAACAGCTTGTGTGCCCTTACTCCTCTATTATAGTGCAAGCCATTAAATATCGATTTAATCGTATTTGTTTCATCTAATACATTTTCTATACCACTGCCAGATAAATATTGCCCTAAACAACGAAGCCAATTTTTTGGTAAATGAAACGTCCCAATTCTGAATATTAATTTTGGGAAATAATTAAATGGTTGCATTTGAATTAATTTGGCTATTAAATATATAGCCATATTGGCTGTTAAAACGCTGTATTCCTTGCCATTAAGTTCACTCAGTGTCACAAAATTTTTCATCGCTGTAAAAACTACAGTAGGTGAAGTAGGCGCGTGTGGAAGTAAAGGGCAAAATCCAATGATGGAGACTAATTGATTATTCATACTTAGCATTTAATGAAAAGGACTCCAATTTGGAATAATAACATCGTCATCACGACTTAAAGTATTGCTATCATTTATATTATACTTGCTTAAAATCCAAATCAGTTCTGTGTGGTGGTGATTCACTGTATTTAAAAGACAATCAATGCTTGCGAAATTCAAGATTTTTGGTTTTTTATTTGTAATTGAACAAATTTCGAGACGTTGAAGTGATGATAAATCCATTGTAACATTTTTCATACTTTCCTTCGATGTAATATGCACTTTAGGTTGAAAGTCAGTTGAATATTCTTGATAAAATACCATTGATGTCACGTGTGTTGTATTTTTTCCACTTAAAGTCTCTTCTAAAAAATCATTATTGTCCATAGCACCGTGTTAAAATAATGAACCGTTTTTTACAATATTACTAGGAGTTATGACTACATCATTGTTAGTACTCGAGATGATTTTTTTTATTAACAGATCATCCAATTCGAGTAATTGTTTGTAATTCATGCTATGTCCTAATTTAGATAAAATTTGTATGATATGTTTAGAGCGAGTTAAATGGTGTATCGTTTCAGCAAGAGCGATGTGCTTCGGAGTAAGCAATCCTTTGGCAATATAAATTATGTCCATAAGTAAAGATCTAGCTTTTTGTAATTTATTATTACTTAATTTGTTATTGTTGTTAAGTAAATGTTGCAAAAAATAACTCCAATTTGGTGGAAGCTCGAAATTTTGTAAAAAATGATCTAAAACGATATTATCACAGACTTAACTATTAATACTTGTGTCTATCGAATCAACTTCATTTTTTATAATATTGGCACATTCACGAAGTTTATTTTTAGGATCATTTAACTCTTTAAGTTTCAATATAACTTGTTCAAGTGGTACGTCGACGAAAAATACTGTTGCTGAACTTGAATTACCTTGGGAATAAAAAAACATAACTTTTTCTCCGTACTCCTGTATCAAAAAATTTTTCATTTTTCTATTGTCAACAAAATACTCAGCTTCCAAAAATTTATTGACATTGTCTCTCAGAAAACTTAGTTCGAAAGCTGAATCACGAATATTATTATTTTTCATTACTTTTTGAAAAGCTTCGCTAATAACTTGAGGAGTACAATGGAGAGGTCTCCCTGTCTTATTTTTTGATTCCTTTGGAATGTACAAATAACTTTTCAAACATGCATCATGATATCGAAATCCACGGTCTAGAAGATTTTCAGGAGTTTCACATGAGCCAATTTTCGTAAACACTTTATCCATTTTCAAACGAGCAACATTTAGAAATTTTTCTGCAGCTTTCGGTTCTGATATTACAGAAGTTTTAAAGTCTTTATTTTCACTACGCTTATCACAAATTACACACATACTATTATTACAGTTTTATATTACAGAACTTGTTACCTTTGGAGGATCCGATAAATTTGACAAAGGCGATTCAACTTCGGATTCAACATCGCCTTGAGTATCTTGAAAAACATCGGTCCAATTTTCCTTTCTTGAGTTGCTAATTTCGATTTGTCTAATTTTTTCTTCGCTTGTGTAAGACGCAAAACATGTTCGATGCCATAAAAATCGTTGTTTGTCAAGATTTTCATCATACAAATCTGTAAATCGTTGGCTAACATTGTCTTCTCGACGTACACATGCACGTTTTAAAGTTCGATACGTATCTGCTCGTAGGTTTTGCACGGTATTTTTTTTTTTTTTCATCACGAACAATACACAACAAATCATCGTTTGAACACTTTATTTTCAGTGGAATAATCTTAGACATTTTATGTGATCATTACTTACTTAAAACTGATACACAAATGATAAAGTTGTAACTGTACACTGTTTTTCGATAATAAAATCTCTCATTCATAGAACAATTACGAACTTTATACAGTCTAATACTTTCGAACACTACAGTGAAACTGACAAAAAATATAAGTATACTACTTTCTTGCCCAAACAAGTTGCGTCGCAATTTACCATAGAACTTGCCCGCAACGCGCGAGTGCAAGCATAACCATAAATAGAGATATATAGGTGGTAAAGAGCGCCTCGCTGGTGCGCGCGGAAACGACTTTTATTTCTTCAAATCAAAAAAACAAGGGCTTAAACTAAAAAACAAGGAAATATACTCCCAGGACATTGTTGAATACGTATTAAAGTATTTTTTAAAATTTTTTCCACATAAATAAATTGATATTTTCATGTAGTTTTTAAGCGCTGAAAATAGTCAATTTCACCTATTTTGAATTTTCAAGAATTTTTTACTCGAAAACTGTGGGGCTTAGGTATATACATCCCAATTAGTTTTTTGTTTCAAATGAACCAAACAATATGAAAATATTTTTTTAGACGAAAAAAACCACTTTGACGAAATTGTTGATAAAAAATTGTTTAAACAAATCGTTACCACATCCTGATCTGGCAACATGCACTTTTAGGTACAGTGGCACATTCCGAACGAGATGGCATCAAAAATTTTCATCCGAATTATTTTCCCCGGTGAATGTCTGATCGGCCCCGGACTATGAAGGATAAGATATAACGAGGGTACAGGTATTATGAATTAAACCTCATCTTTCTAATGCTGTCTTATAAAAGGGGGTAGCTCGACTCGAAATTAAGGTAATTGCAGTATGGGTGTGTGGAAAAATTAAACCACAGCATGATGACTGTTCAGCATACATTTTTAGCTATTACGATTAAAGGTACAAATAATATATTTCTTTCAATTACTGGTCAGCCTTGCAAAACTTTACAATTGAAATCTAGAAAAGGTTCTTTTTTTCTCGTTTAGCACAACATGTTTATCGAATTATACTCATAGTATTGTACTGCCTAGTACTCGTACCTTCAAAAAAAATTAAACTAAGTAATTTCTACTTTTGATTAGTATTCTATGCAAACATTCCATCAAATACGTTTATGCCATGTCAAGTTCACTAGCAAATAAAAATATCAGGAAATTGTAATGATTTGTTTACGTGTTGTTTCAGTAAGAGGTAAAACTGTCTTAGTCTGATTTAGTTAACGTACAAGCGTACAAGTACTAAACAGTACACTACTACCAGTGATATGCAATTAATATAAAAAAATTTTATGTCGTCCGCATTTTGATTTTTACTTTTCAAGGCTAACAATAAATTCAGAGAACACAATATGTTACGACTATAGAAAAATGTAATAACTTTTTTTTAAATGTTTATTTACCATACGTCAAACTAAACAGACCTTTTATTTTAGGAAAAAAAAGTCTTATAAGCCTTGGTTATACGTAAAACTCTCTAGAGTTACCATAACATTATGGTTTTGTGATGATTTTTTCGTAAAAACTCTTGACGTGGTTAATGTACAATATTTATTTAGAAATTTTAGAACATAAAATAATGTAATATAGCCATATTGGCTGTTAAAACGCTGTATTCCTTGCCATTAAGTTCACTCAGTGTCACAAAATTTTTCATCGCTGTAAAAACTACAGTAGGTGAAGTAGGCGCGTGTGGAAGTAAAGGGCAAAATCCAATGATGGAGACTAATTGATTATTCATACTTAGCATTTAATGAAAAGGACTCCAATTTGGAATAATAACATCGTCATCACGACTTAAAGTATTGCTATCATTTATATTATACTTGCTTAAAATCCAAATNTAAAAGTTTTGAAATAAAAGAAGCAATTTAAAATCTCATACTAACAGTTAAAAGCATATTTATATTTTGATACTTGGAGCTCACAAGAAAACGCCTACGTCAGCAATGAGACAGCAAACCTTAAATGTTTATATCACTACAAACAACAAGTCCTTATTTTAGTACAAAAGGCAGCAAGCACTCTAGTAGCAACTGCTTTTGGCTGCTGGTATGAGCTCATGTATGCACATGTGTGACTTTTTCATCCTTGTACTTTTTGTTGAGGCCCATAGTAAAGGCCCCACTGACATTGCAATCATCCTTGTCTTACCCATTTGGTATGCTGCTGCCATCCAAAGCAAGGGGGTCTCTCCTGGCCTCCTCGATCTATTCAGTGCATCAGGTAACTTTGCCACAGCATCAGCTACCGTCCTTGCAGTGATCCTCTCTATTTGTCTCTCCGCTGCATTGTTAAGCCTTAGACATCTGCAGATTCTGGCACACTGATCAATCCTCTTCAAACTCGGTTGTGTGCTGATCGTGTAGCTCTAAGAAATATTGTGACTCACTGCCATCGCTAAGATAAAAGATATAGTTTAAGTGCTTAGTGTACCAAGTGATTAGAGAGCAACAGTTGTTTGTTACTGACAACTAGAGTGTGCATTGGTCAACCACAGCAATCTAATAATTAAGTTTGCAGATTTAAAAACGACAGCTGACTTACGCCAGACACTGTTTGAAGTGCTAGCGCAAGTGCACGTGCATCAAAGAGCTTAGGATCGAGAGAAGAAGGGGGCGATAATACAAGTGGCGTAAAAGCGTAATAGCAAGGTTAAACGTCATGGGTGTCCCTGAACACCGAACAGCATTGGTCCTCTTCACTGTTACAGTGTGGGTGTTACAGATACTCAGCGTTTCTGATGCAAATGGTAAGCTAACATATCTACCAGATTTTTCTTGTCTACTATTTATAGACGGCGTGCTTTGTTCGTCCTTGCTTTGTTATATAAAAACTAACAAGTTAAGTATCCAACCGCCTACGAATTTCTTTCTGCATTCCTTGAATTTAATTTTCATACAAATTGCCATAATCGTATGACAATGAATGCAAAAAAACTTTAAATTCTTACGAAAAAACATTTTTACATTTTCATATTACCTTAAAAATGAGGAACTGAACTTTAACATGCGACTTAATATAATACATTGACTTGCGATAAGGACAAAAAATGTGAATGAGTTATCCAAGTCAGGCACAGCTGCACCAATTTCGTAGGATGCTAATAAAGTGTCTGAGTATTAGGTCTCGTGACATATTCTGCCAAGGAACATCACATTCTGTTATCTCTGCTATTGAGCACTTTTCTTTACTAAAAAAATATAAGCTATTGGGGAGCAGGGTTACAGTCTGTTTGCAAGTTTCTCCCTTTGAATTACGAACTGCTCATAGAAGAGCGTATTGATGAGTAGGCATATTATATTATACAGAAGGATGTAACATCATCTTATAAATGATAAGCTTCTTACATACCCTGCACGCTCGAGCATACTGAGATCTTTGTCAAAAATAATTGTTTCATTAAACGTTTTACATTTTAGAGTGCCAAAAAGTCAAAATTTCAAGTTTACAAAAAAAAAATTGTTTTAATGCGATTTTATACCCATGATATCACATAAAATTTTTTCAAATTTGTTATGAGAACTATGTATCACTACAGTTACTAATTCATGGCAGTTATAAATAATTAAAATAAAACGTTCTAGGACTGAGAATTCTTATTAAAATATTCTTAACACATGTAACACGTTATATGCTGATAAAGATGCTTTGTTGCTAGAATTCTTCTCCAATGACAATTTTGTCAGGGTCTTGTAATTTGAAATTTAATAGAACATAATGAAACATATCATCAAAGAATCTTTTTTCTTGAGTTCAAAAATTCAAACTTTATACATATATTCGTTGGTATCAAGAGTATACGTACATTCAGCAAAAGATTTTATTCAACTTTATTACAAAAACTATACTTTACAGTATGATTTAAAAACACCTTAAAATACTCTTGCCCACAACCGTATGTTTAAGGTAGATTTTTTAAAGCTTTTTCAATGTAAAGAGTAGTAATAAAAAACAACAATTAGAGAACAAATTTTAGTGCTTCAGAAAAGTAAAATTAAAAAAAAGTTTCCATTGTTTTGTCAATAAAATCAAGTCAGGTTACAGAGCTATTATTACTATGGTAATTTATTTATGTTATGACCAGTATTTCAACGACTACTGATTTGTGAATTTCGACACTTGAGGTTGAAGTTGATATAAAAGTTACAGTTGATTTTAATATTACTTGAACAAGAATACAAGATATTTTATAGCATGTAATATCATATAAAATATAATATAATAAGAAGTTACGTAGCATATGTTTAAAAAAATTTTTTAAAAATGACAGAAAACTACAAATGATTTAAACTAATAAGAACTCCAGTAAAATTTATAGTAGGAGTTTTGCCTTACATGCAGCGATCTCAAACGTAAAAACCAAACGTATCTTAGGCTGCAGTCTTGTGGAGCGCAATAGAGCAAGCAGGATAGGAATGTCTCCATAAACGGCTGTGTTAAGTCTATTGCGCTGCTGCAGGATAGCCCTATTGCGCGGCGCAATAGACTTAACACAGCCACTTATGGAGAAATTCCTATCCTGCTTGCTCTATTGCCCTCCATGTGAACATAAGCTTAGGCTGCGCTTATGTGCAATATTATGTACTTAAGATTAGAAGGCCCTGGCAAAGTTCAAATTACGTTTTTAAGGTAATACGAAAATGTAAAAATGTTTTTTCGTAAACTTCTGCGAAGAAAAAGTTTACTTAAGAAGCTCACTGGTCTTTTTAAGGGGCAATCGGACGTTAAACTACTTTACCAACAAATATATTAGAACCTACTAAGGTTGATAGAAAACAATTATTAGGGGTCACAACAGTCTTAAGCATGCTAAAAGTCGCAAGATGGTTAATTGGTAGGAAAACTTCAAATGTATTGAATGCATATAATTTTAGGCATCAAGAAACTGACGCAGAAAATTTATCGAGATTGGAGCAGCAGCGTCAAAATCAACAAATAAAAAATCCATTACGTGAGAGATCATCTTCATATGTAGAAGTAGTAAATGTATTTGTATTTTTGTGTCCATAAAAAATGTAGAGATTGAACTCTACATTTAGGACTTTAATGCTCTGGCAATAAAGTTGTGAGATAAAAGAATAGAATTTTCCTTTAATATATATTTTTTGGGAGTTTGAAATCTCAAAAGCTTCAAAAAATAGCCCTTTTTGTAAATTGTACGGAAGATACTGCAAATCAACGGCCCCTTATGGCCAACGATTATTTTATGGCATGAGGAACGCACGGTACTTTTCAGCATAATTATATTTTATAATTTTTGCAGTTTATTATTTGACCAAGGAAACTGTATAGATTTTAAACAAATATGTTTTTTAAAAGAAGATTTTTGTTCTGAGGTGTCAGGAATAGAAAGTGTCAAATTTCTAACTGAAAACGTTTCACATTACAAGTGAACACATTACGGTGTTCCATTTAGTAAGTCTGGAGCGAGGCCGAGATGGGGGGCTGCTAGTTAATAAATATGCCTAACTAAAAACGTTTCCTAGAAAAATATAGTAGAAGGGTTTTTAATGGGGTACGCTTTTTTCTCAATTTTCTTTATTATGTACAAGACTTTGGAAAGCGATGCGCAAGCTACTTGCACACTTATCAAACAATTTTTAATTCAGTTTTATTCAAAAATTGATTAGTCATGTTTAATTATTGATTTTCTTAATGTCTGAGTCAAAGGCTATTTGGGAATTGTTAGAATCTCTAATTTTATTAGTCACATTATGTTGACACTAAAGCTGTGTCAGATCATTTATTCTGAATAATTATTTTATTAAACAACACATATCAATAGGTAAATTACTAAATTTTATGACTGCGCTTTTTACTCATGACACACAGTCAAAGAAAAAAGGAGAAAGGTTATGTTTAATCGTTTGTCCTCTCACTTTTTATTTTTTTCTCAAGCTCCAAATTAAGTTGTCAAATGTAAGTTTGATTATTTAGAATAGAAATAGTAATACCCTTTTAAAAATAAAATAGCTATTTATTTTTTATTGTGGTCTACTAATTATATAATTACCACGATTAACTTGTTAATCTAAAAAACTGTATTTATATTTGCATCACGCAATATTGATCATTTATCATTTATATTTATTAAAAAATCGAGAACTTTTTACACTTCATCGGTGTTAACCCACTTTAAAGACCCTATAATAATTATTTAATTAATTGCTAATAATAAAGATGAGAAAGAATAACTGTTTTTAATAGAAACCTGAAGGCTTAAAGTACAAGGATGCAGGAAGTAACACAATAAAATATTAAATTGATCATATGCAAAATGCTTAGCTTACATATACTTAAAGTTGACATCGCGTAAGTATCTACTTTAGCAATAATACGAATTATCTATCTAGTTATTTTTTTTTTATTTATAGGCATATACACCTTGTGTTATATATTTTGTATTGATGATAGTTTACGAGGTCACCTCATTACAAGGGTTACCAACTCCCCACCCTACTTCCTCGAGGCACCATTAAGTCTTACTGTTCTGACTGCATGGTACGCATCACAACACCTTGGACCCAGGTACCGTTGTTCTTTACCGTCATCATTGCACGATTATCATTTAACCAGAAACAGGAGCTACTTTACTGCAGTGATTACAACATGTGAAAAAAATCTCAAACGTATCTGTGAAAAAGTGTCGGAGCAAGGTCTCAAACCCACGCTCTCTGGGCGGAAAACAAGCGCTGTATCACTTAGCCACTAAAAGCTCTCACCGCAAAGCGCAGTATGCTGGAACCTAAGCTTTTTGGACCATAATTTCTATTGAAGCTGTATAATAGGATTAATAAGACTAAATTCAACCAAAATATATGTGGCATACCGACAAAAAAATTTTTTTTTACGATTTGAAAATTCAAGTATGCGAATCTGAAGTAAATAGTACCGCGGTGGTTAAAGCTTTGTCTTTTTCTGAAACTCATCTCATAGTGCTCACGTACAACTTTATTTGGACCATCAAAAATAATTCTTTTAGAGTTAAATAAAAAAAGGGGCTGAACTAGCGTTACGGGCTCGTGTCCCACTCGTAAATTTAGAGTTTTGATGACCCCTGAAATAAAGTTTTTGATTCTTCGATGGTGTCGAATCCTAAAGTTTTTAACGTAAACAACGTTCTTATACACAAGAGACAGCAAAAAAATGTATCCGTGACTTGAACGCTGTTTAAGTTGAGCGACCGGAATCTTATGAATTTAACATTTCATCGAAGAATGCTCTCACAATCGCACACAATTAAATTTAGACATTCCAACTAAGACGTTTTGTATTTCACAATGGTCATTAATGTTGCAAAAACTTTTTTTGATTTAGAAATTTTAGTCGCCAGTTCTACAAGCTCACAAATTTAGAGATTCTGTCATTTCTGTCTTCCCAAAATAAAAACTAAGACCCCGTAACGCTAAAAACGGGTTATTGACTCAAAAGGTGCTCTGTAAAAATAAAGCTGTATTGTCAAGGATATCAGTGCAAGAATAAAGCTTTATTTCTATTTGGTGCGTTACAATCTCGATTTTTCAACAAACTTATTGGAGCCCGTAACGCTGTATTTTTCGCTAAGAACTCATAACGTGGTCCTGTAACTATACAAAATGCATTGTATCTTTATTTAATGCTGGATTATCGACTAGGATAGCCATTTTTATATTTATGTTCATAGTAACTACATGATTTAAACGGAGAATAAAGTTGTATTATTATTGATAATACCTTTATCTTGTACATTATAAGATTTAGTGAAAGCCTGTAACGCTTCAAATTCTTAGAAATGAAGTAACAAAGTCGTAAAAAATTATTCTCATTCCAATCGAGCATGTCTTATAAAGTTTCATCTTATTAGGGTCACGAACAAAACGGAAAATACATTTTTACAGTTAAAGATCTATTTTGAGCAATTGTCCATTCTTGCTCTGAAGATATTGTATGCTAGTTTTAGTAGAATGATCCAAGTACGTTAACAAGTTATTCGACGGTGATCAAGTTAAATCAAGAGTAGCAGCCTGAATTAAATCATTTATTTTTCTATTTTTTGGGTATGTTAGCAACGTAAGACGTTTAAATATTCTTTAAAAATTTAAGTAAACTATTTAGTTAAAATTTTCGAATGTCATTAAATGTGTAATTTGAATTATCTTATGATAATTTTAAAAACTTTTCCAAGCTTTAATCATTGATATATTATTATTTTTCGAGAATCGTAGCCTTGAGTGACGTATTAGAATTTTATTTTAAGTACATATTCTGAGTATCTTTCACCTTTCTTTAACAAATGTTAGAATCAAGCTTAAAATCTTTTTTAACAAAAATAAAGTTACCATATTAATTTTACCTAAACTTTTTTGACATCATTCCTGTAACTACAACTTTCAAAAATCTTCTTCGTCTTGTATGAATACTGTCATACATCTCTAATACACAAGGTATGCATTTTATTAAACTTCTGTGTAAGGTTAAGAATGATTTGCTTTCTATTTGTCTAAGAATATAGTTTTATTAAACAGCAATTAACTCCTAAGAATATAAAGCTTAATTTAAAGTTTCTGTATATTTCTAAAAAGACGTCTCAGTTACTATCCTTTCTAAGAAGGATTTTTTTTATAATTCCTTTTTTGTTGGAAATATTGACTCACAACGTCACTTGTGTCATTTGTAAATAGAGCTAGCATGTCTGCATTGCAAAAGAATTGCTCGTTGTTACATCCAAAGATATTGATAAAAATAAGAATACAAGTGTTTTTTTGTTCGTTTTAAGATATATTACTGACCAAACTGTGCATGGGTTCGAATGCTCTTTTATTTTTGTCAATTTTAATTTTTAGTATACAACTTAAACTTAGTATCTTAGGCTTCAGCTAACTATTTTTATTATGTTTCATTGCCGTGTTCAAAGATATTAACTAGAAGTACCTCTTTTATCTTCTTAGATAATACCTCAGTTAAAAACTCTTTTGCCTTTATAAAGGAAAAATTTTTTTAATCATGCGCAAGACCCTTAACGTCTCCCCCCTAGCTGCAGTTCCACAGTCGACTACAATTGCATGGCTCTGTATTCTTTTCTTGGCACTTGATAGAGGTACTTTTTAAGATGCTGACTTCCATTATCATTTATAAATATGTAAAATTCAGGTCATCAGAGAAGCCTGCATTCTATGGGGTGGCCAAACCGCAATTCATCTTGGACAAATAGTAGCACCTCTATGATGGTAAGGACTCTCCTAAAGTATCTTTTTGTCTGTTACTTATAACAGGTAGGTGCACGTGGTTTAATCCCTTAACATGTGTAAGGATACCGTGACTAGTTCCTAGTTTTGAGCCTTAACACGTTTAATAACTGTTCCTTGGCCTTGAGCCTTGAATGGTTAAAAAGGTCATGACTGATCTGTGGTCTTGAGTCCTCATCCATCAGTATTATTATGGCTTATATTATGACTGCTCTATAGCCCTAAGCCCTAGATTGTCAAAATTGCGATAAGTGCAAAGAATTTGTCACAAGTTCTTACATAAGTTTTTATGTAATTTCTTATGTAATTTTTTATGTAATTTCTTATGTCAGTTCTTATGTTAATTCTTATATAGGTTCTCATATAAGTTCTTTTAACAGAACTTGTGTCAGAACTTGTACATGAAATTATATTTGCTTATCAACCAAGAACTTACATAAGATCTTATGTAATTTCTTATGTAAGTTCTCATGTAAGTTCTTATGAGAGTTGGTGTGTCAGTCGTTTAAACGTATTTAAATACTATGTAGATACATACATGGTAAATTTTAAGAATTTTTCTGCATAAAAGCTGTTAGAATAGCTAATATAAATAAATAAATACAAAAAAAACATCTCTTACCTCCACTAAGGGGATTTCAACCTGGTACGGAGAATCCCTAGTCAAGTGTCTTACCCACTTGGCCAGAGTGGATTCGATACATAGGAAAGAATTGACGTCCTCATTAGGTACTTCGAAAGCTGTTTATTTTTTTATTTTGTGGATAAAATTTACCACTTTGGTTACCTCACTGGTTAATAAACATTTTATAAATGTACATATAACATTGTTTTGAGTCTGATAATGCATTTCTCGATAATAAGTCTCGTAGTTAATTTCACAACTTTTTTTTGTTCACGGATTTTATTTGAACTTTACTTATACTTTTATTCTAAGGGAAAAAAAATCTATGTTTAAATGTGTAATAAATTTATTGTAATTTCTACAACAAAGATGAATTACTTCTTTCTCTTAAAACTTACATACCGGTATCGAAAACCAGCAGCAAAAATAATTTATCACTTATTTATATATTACTCAAAAAATTATATAAATTCTGAAAGTATCAGTTATTACATGAAATAAGGTTTTTAAGAATAGTATTAGATGAATAAGAAGTGAAAAAATACGTTTCTTAACTAGTATCAAAGATTGTAAAAAGCAATAACTTGAGGACCTAATAACATCGATGTTAGTATCTGATGTACCTTATCAGGACGTCAATTCTTTCCCATGTATCGAATCCACTCTGGCCAAGTAGGTAAGACACTTGAATAGGGATTCTTCGTACCAGATTCAAATCCCCTTAGTGGAGGTAAGAGATGTTTTTTTTTTGTATTTACTAATTTATATTAGCTATTCTAACAGCTTTTATGCAGAAAAATTCTTAAAATTTACCATGTATGTATCTACATAGTAATTGAATACGTTTAAACGATAGACACACGAACTCTTATAAGAACTTACATGAGAACTTACGTAAGAAATTACATAAGATCTTATGTAAGTTCTTGGTTGATAACAAATGTAAGTTCGTGTACAAGTTCTGACACAAGTTCTGTTAAAAGAACTTATATGAGAACCTATGTAAGAACTAACATAAGAACTGACATAAGAAATTACATAAGAAATTACATAAAAACTTATGTAAGAACTTATGTAAGACCTTATAACAAATTTTCAACTGGGTGGTCTTTAGCCGTCAGTCTTTGATAAGAGTATAAATTTTCTCTTTAGGCAGAGTTAAACTTAATCGTTAAAGGAGTATGAGAGAATTTTTATTTTCTCCGTTGCAGACGAAATTTGTATTAAAATTTAAGAACTTACTTTTTAAGCTTAAAAGGCTCAAAGTTTAGAACTGAATGTAAAGTAATGTTAGAAACTGGCACTTCAGCTAAGTTAAAATATCAGTATTACTCGAAACATTTGAGGCATGTTAGGCATGAAGTCTGTTTACTGCGTCAAACTACTCAATTGTATCAAGAGTGTATGTATACTTTTTCTTACATTAAGTGATAGTTTCTCTGGGGTAAGTTGGGTAAGTCACGGGCTCCACATTGAAAAAAAGGATGGTGACTTACGGAGTAGTTAATTATATTTACTCAAGAATATAAATATATCATTAATTTGATCATTAAACCTCACAAAGACAGCATAAACAGTCAAGAATGCCAAAAGTGCAAGCCAAACATTTGTTACAATTGTTTAACGAAAATTATTATGGACTGT
This sequence comes from Copidosoma floridanum, assembly GCF_000648655.2. Next base: position 593,843 of record NW_019380359.1, on the reverse strand, counting down.
CTAACAGTATTTGTAGGTTAATTAAAAGTTCTTATATTGAAAAGTACTCAGTCGTGGGGCTTATTAGATTTATAGTACTGTGATATAAATCTGATATGCTCTATGATCAAGTATTTGCCCATACGTAATGCTGTGATGCCCCTTTTGATTTAATGGATCCTTATAAAAACTTATTAAGGTGTTTCATTTTGTTAACAGATGGTCTTAACAAGCCATTTCAAGTCTTGGAAGTTTGACATTATTATGGATAAGTCAAGTGTTGTGTGCCCGGCAAGTTTTCAGCAGTGTTAAGCTAGTGTAATCTATTGAGGTATAACCATTAAAAATCAATTATAGAAACCTGTATATACAGGATGATAGGTATCAGTGGCATTTTCTGGGAACAGCGTGTAGAGAAATTTTTTCTGAAGCGAAACCCATTAGAATTAATTTTTTAGGGCAAATACCTCTAAATGGGAGGCCATTAAAAAAACCTTTTAAACTACCCCTACATGGGTTGGAAGGGTATAGAACGCCCGCATGAACTCGCGACGTTGCCACTTTGTCATTGAGCTAATTTGGTAAGCAGTGAGAACTGAATACATGGGTACATCCATGTGCGCCCGCACGAGCGTCTGCTATACTATACTGTTGATAATTTGAAGGTTAAATGTTACAAGATAAATATTGTCTGCTTCTTATGCTATCATGTTTTAAAGCTATGCATCAGATGTTATGGCATGAATATTTTAAGGATAACATGTCAAATAATGTAAGAACAAGAGTGTGATATGATAAACGTAGCACCTACTAATAATCGCAAAAGTTATTAAAATTACATTGCAAGTATTATAGCGATAATATTTTAAACGTTATCATTTTAATTGTGTATAAGTAACCCTTTTTAAATAAATAAACTCATATCTTATACATTTTATCACAAACAGAAGTTTTATAATCTGATCAAGTCGAGACTAATACAAATTTTTAGATAATTAGTAAAAGTAAACACACATTGACATGTACATGTGTACTTATGTATATTAATATTTGTTTGTCCACGCGCTTTCTGTCTTACTCATTCTTATCTTTATTATACTTACAGACCTATAATTAGTGCTACCTCAAATTAAATTGAAAGACCAAATTGGTTGGGAATTTTTCGTTCTACACGATAGTATTTTTATTTTCATCCTATCTCTTACCATTTACAAGATATTACCAAAATCATTTTTATACGTTTTTTTGACGGTGTTAATGAATTTCAATTTTTCAACTGTTTTTCTTGTAATCTACGAGTTGTATCCAGATATCCGGAAGTACGAGTCCCGTTAGATGGCGCTGATGCTGGTCTCAAAGTTATACCAAACAAAGCAGACGACAGTAGTGTTACACTACTACCAGTGTATGTACATAAACTGTAGTGTTACACTACTACCAGTGTACATACACTGTAGTGTTACACTACTACCAGTGTACATACACTGTAGTGTACTACTACCACAGTGTACTGTTTTCGAAATAAACAAAACACATATTATATAAAAAATTACTGTTCCCGTCTGCGGTGCTAAAGATTTTAGACGGTTGCAAACACAGAGCACAGTATTTATGAACTCCCGTTTTAGAGTTTTTATTACGAACATATAGTAAAACATGATTCAAATTTAAAATTATGCTTCCTTCTTCAAAAGGCCTTACTCCACCATTAACATATTTTATTTACTTATATATTTTTATTTGGAGGACACGAAATTTCGGTAAACATTAACAATAATATAATAATGATGTTCCAACATTGTAAACATGTTTTGTAGTTACCGCTCTGTTTCACGTGGTCTTAGTATAACTTTGAGATCAGCATCAGCGCCATCTAATGGGGCTCGTACTTCCGGATTGCATTTAGCAATTGTAGCATCAAGTGACCCTTTCGATGTCACTTGTAAGGTTTAACGAATTTTCCCGAATAGAAATGTGCCGTAGCTTGCCTGACGGCCTGTGCAGGTCCTGCACAGGCAAGATAGGCATTTTCTGCATATGTGAGTTCAGGCTGTGCACAGTTCCTGTACAGGTCCAGTGCTCTTGCCTGAACTGACATCAACTGTCTGCTACTACAGTACAGTCTTAAGCTTTTTTTCAATTAATCTAAAATGGAGCAAAACCATTATTCTCGACGAAAGATGCGAAATAAATATAGAATGCAAATTATTCGTAAAAGAAAAATTGCGGAAAAAAGCAAACCAATCGGATTTAACGGAAATAATGAAAAAAAGCTAAACTTACTGATAATATTAGTGATCACTCAGCTGTACAGTTTGATAAGCGAAAAATTCAGAACGATATTCAGCAAGAAATTTTTAAAGAATTGAACACAACTAATGACAGTGTAAGAAAAAAAAAAAAAAAAACAAGTGTTAATATTGATGAAGTTCGTGATTTGTGTGTACAACTTCGGAAATGGAAAAGAGAGTGTTTTATTGCAAATAGCCACATAGATAAACTTTTAAAAATATTGCAATATCACATTCCCAGCTTATCTGTTTCCCATAAAACTTAACTAAAATCAACTTCTCTGTTTAAAAACTTTTTTTTATGTAACATAACCTTACAATATAATTGCGTAAAAGTCAGTTCAGGACTAGATTGTATTTGTCCAGGTTGCCTGATCTAAGGCTGCCTGTGCAGGAGCCTGAGCAGATCGTGTGCACATCGTTAGATAAAATTCCATTTATGCCTGAGCATAGGTCCTGCGCAGGCAGCTCAGGCACCTGTCCAGGACCTGTTCAGTGCCTGAACTCAATTTCTGTTCGGGTTATATAGAAAACTGAGTGTCTAATAAGTAAGTTTTCTACGCGTAGAAAATACGTCAAATACTTTAAATACTGTAGTATAATTTTAAAACTTTTCTACATAGTAATCGACATAGAGTTCTCGACACACATAAATTTGATTTCAAGTAAACCGTAAATGTAGTGTACTGTAAACTTCATAAGAGAGTGTAAGATATGTACTTTCGTTGTTGAATTAAACTTTACGTGCTTTACAAGTGTATGTCTCACCTCTTTCAATTGATTTTCCATTGTACTTTAAAAATATTTACATACTCAACGATGAATATTAGTTATCACACAATAGATGGACTTACAATTTTATACATAGTTTGAAAGAGAAGCTTCACGTACATTCTTATATCGTGTTGATTCTTACAAAACATTTATTCAGTTTTCTACGTTTCTTACGTTGTCTACGACTTTCTAACATTTTTGACAGTTTCTTACGAATGTACAATAAAATACTGGAAATTTTGTAGTAAACCCATCCCTGGATACTATCATTAATAGATTTGAAAGAAACTGCCTAAAACATAGATAAGTTGTAGAAACCGTAGAAAACGTAGAAAACTTAACAAAATGTTTTGTAAACTTCATAATATATTAATGAATGTAAACCTTCTCTTTTGAACTGTGTAATAAATTATAAGTTAATTTATCGTGTTATAAATAATACAAATCGTTGAGTATATAAATCTTTTTAAAGCACAAAAAAAAATGAATCAAAATAGGTTACGGTAAGCACTTGTAAAGGACGTAAAATTCTATTTGACTACAAAAGTACGTATCTTACACTTTCTTTTACAATTTACAGTAGACTACTAAATTAACAGTTTACTTAAAATTAAGGTTATAAGAAATGTCACATACCTGCGCTTACAGTGCTAAAAAAATATGAATTTAAAGCTCATGATAAATTATGTACTCATGTTATTCACTCCGTGGAAGACTTTAAAACAGCACCACCAACGGAAAAAATGTTTTCATACTTAATTTTCAAAATTCATGATTTTCATAAACATAGGGTAATTTTTTTTTCAGTCGGTCAGTCGATTGGTCCGTCCAATTCCTCTAGAACGTAAATCTGTGTACATAATGAATATAGGTATACTTTTATAAGAAATTGGACCAACCGATCGATCAACTGACTAAAACAAACGTACCCATTATATAATTGGAAGAAAAAAACTTTTTATAGAAATACAACATGTCGATACTTAAATCAGCCACATCTATAAATCTTAACGTTTGAGTCAATTAAGTTTAAGTCTGTCAACAGGTAGACAAATATATGCAATTTTGGAAGCGAGTACAAAATCTTTGCTTACAATTAACCTCAAAATTACAATACTACAGAAGCTTGAAACAGCAGAAAAAGCGTAATTTTGAGTACAACATAAAACCAATTAAAGGATACACAACATAAACATATGTCCAAAAAAAGCAGGAGACAAAAAACCCCTGACAAACCAATTAATCCACCAAGTACGTGAAAAGTACCAACCAAATGTCTACCAGAAACATGCCGAGTGCCCGGCAAGTTTCCAGCAAGTAACAGCAAAGTACTTGCAAAGTGTCAAACAAATAACCACTAAGTACTTGCCAAGTATTCGTCAAGTCCATGGCAAGTACCCGCCAAGTGCTTGCTAAGTATCCGCCAAGTACCCGGCAAGTTTCCAGCAAGTACTTGCCAAGTGACCTCCAAATAACTGCTAAGTGCCCAGCAAGTACCAACCAAGTGCCTGCCAAATGCCCGGCAAGATTCTGGCAAGTACCCACAAAGTCCTGGAAAGTATCTGCCAAGTGCCTGAAAAGTATCTGTCAAGTATCCGCCAAGTGCCAGCTAAGTATCCGCCAAGTATCTGTCAAGTGCCTGGCAAGTATCCGCCAAGTGCCAAGAAAGTATCTGTTAAGTCCCTGCCAAGTGCACGCTCAGTACCCACCAAGTACTTGCTAAATATCCGCCAAGTGCATGGCAAGCACCCGCAATGTCACCCGCACCAATCATCTTATAATTTGTGTTAGTCTCGACTTGATCAGATCATAAAACTTTTGTTCGTGATAAAATGTATAAGATATGAGTTTATTTATTTAAAAAGAGATACTCATACTTAATTAAAGTTATCACATTTTAAATATTATTGTTATAATTTTTGCAATGTAATATTATCAACTGTTATGATTATTAGTTGGTGCCACGTTTATCCTATGTACTCTTACTGTTTTATGATTTGACATGTTATTCTTGAAATATTCATGCCATTACATCTGAGGCATGGCTTAAAGACATGACAGCATAAGGAACAGACAATATTTATTTTGTAACATCCAACCTTCAATGTATCAGCAGTATAGTATAGCAGACGCTCGTGCGTGCGCACATGGATAAACCCACGTATACAGCTCTCACTGCCTACCAAATAAGCTCAATGACAATGTGGCAACGTCGCGAGTTCATGCGGACGTGCTATACCTTTCCAACCACATTTAGGGTAGTTTGAAACGTTTTATCAATCGCCTCCCATTTAAAAGCTAATTGCCCTAAAAATTAATTCTAACGGGGTTCGCTTCAGGAAAAATTGCTCTACACACTGATCCCGGAAAATGCCACCAATACATATCATCCTGTATATCATTTAGCTAGCAAGTTGCTGAGCTTTGATTGGTAAAGATGCCAATCGTCTCTTTCGTGATATAACATACTGTAAGCCTTTTCTCCCTCACTAGATGCCAAAATATGTAAGAGCTTAAAGCAAATCCTCATGGTAGGTGCACGGACGCCTCACTTGCATCATTCTTCCATCTTGTGTGCGAAAGAAAGTTCACGAAAAATCACTGTTTATTACGAAGACTAAAAGGTTACGTAATATTGTCCAGTGACTGCAGAATCGTTTTGCAGAGATGACCAGAAACTCTGGCGCAAACAGCAATGAATCTTTTTAATTAAAAAGCTAAATATTTTGCACAAATAAATACAATTTGAAGGTAGGTGCACGAGAAAATATCTTTCTCTTTATTTAATATCTCCATGCCTAAGGTAAGATCACTGATCAGTTTTTTTTCTCTTGTTGCATGCCTACTCTTGTTTTAACGAATGAATAGTAACAGGGTTTTTTCCTTCTCATGAATATCATAAACAGCAAAATAGTTAAGATGTGAATGTCTATGAATGTGTACTCGTACATGTGTCAAAATGTTGGGAGTAACACATAAGGTATAGATAGGATGCACCTATTTCTACATATGCATAACGAGGTACCTGTTACTCCATAGTATAAGCTAACCTCTACATCCTAATCTTCTTAGCCATCTATATAGTAGAATTTTTCTTTTTTTGCTCAGTGAAACTAAACTTCACCACAAAGAAAAAAAACATGGAGATGAGTCCTCTAACGAAGAAATCTTTTGATTTTTCTTTCTGCAGTCTTTGGCGGTATAACCCAGAGGCTCCAAGAGTTTAGAGGTCAAACTACACGTACAGGCTCTAAAACACTGAAAACACGTACTAACAAAGTTTGTGAAAACCACGTACCTGTTGAGCTTCGGAAAAACCTGGCCAGCCTCACAGAGTTCCAGAGCAGAAGTGCGATATTAGGATACGTTCCAAGCCTATTAACAGCAGCTTGCTCGTTTAGCTATCAGTGGCATAGTCAAAGCACTGAAAATTCTCCTCAAAGATGGCAAACTGGACAAGAATTGGATGTCTTAAAATCTATACGATGCGGGCATCCAATACTGGCTAAGCAAGTACGCAACCTGTATCAGATTTGAGCCAGAGCTATTATCTTTGCCATGCCTAAAACTAGCCCTGAGTGGCAGCAGATCAACTAAGCTCCTGTTTGAGAATTACTTAGTCTAACAGATGAAGGAGTCACAGGCCTGCTCAAAGCTTTTTAGCATCGAAGACATGAGCGAATAGAGACTCTTTTTCTAGGAAAAGGTCTTTAAACTCCCTGAGCCTGCAGGAATCTGGTTTATCTATGGAGTAAGCAAGTTACTCAGGAGCCCATACAGCCCCCCAGCAATTTAAGTATAACCAGCAGCAATCTCACTTGAGGAAGAAGGCTGGTAAAGGTACTTGCAAGACGTTGTAAGAGAAACTACCCCACACCAATCAATGAATGTAGGTGGAGTAAGAAGCATAATTGAGTACTTCGCAAAAAAATGGGCTAAATTATTTTTGGACAGGTGTTCTCGCGGGTATACGTCTGGCTACAAGTCTAATTTTTCTGAATTGCCTTTTTCGTCACACCAGCTGTTGTTTAGTTTTAATAGTGACTTGGAGCAGTTTTAATTTAATGCTGGAAAATACAAACTTATTTTGGAAACTAAGATTAGCAAATGAAAGCTGGTCAGGGCCATTTATGTCCCCGTACTTTTTACACTATAAACACGATGACTTGTACATATTTATCCTAAATCTTGCCAGACTTAATAAATTGATCGCCAGAAACTACTTCAAACTAGAAGATCACAAGGCAGAACGCAAACTCTTCTTGCCCAACCAGTGGATATATGGGCAAGTTTGACCTACAATATGCATACTTTTTGGTCCCCACTTACGCACCCCGCAGAGAATTACTGGTTTTCTTATGAAAAATGTTTCGGTTTCATCAGCTTTTTAAATTTAACTGCTTGCAGGCTGATACAGGCTGCATACGTGTTCAACCAGTATCGGATGTCCGTATCGTATAGGTTCAAGATCAACCCTTTACATTTTCACAAAACTTCTAAGGCCAGTATAAAAATTCTTAACGTAAAGGAGTCTTTACTTAGTCTTCTATTTTGACGATTTTAAGTGTGTGGGGAATGTCCTCGACAACTGCCAGCAAAATTTAATGAGACTGACATAATTTTTGCAAATGCTAACAATCAATTTCAGGCAGAGTGCACTGATGCAAATCATACCTTATATTATCCTAGAAATACTTACTTACTCTTAAAAATCCACCTTTGAATTGCCACCAGAGAAAAAGTCATCAGTCAAGAAGTAAAGTGTCGACTGTAGCATATCAGAAACTTAGTAAAAATACAAATGAACTTAAGTCGTAAAACGATACTTTCTACACGACCATGACCATTCTACGCTCAATTCACACAAAAGTAGACTGGTAGCTAGCTAGTATCAGACATAAAAGAGACCAGTGTGCTTAGGTACCCAAGTATAATGTTATACTTCTATTAAATTCTATGACAGACAATATTGTTATAAATATAAATATATTATTTATAAAACGATACTGTGTACGAAGGTAGTGCAATTATCGTTGGGATGAGTATACCTATGTTAATTGGTTGCAGTTTCCAGAAATATTTTAATATTTACTAAATAAATAATTATAAACTATAAATTATGGCACAATACAATATAAACAATATGTAGGCTGACTAGTACAAGACCGTGCGGTTTTATCGAGTCTTTTGATGTTTTAAAAAGAACCATCTATGGCCTACACTGATTGCATCTCTAACGTCACGCTCACATCTTGCACATGCGCTCACACACTTATTCCTAGTCCATGTTGAAAACTTAAAATATAATTGTACTTAAGAGCTATAAAAAAAACCAAATTGTTGTACCACTCTTACTAATTTCAGAACGTTCATCATATGCAGACTTTTTAGATGGATATTGCTTAAACATTAAACGTCAGTTTAAAAAGAGGCATAAAAAGTACCCAAAAAAATTACAGATAGTTTAACTATACCTAGTTTCATATGTTTAATAAAAAAATATCGCAATTTAACGCATAACGTTATATAAAAATCACTTAAAAATTGCATTTACAAGTTGTTTTTTTTATAAGAACATAAGAGAGAATGGGTTAAGTAGGCGTAACAGCAAGTATGTAAGTAAATCCATATGAGAAAAATGATTTGCCAGCGTTGCTGCATATCTTTGCGCTCCTCTCCCCTCTTCAAACTTATCCCTTCACTACCTGTATGTTAACCGTCTTTATGTCCAAAATCACCTTCATACCAAAGGAAAAATTCTGGAGGAATGAGATGCAACAAAAATCAATTATTGTTTTTATAAAACACATAATTTTTTTTTCAATTTTTAAAATCTTGGGAGAGATAATTTTATAACAATTATCTATTTGTAGTAGAGCTCATAAATGACAAAGGTGAAAAATATTTATTAACACGAAGGAAAGCTGCTCTGCCTAAGTAAACTAATCATTTCCAAGTTTAAAAAAAAACGTAGTAGTAAAAAAGTTAGTTTATTTGATAAATTATTGATTTATTGATGTTATTTATAATCAAACCAAATTAATCAACTAACAGTGTAGTTGAATAGAATTAGCAGAAAAGCATGATTAATTTTGGGAAATTGCTACTAGCGCAAAAAAAATCATGGTGGTGGTCATTCAATTTCTGAACTAATCTTCATAGTTTTATACTCCAACTTGCGTCAGCTAACGGCCCAAAAAAATTGTAAATGTGGTCAAAAATAATTCATTGCGTCTAGAAAAAAATTGGAGAATCGGAAAAAAGTTGTACTGTTAAAAAAGATGTGCAATTTTAAGACGAAGAAAATGAGCTTCAGGGGAATAAAACTGGTCCAGCCGTTGTCTTGCAGTTTGCCAAAAAGTATGCTTTTGGATCGTTTTTTTTAACTATAACTCACGTTCATTTAAATATTAAGACTTAAAAATTAAATACATGGTAGATCTTGTGCCCCTTAACATCCACACTAAACTTCAAAAAGATCGATTGTAAACTTTTTGCAAACCGCTGCATGAAACAAAAAATGGTCCTTTTGCAAAAAAAGTTGGACGTGGCTGGTTTTTCAACATAGTGCCATTTTTCAAATGGTATTGTACTTGTTTAGAGTTATTCTATAACCTACCAAAACGTAGTTCCATTCAACATTCCGGAAGTACGCGAAAATCGATGTCAAAAACCGGCTATTTTCCGTGGATGTGGCGGCACAGCAAGCCACTCGCAAATTTCGGAGCTATGATGCGAAAAGGGAGTATGGCTTGCGGCGGTGGAGGTTCGCAGAACCTTTTCAGGTCCGACAGTTAACACAAGTTAATTTATTTTAACTTTTCCAAGATGACTGGCCGTTGTAAGGAAGGAAAGGGATTGGGAAAAGGAGGAGCCAAGCTCCATCGCAAGGTCCTTTGTGATATTATCCAGGGTATTACCAAGCTGGACATCCGCCGTCTGGCTCGCTGTAGAGGAGTCCAGCGCATCTCTGGTCTGATCTACGAAGAGACCCGTGGTGTTCCCAAGGTATTCCTTGAGAACGTCATTCGTGAGGCCGTCACCTACACCGAACACGCCAAGAGGAAGACCGTCACTGACATGGACGTAGTCTACGAGTTGAAGAGACAAAGACGCACTTTCAACGGCTTCGGTGGTTAATTATGTTTGTAAAGTCAAAAAATTCGGTTCACCGCGCAGCCGCCGTTCAGTGGGAAAACAGCTCTTTTTTTGTTCAAAAATTTGCCAACACCACAATTTTCGACGTAATTCTCCCATTTTTTTTATAAACTCCTTAGATGTCAAGCTTCAGTGTGTCACTGCCACTTTTTTCTCAAGACTCCAAACCCTAACCTAAAAAAATCGAGAAATACAGAAAAAAAATATTTAAAAAAAGACTTCTGCGAAAATTAGCTCTCAGAGGTTTTGAAGGTCTCTGTTACTACAATTACTACAAACGATCTTTTTCGTCACTGATTTCAAACTTATTTCTTATATTGTGTAACAAGCTTGAGTGTGTCACTGCCATTTTTCCTTAAAAGTCATAACCATAACCTTAAAAAATCGAAAAATACAGAAGAAACATTTCAAACGAAAAATATCATTGCGAATATCAGTTTCTAAGGGCTTTTCAAGTCTGTGATCAAGAATGATTTGTTTGTATATTCAATTTAAAAATATTGGAGACAAGTGGCCCCCAAAAATTAAAAATTTTGCTTTATTTTGCTTTGCTTTAAATAAATTAGTACACAATTTTTTCAATACAAAAAATACTACATCTCAATCAAAGATGCCTTATCATGTTGTGTGTACAAAAATATTAAAAAAAATTATCTTAAGCTTGAAAAAAAGAACTTTATAAATGTGTCATTCTTTGTTCTCTTTTCGTTATCATACAACAAACTACAGGAAATGGACGAAAATATTTTTCTTCAAAATAAAAAACTTTTTTTCGTTGAAAATAATAGAACTCACTTGGTTTTAAACTGTTTTATTTATTTGTACCTATCTATTTTAAAGATAAACTGAATGTGATTAAGGTTTTCACACCCTGAAAATAAAATATTCCATGTATAAACTACTTATAAAAACAGTAAACAGTTATATAATTTCTTTGTGTTTTACTTGACTTAAAATACCTTATACGACCTAGGTTTTCCTACTCTACATGATTTTTTTACGATACATACTGTATTGTAGGAGATACTTCTTATGCGTTTTTTCATAATAAACCTCACTGTTTTAAAAAAATTACGAAATTAAAAAAAGAGATGTCTTACTTTTTATAACATGTGTTAGTCCTTGATTTTGTAGGCATCACATAAATTCTATTTCAGACATTTCTGGAATTGAGTAGTTTAGTGCTGTTATCATTGCTAAAAAAAAAAAACAATACGGTAGTCCAGAAAAATTAGACAATAAAGGTGAAATAAGTTTTTTTAAATAATTGTTAACAAAAATAGATTTTTCTAGTTTTTTACTACATTTTTCCAAAGTTTTTTGAGTTTCGAAAGTATGAGTTCTGTACTCGATCAAAAATAAGCGTAGATTTGTGATCGGCAAAAAAAAATATATTATTAGGCTTTAATTTAAATTTATGAAGGTCTAAAACTATTTTAAATTAGGTAAAACTGTTATCTCAGAGTGATTGTGACTAACTGCAGCCACCATATTGGTCCAACATTTTGAATTGTGGAAAAAAGCCAGACCGCAAAAGAAAGCCTACTAACTAAGCTACAGTTTGTGCCTATAATACATTGCTTACGACCTATAGAATTTTGGACAGATCTTTTTTCCGTTTGACAAAAAACATCCTATGTATACATTTATATATAGACACATGTAGGTGTGTGAGTATTTGTATCTACTATTTTAGTTCTGAAATATAAAAGATGCCTTTGTAATTTAAACCAAGGGGAATCCGCGTGTATATTACCTTAAATTGCATCTGACATTTTAATTTTTAGAAAACAACGTGAAATTTGTATTACAAAACTTGAAATAAACATTATCCAATTAGTGATTATTAAACAAAAGATTTTGATTCTAATCGCCATTTTGTATTGACCATTTTTAAATTTCATAATAAAAGTAATAAGTTTGTAATCAGAGACGAAAACGATTGTTTGTTGTGATTTATACGAAAAAACATAAAATACATCAGAATTTGTAGTTTTTAGCCGACATTTTAAGTCTATCATTTTGAAATTGTGTAAAAAAATAATGAATACATTATCTCAGTTCAGGCAGAATGCCCTATAAATATGTATATGTACGAGTGGGGGTCCACCCCCCTGCGTGCTTCGCGTGTTAACCCCATAATAATGCATTATAATTATTTACATATACTTTGAGGTGGGAGGTAGAAGGTCTTAAATATAAAGAACTTTTTTTTAATGAAAAGCATTACTTGTATAAGTAAATACAATAATGATAACAAATTTATAATGAATTCCTCTTACATGAGTTACGTTGGGTGGTTAAAAAAAATTAGCTTTATTTAATCTGTGTTTAACAAGACGGAACGGTTTATAATAAAATTAAATAAAATCTTATTATTCAATTTAATACAAAAAAAAATTTAGCAAAGTACTTGAAATATTCTTACTACAAACATTATTATTTATAAGTTTTACTTTTTACTTAGTTTCTCTGTAATTAACATAAATATTTTAATGGATTGTTGAGTACACATTGACAGTTAATCTTCCTTTCAAAATATATTAATCTGCACTCTGTAAAAGTGAGAAAATCATGTGTTAAACATAAATTTTGTCTCTAATATTTAGAAATTTCAGTGTGCTCCAGGTTATGTACATGTTAATAAAGCGGTTAATGTACTTTTTTTTTTATTTTCGGTCATAGATTAGCCAACCTATAATTTGACCGTACGTATGCCTTCTTACGTGGCGTATGGAACTTTTTTCTTAACTATATTGCATACACTACATCCCAAAAATTTGTTGTACATTTTTTTGTATGAATTTAGGATTTTTTTGTAGGTCTTAAAACATATGAGCAAACATTAAAACGTTTACATTTAAGTAAGCTTATGGACTTGAAATTATCACATATGAGAAGCTTAAATTAACTATTCTTTTTTCTCAATCTCTTACATTATAAGAAAACGTACTTACTAATTATTCTTATGAGAGAGAGAGAGAGAGAGAGAGAGAGAGAAGAAAAAATAAATTGGCCGACAACAAACTGACCTCGGCCTCAACAACAACAACTCCCGGGTCGTCGTCACATCGTTCGTCCTTTGGTGCGCTCGGTCGCAAGTTGCCGGCGCGACTGAGCCAACACCACTACCGCGAGAACTAGGAAGCGGAAGGAGCTTGCAAGTGGCGCTGATGGAGGAGGGAAAAGGAGGCCGAGCGGAGGAAAAGAAGAGGAGGGCCGGGTTGTTGTGCGAAACTCGGGGGCGGCAAGGAGGGTGGGAGGGAGGGAGGGAGGAAGGTGGGCGAGA
>NW_019380359.1:516479-572852 GCF_000648655.2 Copidosoma floridanum | reverse complement strand
ATCGTGTAAATTATTATTATAATTGGTCATTGACTGGGTATGTATGTAGACTTTACAGCTTATTAATTTTTTATACTTATGTGACGATCGAGTGTATTACAAGCTGTATAATATTACTGATATACATATATGTAAACGAAATGTGCGATCTAGTAGACTGAAATCCACCACAAATTCGATCCACAATGACTAAATAATAGCCCAGCCCCTATTTGACACATTTCAGATTTTTCAGCAACACAATATAGAGCAGTTTAGTTGATGCATCATCATAATTATTCCATCTGCATTAAATTTTGCTCATTTTTGCAAATAATAAAAGTTACGAACCTACTAAAAAAAAAGAATATGTTTTTAGTTGTCGCTGAGTTGAGACAGCACGCTCTACCGATGAGTTCAGCTAGTTATTAAGAAGCTCCATCCTTCTTTTTTCATTTCCTTTTTTTTTTTTTTCTTATTTTGGTCTAGCTTGCCTTATGTCCAGATCTCACTTCGTCCCAATAACCTTTCCACAGCCTTTAAGTGCAGCTCCATATGCTTCCTACCACTCCCCGCAGAAATTTTCTTGACTCCCCACTGCTTTCCCACCGACCCAAACAATATCTCACACCAGTTTTGTAAAATTTTATTGATACTTTTCTAACTTTTACTGACACTAAGCCTCACCCACACATGTACACATATACATATTATATTATTAACTAACAACGATGAAACATAACCTTCTAATGTAAGGTTACTCTTACGCATAATCATTAGTAGACATTTGTTGGGGATAAACACATTGTGATGTTTTAAGTATACTTAAATTATTTTCTCATTTAAATATTTAAATATTCTATCAAACTCAGGCTATTAAGAATTCAGATATGTGCCCCATTAATAAAAATGTGAAAGCAGCATAGTACTTAAACGTTTGATATGGAGATACACCATATATCAAAGCTTGCAACTATTTTATCTGAGCCACTGACACAGCTGCTTCTCTCTAAAGGTTATTTAACCTCCATGCCAGTTCATATAAATTACTTTTGCCTTCATCAACGAGTTGTGCAATTTATGTTTTGAGCTCTGCTCCTCACAGCACTATTATACATTCATTTGATACTACAATAAATGGCGCAACTAGATGTATGTATTTGATTTTAACATACTATGTTATAAATTGCAAATTATATACTACTCTATCAAGAACTATTCTCTTTTGTTAAGTGGATAAAGAGTAGATTTTCAGGACAGTGGCAAGTAGAGATATCCTTTAAATAAGGTAGCTAGTGAACCAGCGGATCGCTATGGTAGTATAAACCGAAGCGATCCCAGGACCTTGGAAAATTACTACTCCCAAAGGTAGCATAAGTAAGTAGGTAATTTGTACATAGTAGCGTAAGTAATCTCAGGCGTTGTGTACCATGAGATAGGAGCATTACGAATCAATAACGTCTCTACACTCTTCCACTAAGGTATCTCGTAATACATGTTGGGGGCACTACGAACCCAGCGTCATACCTACGAGTCCTCATTGCCTCCCATCCTTTTTAAGCATGTATCCTAGAAAAAGTAACAAACATAAATATGGGTAGAATTTTCTCAACTGCCCAAGTGCTACTGCAGACAGTCTGCGTGAGCGCAAAAGACGACTTTTTCATCTCATTGTTTGGGTCAAGAAAAATGTTATAAAAATCACAAAAGCATTAATTTTGATGTACTTTTTTCTTAGCTTTCTGATAGTGCTATAAGTTTTCACAAATTCTTACTTTATAATCTATAAAAAAGCAAATGTTGATAAAAATGCGTTAAATCCCATGATGTACAATTTTAAGAATTTTTTTAACCATTTAGATCGAAAGATAAGAAAATTTTACTAAAGTATAGTCTATAAAAAAAGAGGAGTTTTTTGATATTTTTATGTATTAAACCGATGAATGTATAGGTGCAAGTCACCGCTCGGCACGGGCGGCTGCTATACGCCCGTCGCTACTCCTAACGCCACTACACGCTGCAAGACACTTTTATTTATCAATTTTTTGATGATATAAGTAACAATTAATAAATGTATAAGGAAACTTTGTGATGAGTAAACATGTAAGTAACAACATAATATTTTATTATTAACAATCAAGGAGTAATGATAGACTAAAAATAAAGATTCATTGTGATTTCTTTACATTAATCAAGATAAGATTAAACTTTTTTTTCCGGTACTCTTCAGCATATTTACTTAATTTTTTTTTCTTTTTATCGACAGTAGTCGTTTTCAAAGTTATCTTACGCCTTTTCATCTTCAGGAATATTTCATATTTATCACTTGTGGGAATATTTTTCAGCATAAGTTTATTGTTACTTGTAGGTATAAAAGCGCAATAATTCAATGTTCCTAAGATCATTTTTGCGTTTGAAATTTGATCTTTTATTGTTTTGGCAGTATCCTTGTAGTGAGTTGTACTACTGAAAAAAACTGTCATTTCCTTGCAATATCGTTCAGCCCAATAAAATATCGTCAAAATATGGTTTCCTGCCGAGAGCTGCAAACTTGATCGACGAGCACCACGTTTCAGATTTGCTCCTGTTCCATCGCATGCTCTTTTCCCATGGGCTGTGGCGAGAAAATGCCACTTTGCTAAAATGTTGAAATCATTTTTATGATTCAAAAGAGATAAAAATTTGTTTTATTTTTGAAGTGTTGTGCTGTGCCGTCACTCATGTAGTAATTTTTTTTTTGATTGAAGTGTTTTTTTGAATAATCAATTATAATCTTTTGATATACGTGTACAGCTATCGTATAATGGGATAGATTTTCTGATATTATCGCCAAACTCTTGCGCTTTAACTCATCATCTTTTCGGTAATAAGATATGACGGTGAAGATTGTAGCCTGGTTATTGTTCCAGTGAAATGACTGCGCTGACTTCTGAACCACGAACGTATAATTTTTCGAAAAATTAAAGCTAACTATAAACTTGCTATCAACTACATTATTCTTTAATTTCTTAATAAATTCAGATAGTTTCTTCGCAAAAAAATCGTGTATTTTGAATTTCTTTAATTCGTCTCCCAATAAATCCAAATATTTACGAATTCTCAATGAATTTAAAGTAATTGTGCATTGGTCAGTTTGAGTCCATGTTAAATAGTTCACCTCAAAAATATCTTTAGCGTCTAAGCTCTCCAGCAACATTGATCTAAGTCCTCTACAATTCGGACAATCTAAACAGTTTCCTAAAAAACAATTTTCAGAAGAATCGTGACATACAATTAGATTCAGACAGTCTCCGTAAGTTTCAGGAGGTGATGCTGTGTGTTTTGTCAACTCTCTTCATTTTATTGCACCCAACATGAGTTTGACGTTCTCATGGTGCACGCACACACAAACATTGTGAGTACCGCTACTGGCCTGCTAAAATACAATGCGGTGGTCTTAGTTGAACAAACTTCGAAAGGTTGAACTTACTTCGATACTTTCATTTTTTTCTTCAAATAAAATAAATAACTTGTTCAAGTTGCCAAGTAACAGTCTTTTTTAAATGCTCATTTGATCACCGTTATCTTCCTTCAATGAAATGCAATCTTTTACACCTGTCATTAGACGACTCACGTTATCTTGTTCGTAAAAACTGTTTATACGATTCTCACTGTCAACTAAAAATACCTTACCCTTTTTTTTAATCATGTGACAATAAAATTCCATATTTTTGAAACAAGTCTAAGGCTTTTCTGGCTTCCCTTTCGGTGCATCCAAATTCTTCCATCAGATCACGTTCATTCAAAAATTTTGGGGCAAGTGTGAGCAGCGTAGTTCTTTTCTTCTGATCATTTTACGATGCAAACTTTACTTTGATTTGCTCTAACACTTCGATATCTGCTTTAAGATATTTATCGTCGTTGCGTTTTTCCTTATTTTTGAGTTTAGAAGCCAAAATTTTTTACTGTAAGCATATAACAGCCTTATCTTGAACGAATGGAAATTGTTCTTTCAACGATTGCGGAAATTGCACTAAGCTTTTGTTCACGTGATGGTTCTCTCTATGCGAGGGATTACAGCAGACAACCATCTTAAATACTGATTGTAAGAAGAGAGATATAATAATCAAATATAACTGGCATTTAAGGATGCGTTACCAGAGCTCTGTTTCAGCTCACTATAATAATAATAATACGTATCATAGTCAAATCACTTTCCTAATAAAAGGAATTTAAAAAAAGTGCAACTTGCGGAAGAAAATAAAAACTGTCTTGATAATTATAATCAAAGAGTATCAAAACAATACAAAGACAAAACTTTTTTTATACAGAATTTAGGTAAGGGATACTTGTTTACACTCGGAATAAATAAAAATAATGCTTCGCGGTGTGTGGCGGCGTTCAGAGCGGTGGCGACCGCGTAGCAGCCGCTCGTGTAGCGCAGTGACTTGCACCTATACATTCATTGGTTTAATACATAAGAATATCAAAAAACTCCTCTTTTTTGATTCACTATACTTCAGTGAGATTGTCTCATCTTTCGATCTAGATGGTTAAAAAAATTCTAAAAATTGTATATCATGAGATTTAACGATCATTGAGATTTAACGCATTTTTATCAACATTTGCATTTTTATAGGTTATAAAGTAAGAATTTGTGAAAACTGATAGCACCATCAGAAAGCTAAGAGAAAAGTGTAACAGAATTAATGCTTTTATGATTCTTAAGACAGTTTTCTCAGGCCCAAACGAAGAGATGAAAAAGTCGTCTTTTGCGTTTACGCGGCCTGTCTGCGGTGGCACTGGGGCAGTTGAGAAAATTCTCTCCATATATGACGGCACGTATAAGTGCTTTATCGTAAAAGTAAACATTAAATTTTACTTAAATTATCCATACATAATCACGACCCTTACAATAATTATAATATCGTAAAATTTGGTGAACAGCTTTTTTGTTATTCCAAAATAAATTATTTCTTACCAAGATACCCTACTGGCCTCGACTGATCTTATAAAGTTTTAAGTAGTGCACTAAGCTTTCTTTTAGTAATGTTAGTGATCTACTATATGAGAATTTTTGAATTTTTATTTGTCTTTGTATGGTACGATACTAATTTATACATAAATTTGAGTAACACTTCAATAATACAAACAGCAAAAGTATTGCCCTATTACTGACGCTTGTTGTTATGAGTCAACTTACAGAACCAATAAAGTAGTTAAGTTAATATTTATTGGGTTGTTAGACTTACAAAAGATCAAAAGTATATAAAGAAATTTTCTAGTAGAGCTAAAGGTTTTGTTGCCAGCGCTGTGACAAAACTGTTGCTACATCTACGATAAGTATTATACTGCTTTGCTGTTTAAAAAATATTTATTCTAAAAATCATTATTAAAAAAGTTTTTGTCAAGAGCTCATGAATAATATCTAAAAATGCAGTCAAACAACGAGTAAGTACGTTTAACATTGACTGCAAAAAAATGTATCTTCACACTTTTGGTCCAGGGCCAGATAGTAGGGTGAGTCAGCTCCAAAAGATCAGTCCACGTTTTGCAGTAAGTCTAGGTTTTCTGGAGAAAGTGAGTTCACAACAATAACAAAATTATAATTATTGGTATTTCCGCAATAAAGCACCGAAAATTTATATTTCAGGTTATCCATTTATATCATCATTTTGCGTTAACAGAGTAAACAAACAGTTTGAAGATTGTTTGAATCTTGAGAAAATATTTAGAAAAAATAAATATTTTATTTTATATCCGTTTTTCTTTACCTTTTTTTTCTAGCGTGAACCAAAACTATGCTATTTTTTGGTCCTGGACCAATTCTACGCCCTTTTTTAAGCTCAAACG
Source organism: Copidosoma floridanum (assembly GCF_000648655.2). The sequence continues at coordinate 567,041 of NW_019380359.1, read as the reverse complement.
ACAGTTCTACTGTTAATTCTAAGTCTGGGCTAAAACTATACCATTTTCTTGCATCCAGACTAAAACTACAGTTTTTATTGACTTGAACAAGAAATACATGCATTTTGATATTGACTGCTAGTGAAGTATAGCAAAATAATTAGTTACCTCAGCACCCACTGAGCATTGGTTTTTAATATAAAAATTGTTATTACAAATCAGATAATCATTATTGTTGCTTGTATTTCCAATTTTACAGTGTGGAAATATAACAAATGCAGCGCATCATTAGCAATTGTTGCGTTAGTTACTATTGTAAATATTAAAGATCAAAATATCAAAGAATCATTTCTTTTAATAAACCGTGTTTTTAGTTACAACTGTTGATACAAACAATGTCAGATATTTGTTATTAAAAATTCCTCAACGCTTCAGTAATTTTAGAATTTTCTATAAAAAATTTTTTCTTAATATTACACCACTGTTATTCTTCATAATAATGTTTGTATTTTAATTTTTAAAATTTTTAATACAATACATCTAAAATAGCGAAATAGTTCTTCAAACAAAAATTTACATAATTTTTTTACCTCGTGATAGAATAAGATGTGTAACGACAATTACAGTTAAGTGAACTCGCATTTATTTAATAAGTTGATATCAAAATTGTTTCCGATATTTGCTGTTGATCATATGCAGTAATAAATAATGTTATTGCTGATTATTCTTATTTTGGCATGTACAAGTGTGAATAAATAATGTAATTAGATTAATTAAATTTTCACATGAATGTTAATGAAATTAAATAATGTAAGTTAAGCGTCTTATAGGACTGTTTGGAGATCGCACACGAGGTTCGAGTTGTATGTCAGTTTCTTTTTTTAGAAAAAGAAGCTTAGAGGTTACGTGATTGCAGAAGCAAATATACAGCTCAATACTTAAAAACTCTTCAGTACTCATGACAGTATGACTGAGTCTTACCAGTAACTAAACAATTATTTATCAATAAAAATGAATTATTTTAAGTATATGACATAGGATATCACGAAATTAATCATACAAACATAATTTTTTCGACAAAGTAGATAACTTTATAGTCTTGAAAATTCTTTTAATCACAAGCTGTTTACCCGAATCCTATCCAGCCTAATAAGCTGAGTCATTAATAAATCTATATGTATGAACAATGATTCTAGTAGCAGTAACTTAAAACATTGTTAACGTAAAATTCAAGTAAAATTTGAGTAAAAAAGTTTTTTTTCCTTATAAGTAAAAAAATGGTTGCGATTGCAATAGACGACTGAAAATTCAACAAAATATTGTTCAAAATATAGTCAAGTATTAGTTTCAGAACAAAAAAAATGTATTAGATGAGAACCAAATAATATAATTTACAACTTAATTTTTATGTAAACTTTAAGTTTTCGTAAAACTTGATGGAGTAATCTTACAATACCTTACTTTATTTTTTATATTATGGCTTTAAAAGTATATTATTTGATCATGGAAGTAGCATTTCTTAAAAATATACATAATAACAAAAAAATATTTCAATATTATGCGATGAAATAGTATAATTTGTGATGACGACTTTTTATTTAAATTAAACAACGGTATAATACAAGAAGAAATAAAACTAGTGGATAGGGGGTGCGTGGGTACCAAAGTAAAAAGTTATACTTCTATACAATTATATGGCAGATAATATAAATATGAATATAAATATACATTCTGTGAAACGATATTGTGTACAAAGGTGGTGCAATTATGGCTAGAATGAGTACACCTACTTTAGTTGGATGTGGTTTCCATAAATATTCTAATTTTTAAAAACTGAAACAATATGAGCAATATATAATGGCACAATACAATATAAAAAATATCCCTTCAGGACGTTCATCACACATAGATTTTTTTGACAGATATTATTCAAGAATTAAACGTGTACTGAAAATAACATAAGAAATACCCCAGAAAAATTGCAGATTATTCAACTTTATCCTCTTTTACATGATTAATTTTAAAAATTTTCAACTTAACATGTAACCTCATGGAAAAAACACTTAAAAAAACATGTATAAGATATAAGCTCCCTAATTTTTTTTGTCTCAAAGATCACTTTTAGATAAATATGTTTTATTTTTAAACAAATCTAAATTTTTTTCGTTTAATAACAAAAGAAATAAGGGGTCAAGGATGCGTGAAAGTGTGTATGTAAGCTGATCCGTATAAGAAAAATAATGTCCAGCGTTGTTACATACATTTTGCGCTCCTCCCACCTCTCTAAATTTTGTTCTCAATAACAAAGGAAATTTTGTGAAAGAAGAAAATGCAATGAAAATTAATTACTGTTTTTCTACAGTACCTAAAATCTTTTTTTTTTTCATATCAAAATTATGAAAAAATGTGAAAAATTGTATTAACAATTATTTACTCATTTTGAAAGGAACAAATTGATGATAAGTGAATAAATGTTTATTAATACATATGAAAGCTGCTCTGCTAATATATACTGACTTCTCAATTTTTGAAAAAAAACAGGTACCAAAATATATATTTTATTAAATAAATTATTTATTAATTTGATGTATAACTAAACCAAGAGAAAATAAATTTTTGTTTTGTTCTACTTGGTTAAAAGAAAAAGATAAAAAAATTCATAATGTGTGGTCTGGTCGTCTGGTGTGGTGGGATAATGTTGTGTGGTGTGGTAATATAACGTTGTGTGGTGTAGTACTGGGGACCGGAAGTACGTAAAGAGGGACGGAGCGAAGGGGGATGATCAAAGCAAAATCTACTTCCGTTACACTTTTTCTCAAGGTCACCAACCTGAAATCCTTGATTTACTCTGTAGGGCAGAATGCGCCTATAGAAGTATAACTTAATAAAATTAATTTACCTCAGTTACAAAAATGGTCTGGAAAAATAGCGACTTGTGTTCCCAACAATTGTATTTTAGTACTAACAATTTTGAATGATTTTTCAAATCTTTTTAAAAGACTTAGAGGAACAATTTTGAAGAACGTTCTGTTTTACTTATTCATAATCTTGTCATAATCATTTTTTCTCTCTTGATTCTTTGTTTGTAGAATAATTCAGTAATCATGAAATAAAATGGCCAATTGCTTTTTTTAAAAGATTTCAATGACGGTACTCTGTATTCCAAGAAAAAGTTAAATTATTTAGATTTTTTTTGAATTCTAATGATAGTGATTCGTAGACAGATCTGTCACGTACGTCTTCATAATTTAAGTCATTGATTGTACTTATAGCAAGCCTGTAATTTAAATTTCGACGAAAATTTTCCCGATTAAACATAGATTGTAGCTGGCTTATGATAAGAGTCTCTAAATAATAATTCTTGCTTCTAACTGCATTTATTTTAGGACAAGTTTTTACTTCTCTTCGAGTTTGAAGAAACATTTTGAACAGTAATAATGACGCATAAGAGGATAATTAGAGCTTCGAAAAAGTTGTTTTAATATAGAAACTTTTTGGGTACACTGAATTATTTGGATGCAGTATATTGCAACAAAGAATAATATGCTAGCTAAAAGTGAGCTCATGATGTTCAAACAAATGGCTGAAGTAAAAATGGATATCAGACTTTCAGCAACAGTAATATTGCACGCTATATTAAGGACTCTATACAAAAGCTGTATATCTGTGTATATTATTCAAACACATAAATGTATGTCACTCAACTTATGAAGCTTACAGACATAAGCTTCCAAGCGAGTGATTAGTTGATTAAGATGGTGCGTTAAGTTGACCCTGCATATGGAAAAATCAATCAGGAGAAGCTCTCATATCTGCCACTCTGTCCCTTAACCCTCTGTACAGATGCGCATTTACCAGTAACATCTTAAATGAGTCCTTTGCATCAGAAAATTGATTAATAAATAATACAATTTTTATTGATGGCTTGGAATATATTTAAAAAAACATAAGTTACATCCGCCCAAAAATTTTAAATTTTTTCCTTAAAAAAAAAAACCAACAAAAGGTTGCTTTATTTTTTTGCGTCTTATTACATCAATAGTTAGGTCATAGCAATTGTCATTTAAAAAAAAAAAATCAAATTTTAATCATGACACGGTATATGCATCGTAATGTACGCCCACAATGTTGTGGATATTTCAGGTGGCTTAGGCGGTTGGTACCGTACCTATGGTAGGGTGCCATAACAGCCCCTAAAAAATTAACGGTCTTCGACGTTAAATTTTCCAATAAATGTAGTTGTTTCAATAAAACCACAGTACACAATCAAGAAATCTCCAAAAAAGTAACGTTAAATTATAATTGTTGAAATTGGGAGATGTTGCGAGGCAAGCCAAATTGATTATTCATACTAATCTTCTTGTTTTCTCTTAAGTTAAGTTGTGGATCATACATTTTGAGCAATTTAATAGATTTTTGTAAATAAATACACAAGAACTATTGTCAAATTTTGAGGCTGATCACAGGTTTCCGAAGATATCGTCAATTTTGTGACTACTCACCATAAGAGTAGGTGTTAAACTGGTCAATTTTCAGTAGCGATATGCGAAAAAATTAAGTCAGTGCCTCCAGTATTTTCTTATCGAAAATAAATTTGGTATAGTTCATTTAAATAATTCCAGAATTTTAGTAGTTTTGATCAAGCCGATAAAAATCGCCCAAGTCACCATAATAAAAAATATTTGACCTCGGGCATTTTAAGGGTGAGGTGTGCCCTCAGTAGGAAAAATAGGAGTGATAAGCACGATCACTCTTCAGGGGTGGTGGCGATCAAGTGGCAAATCCTATTTTATTTACGGAGAGAGCACCAGCCTTTTAAAAATGCCTGGGGTAGTAAAAAGAAATAAAGTTAGAACTACAAGCTTCCTATACTAAAAGCCAGTATGCTATTAACTACAATAGTTGAAGGTCACCTTGTTAAATTTTTATATAGAAAACATCCTGTACCACCAAGCCAGTGGAAATCCCAAACAGCTTAAAACTTTGTTCCCTTTGCGTGAGGGGCTCTCGTGTATGCTACAAGTGAGGTAGTAGACAATCTAGCAGTGTTTTTCTAATTTCTACGTCGCATAGCTACGTGTGCGTGCGTAACGCACGAGTGCCGCCTCCTGACACTGTAAGCGCGCTCCCCTTTTTTTCTCTGAAGTTTCGTCCCACGCTTACCTTCTTTCTTTGCTCTCTCTCTTGTTCGGGTTAATGTCAAAGACACACCTTAATGGCTTGCGTAGAGAGTTTATCGTCCGTTCTAGAGCTGTCGTCTCCCGTTGTGCAGTCTGTCTTGCCTCACTACTCTTTCCTGCTTGAGTCCGGTTTTCGGTTTGGTGAGCCATTGTTCATTATTTTAATGAAATAAGCCTTCAATAAGTTTTTTTTTGTTAAAAGATACGTGATCTTAATTGAAAATAAATGAGCCTAGGAAAATAAATACTTTATAACATTCTCTATAGTAGACTTCAATTTAATAATATTATATAATATAATAATATAACATTATCTAATCTACTAAACAATCATAAAATTTATTCTTAAACTTCATTATGTATACTTCAGCGATTTTACTGTATTCGTCAACAATGATTAAACAATGTTAACCTCCATTATAACTCACTCTATAAGGCCCATTCAAATCCATATGCGACATTTCTAAGCCATCAGTGGCACTCTACGTCTGTCGTTATGAAATTTAATATTATGAATTTTATTTTGAATACAAGTGCCATGTTTCAAATAATTATTCTCTTAACTATTAGGCAGGCCGTTAGCTAACTGTTCTTTACACAAAATATTTAAATAATCAATATTTACATTACCTAGCTGTTGGAAATGAGAGCAACCGACAGGAGGCCCGGCTTTTGTGTATATTGTGTACATTTGTAGTCTCTGTCGGCTCAACGCTTTGTGCGTGTGCGCTTGGTTGACTTGGCGCGCTGCAGGTGTGTGTGTGCGTATTCACGCGGCAAGCTTTGTATACTGTAAGCGCCAGATTATACTCAGCTCTCGTCGAAGAAAGACTCTCTTAATTTACGTTGCCAAACTCTAGCATTCAAAGGTGCATACATCACCTTAAATGCTAGTGTAAATCTTCTGATTAACTCTCACAATACAGTGGACAAAACTCAGTTGTGCAGTGCAGTGCACTTAGTGCTTTGTTTAAGTTGCTCACTGCATAATTTGCAGACCAGCTCAAATAGTTAATCTCATCGAACTACCAGTGATTATCAACATCAAGACTCAGTGAAACTTTTGTGTATTTCCACAGATAGTAATTGTGCATTTTTTACAGACAGTGGTTTATAGTTAATCAATATTTCAATCAGTTATAGTCTATCAGTGCTTTCATTTTTACATTTATTTCGTGTAACTTTCAAACTCTCTTGCGAGCTCAAGGCCAGTGCGTATTTACATATTGTGTTGTTAAACTTGACTCTTTTCTTTCTACATTCTTCACCTTTATATATTTCAATAGTTCGTTGCTTTAAGACTATGACAGTATTTATTTTCTTCTGTATAATTTTGACCTTTACAATTTTGTTGAATATTAACTGTGATTTCTTGGCCTTTGAGTGACAATAAAAGTTGTTATTTTTATGCTGTTTAATTTTATTGTGTTTTATTGTGTCTTCTCAATCATCCTATCCGAGCCTAGTGTGTGCTATCGCACACGCCTCGAACATTTTGGTCCTTCGAGCTGGATCGGGGTGATTGGGGAGTGATCTGGTGGCAGTAAGCGATGGAAGAGACAAGATAACTCATCCACATCTAGTAAGACGCAATCCAAACCAAGCAAAGCTCAGCACGCTCATACAGGTCAAACTCAACCTCTCGGCAACACTCAACTGGGCAGCAACGCTCAGCAGAATCAGGTTGGGAGTTCAGCTCGGTCGCAGGATAATAGACCGGCTCCTCCAGTGTTCCCGTGCACGTACTGCAACCAGCAACACTTTATTGCTAGCTGTCCGGGATTCGCGGCCCTCTCCATTGACCAACGATACCAACTCGTGGATGAAAAGCCTTTGTGCTTCAACTGTTTGAGCCGCCATGCTGCTGCTAAGTGTATGAACACGAAGAGGTGCCAAACCTGTGGTAAGGCTCACCATACCATGATTCACGGCGCTCGGTTGTTGCAACAGGTTGGCGTCTCAGCCGACTCAACATCAAGAATAGGAAATCAGCGCAGTCATTAGACAAACTCATCGTCGAAACTCCACATCTAGTAATACTCCAGAGTCAACATCAAGTCAAACTCAACAAGGATCACATCGTCCAACAAAACATCTAGTCACTCATCTATCTTGTTGCCAACAGCAGTAGCCCAGGTACGTGCTCCAACTGCACATCATCATCTCAGGCTTCTGATCGATCAAGGTTCAGAATTATCATATATTTCGGACGATGCTGTGAAGCGTCTGCAGCTGACACACACGAAGTCCAACATCTGTATCCTGGACATTGGAGGCAACGTAGTCAGTAAAGCACATGGTAAAGTAGAACTCCGATTGTTTTCATTATATTCTGACTCCAACGTCGATGTGGTGCTCCACGTCTTGCTTAGAAGAACAGCTCTACTACCATCTTTTCAATGTAAGACAAGATCGTGGCTGCATACGGAGATTCTGGAGTTAGCTGACCCCCATTTCTATCTGCCACGAGACATAGACTTGCTACTTGGCACTGACTACTATTCAGCTATAATTACCTCAGATCTGCTCAGAGGTTCTTTATCAGAACCTATCGCTCAACGTACACTGTTTGGTTGGATTTTATCGGGTTGCGTTAACCAGCCTGTTACAAAGATTACTCGTCACACTCACCATATCGTTTCAAAAATAGAAGATAAACTTCAGAAATTACTCATCAACTTCTGGATTCAAGAAGAGGTCCCTTGAAAGTCAAGCTCGCAGCTTACACCAAAGGAACAGGAGTGTGAGGAACACTTCGTGCGAACTCACTCTCGGGATAGCACCGGAAGATACGTGGTGAAGCTTCCTCTGAAGCAATCTCCATCTCTGCTGGGCAACTTAGTCAACCGTGCTCGTAAATGCTTCGATCGCACGGTGGCCAGGCTCAGAACAGACGACAAGTACGACAAGCTCTATACAGATTTTATGAATGAATATTTGAGTCTTGGCCATATGCGACCGGTGCCTGCAGATGAACTCAACATCAAGCCTCATTTTTATCTGCCTCATCACGGCGTATTGAAGGAAGATGGAGACAACGCCAAAATCAGGGTGGTTTTCAATGGATCAGCCCTCACTTCCTCTGGACATTCACTCAACAGCATAACTCACATGGGACCTAATCTACTGCCCAACATAACAGATATACTCTTCTAGTTACGCACATTCAAATGGACTTTCTCTGCGGACATCTCCAAGATGTATCGTCAGATCAAGGTTCATCTAGACGATTGGGATCTTCAGCGAATCATCTGGCATAGCAAGACTCACGAGGAAGCTCACTTCCAGCTCACCACAGTGACCTACGGGACGAGGCCTGCTCCATTTCTGGCCACACGCCCACTGCTGCAGCTGGTGAAGGATGAAGGGCACCATTACCCCCAGGCGGCCCGGATTCTCACCAGCGGCGGATACGTGGATGACATTTTTGGTGGAGCGGAGACTCCAGATGAGTTAAACGAGCAGGCCCTCCAACTCAAGGAGCTGTGCATGGCGGGCGGAGTGCCCCTGGCTAAGTGGCACTCAAACTCGCCAGGATTCAGTTACTCAAACTCCAGTGAAGAATGAGCACTCTCTTTCGATGACTGTGATGCTAAAGTACTTGGAATGGTTTGGAAACCACTGTCAGACAATCTCACCTTTCAGTGCACACCCAAGCCTCTCAGTCAAACTCGAACGACGAGAACAATTCTTTCAGAAATATCTCAAATCTTCGATCCTCTTGGAATAGTTGCTCCAGTGATTGTTGCAACCAAACTCATCATTCAGGAATTGTGGGTACTCAAAATTACATGGGATACACCCATACCAGATGCTCTCGCTCAGAGGTGGCTACAAATACGAGATGATCTAGCCAAAATCTTTGGAGTGACGGTTCCTAGATGGCTTGGAGCACATCCTTCTTCTGTGATGGAACTCTATGGCTTTGCTGATGCGTATTGGTGTCATCAGTCTTGGACTCGTAGTTCCTACTCAGGCTCACTCAGTCCAACTCCACATTGCACAAACTCTATCGTATCACAGCCACCCTCTTACTTGCTTGTGCCAAGTTCAAAGCCTTACTCACACACCAGGAATCATCCGTAGCTGTTACTGCAGAACTTATCACTCAAGCTAAGCTCTTACTTATCAGATTAACTCAACAGAAATGTTTCAAAGAGGAAATCAAGATGCTCGAATCAGGTTCTCTCCCAAAGGGCCATGTTTTCCACCGGTTGATGGCATATACTGATGATGCTGGCATACTGCGTGTGGGAGGCAGACTCATGAATACCAAGCTCAGACCTGATGCAAAACATCCTGCTTTACTTCCTCGTCAAGCTCAATTCACCAGTTTGGTTATCGATCAGGCTCATCGGCAAACTCTACACGGAGGAACTCAGCTCACTCTTAGCAAAACTCGTCAAGAGTTTTGGATAATCTGTGGAAGGGCCCCCATCCGATCCAGAATCCTCTACTGTGTTAAATGTGCCAGGTACTGGGCACAAAGAGCACAACAACTCATGGGACAGTTACCCGAGGCCAGGGTAACTCTCTCCAGACCGTTTGCTCACACCGGTATCGGCTACGCAGGTCCGATACATCTCAAATCTTGGCGCGGCAGAGGGTCGAAGACATACAAGGGTTGGATGTATGTGTTCGTGTGTTTTTCGACCTCTGCTGTGCATCTCGAAGCAGTGGCAGATTACTCTACCGACGGATTCTTGTGAGCGTATTTGTCTTACGTCGGGGACGTCCATTTAAGTTGTATTCTGATTGTGGGACAAACTTCGTTGGTGCAGACAGGGCTCTTCAACAGTTATACTCAGAAGTAATCAGTCAAAATTGTCATCAATCAGCCATGCTCACCCAAGATGGAGCGTCATGGCACTTCAACCCTCCAGCTGCTCCTCACATGGGAGGAAAATGGGAGGCAGTAGTGAAGTCGATGAAACACCATCTCCATCGGACTATGGGAGAGACTCTTTACACGCTTGAAGAGATCACGACGTTGCTCACTCAAATCGAAGCAATACTTAACTCTAGACCACTAGAACCACTTACCAATGATTCAGAGGATTTAGACACAATCACTCCAGGACACTTCTTAGTCGAATCAGCGCTAAACTCACCACCAGAACCGTGCTTGTTAGATTAACCTCCAGCAAGGCTCACTCGCTGGCAGCTAATCCAAGCTCAAAAACAAAGGTTTTGGAAGCAGTGGTCTACACAGTACTTGCTTAGATTAAACTCAATCTCCAAGTGGCATACTCCATCTCATGACATCAAGACAGGCTCATTGGTGCTTATAACTAGTGAGACTCTACCACCAGGAAAGTGGCCACTGGCCAGAGTCGTCGACGTCCACCCAGGCAAGGATGGCCTGGTTAAAGTGGTGACTCTCAAGACCTCAGTGGGCGCGCTCAGGAGACCAATTCACAAGTTGGTGCCACTGCCGGTCTACGGCTGTTGTCAGCCGTTGACTGACGGCGGGCGGAATGTTGGAAATGAGAGCGACCGACAGTAGGCCCGGCTTTTGTGTATATTGTGTACATTTGTAGTCTCTGTCGGCTCAACGCTTTGTGCGTGTGCGCTTGGTCGACTTAGCGCACTGCAGGTGTGTGTGTGCGTATTCACGCGGCAAGCTTTGTATACTGTAAGCGCCAGAGTATACTCAGCTCTCGTCGAAGAAAGACTCTCTTAATTTACGTTGCCAAACTCTAGCACTCAAAGGTGCATACATCACCTTAAATGCTAGTGTAAATCTTCTGATTAACTCTCACAATACAGTGGACAAAACTCAGTTGTGCAGTGCAGTGCACTTAGTGCTTTGTTTAAGTTGCTCACTGCATAATTTGCAGACCAGCTCAAATAGTTAATCTCATCGAACTACCAGTGATTATCAACATTAAGACTCAGTGAAACTTTTGTGTATTTCCACAGATAGTAATTGTGCATTTTTTACAGACAGTGGTTTATAGTTAATCAATATTTCAATCAGTTATAGTCTATCAGTGCTTTCATTTTTACATTTATTTCGTGTAACTTTCAAACTCTCTTGCGAGCTCAAGGCCAGTGCGTATTCACATATTGTGTTGTTGAACTTGGCTCTTTTCTTTCTGCATTCTTCACCTTTATATATTTCAATAGTTCGTTGCTTTAAGACTATGACAGTATTTATTATCTCCTGTATAATTTTGACCTTTACAATTTTTGTGAATATTAACTGTGATTTCTTGGCCTTTGAGTGACAATAAAAGTTGTTATTTTTATGCTGTTTAAATTTATTGTGTTTTATTGTGTCTTCTCAATTACCCTATCCGAGCCTAGTGTGTGCTATCGCACACGCCTCGAACACTAGCATTCTATGATATTCTTCTTTCTGACTCATATTTCATGTTACATCGTATGCCAGTTTTTTATCTACTACGCTGAAAATCATGTAAATTTCATTCATTTTATATGATGTTGTAAGCAATTCATTTTTTCTATCGAATATTGTTGCAGTATTATTTTCCATAATAGTTTAACAATAATTTGTTATTTTACTAACACTCATTAGACTTTTATCCATTTTTTAACATAGTGAACGTTTTTCGTACTGACTTGTTTAATCTCATCATTTAGTTTGAGTAATAGATTTTTATTTCCTTTTTTTGTATCTTTCAAGATTTTTCCATCACCTGTTTTAACATGGACTGGATTTTCTAGATTGATATATTGAGAAAAATAATTTAAGTTATTAATAATATGATCAGTACAACCACTAGTTGAAATCCATTCAATTTCATTACTACAATTACTTGCTTTGCAATTGGTAAGATTTCGATTCTTATTAATACTTACATTGTTATCTAAAATTGTACAAAATAAGTCTTTGTGAACATTTCGATTTTCAGTGTCGATTCTACCATAACTGTTATCTGGATAATGTTGGTGTTGCTAATGTTGATTCTGCTACTGTTAATATCCACCACGACCATTATGTGTTCTGTCATTGCCTCTGTTATCGTCGTGAAAGTTTTGCTGCTGTTAGTTGCCAAACTGACCTTATTCGCCTTCTCGCTGTTGATAACTTCTTCCTCTGTTTACATTGGAATCGCCCGTCCACGATCCTCTTGATGTGTTTTGTCGTTGATTATAGTTGTTATAATAATATTGATTTTGAAAATGTCCTGGCTTACCATACTCATAACAGTTCTTATTTTTTTTATTTTCCACTTTAAACACACTTGAATTTCCACTATTACATTTATTTTTGCATGTTTGATCTTTTATCTCGTACATTTCAATTTTATTTTTAACATATTCAACTGTTACTTCCTCTTCTTTCAAAACGTCTATTAAATCACCAATATGTTTCAATGCGGCAGGTAATGTTCTTAGTAAATAGTTAACCTTTTTCTTTTCATCAAACATTGCTCTGGCATCTTTTTATCTACTTATTATCTTATCAAATTGACCAAAAAAATTACTAGATTTTTCAAAATCATTCAACTTGATTTTATCTTACTCATTTCTCACACATATTTGCACTGCTATTGATTCTTTGAAGAATAACTTATCTAATTTTTTGATAATATTGTACAAGTTTGTTTCCTCGTGTATCAATTCAAATTGATCTACAGTTAATGCACTACATTTGTAATTCATCGCTTTTAAGTCTTTTTTTCCCAAGCTGATTCGGTTTCATTTTGATTTTCTGTTTCTTGATTAATTTTATCTTCACATTTTTTCAACCTCAAATACATTGATATTCTCTTTTTTCACAATCTATAATTACTACCATCAAAAACTGATAACACAAATTTAATATCGTCCACCATTTTGTCTTCTTCTTTTACACTGTCAACTACTTTTAATATTTAGAGCACGTTTTTCAAATTTTTCAAAAAAGTCTTTATCACATAGTTTTTGTCTCACTTTTTTAACTCAAAATTTGCATTGCTTATTTCTTCAAGATTTTTTCGTTGTCAACCTTTTGAGTTCTTTTTACTTCTTATATATTTCTTATTTACCTATACTTGAACATCGCATTTATACTTCTTTTTACTAAACACGTTTCAAATTTCCTCTCTCATAAAGTTTTTTCATCATTTTGCATCTCAATAAATGTCTCACTAAAACACATGTGAAGCATATTACTGCACATTTTTTATACCAAACTTTTTAATACTTCACATATTTTTAATCCTTTTTCAATGTTACACTCTTACTTGCAAGTAATTGGCACGTGCCTCCAAAGAGATACGTGAAAAATCGAAAAACAAGAACGAAACAGGCAACTCAAACCACGCTCTGATACTATGTTAAGAACAAGTAAGCCTGAAAAAATAAATACTTTATAACATGTTTTATAATGGACTTAAATTTATTAATATTGATACTCCATGTATGACATAAGGCATCTTTTCTCAGCAACGGTTATCTATACACTAAATATACGTATCGTCATCGAACATGTATCAATCACAGAACTCGAGGGCTTCTACCATACCGCTTAATGCCATAGCATTCCAGCGTTGCGTGCGTAATTTTTAATTTGCTTATGTTCTACCAATCTTAATAAATATTGTTTTGGACTTGTATTTGTTAAATACAGATTATTATTTCGTGTTCTTCATCTCTCGAGTTAATTTTATTACAGTAAGACCTTTGTGCGTTGGTTTAATTGTGTTATTTCTACATCTCAATCTTAGTACTCATACATATTATAAGTACTTGCTAACGCTTCCAACTCAAGATATCATCACAAATCTTGAGAGAACCAAGCAGTACACTTAACATTTGATAGCAGAGCTTGAAAAACAAGGCTCCTTTTTGGAATCCACGTGTTCCCAGCCATATTCAACAACGTTGCATGGTACATCGGCCATTTTTCTTTGCATCAGTCTGGTGGCTAACAGAGAGGAGAGAGAACCAGATGGAAAAGTATCAACATGATTCCTACCGCCACTTCTTCATTCCGTTATTTTCTAGCGCGCGCCAGCACCTTCTCTTTTTTCATCACCCCGTCAACAGCAGCTTTGCACAGGTATTCGCCCGCGTCTTTGGCATTCGAGCAAAATCAAGCGAGCGGGAGGATAATTTCGCTGCAGGTAGTTACTGTAAGTACACATACTCTTTCTCTCTCTCTCTCTCTCTCTCTCTTTCTCACTCTCATCAGTATTCTGGTCGTAGTACATTATTTCGAAACTTTTGATTATTCAGGCGTGTGATTACGTATTATTTCTTTTCTTTAAAGAGCGTACCTAAAATGAAAAAAATCTTAAAAAGAAGTTTAAGCTTTGTACTAACATACAAAACTTTCTAGAAAACTCTACTGCAGGGACTAGACGCGTGGGGCCCCGACCGAGGGCGAGGAAACGCGAAAATGCCCGAATACAGGCATCGGTTTCAGCGGCTCGCCACAGGAAAAGAGAAAAGTTGGAAGAGGCTAGAGAAAAAAGACGAGAGTGGCATTCAGAGGAAGAGTTCCTCATGAACCGGACCTAATCGGTCAAGCGATTGAAGGGTGCTCAGCAACCGCAGGCTTTCTTCTCTGGGTCCTTTCTGGGGACAAGGCCTTCTTCGTCCCAAGCCCCTTACCTCTGCCTGTTTTCTCTTCCCGGTTTGCGCGAGTAAAAGGGGGCTTTTTAATAGGCAATTGATAGGAGTTCGCGAATAATTATTACGATAATTCCTCGCTGCAGAAGCAATAAATTCCTTGCGGTGGCTTCGTAGGCATACTCATCTCTCTTTGCTGACTAACTAGCCTACCTCCTTCTTTTAAAGTTCATTTTTTCTGTTGTTTTTATATACCATGCTACCTTGTTGTCTAGCCTATATATCCCCTTGATTTTGCAAGGAGCCCACAATTGTACTCCTTATGTTTTTCTTATATTATACCCAAGATTATTAAGTTCAATAGATTATAGAGTGTAAAGGGTTTTGATTATTTGTTACAACTATTATTTTGCGTTCAATGGTGATTAACCCAAAAATAAAAACGAAAGTCTGAAGTTCGTCATTGAACTAATTAAAGTTATGATTTATTGATATTAGAACCACGTCGATCGTGAATATTGTGTAAGACTTATATAAAAAAGGGCGTTTTCTCGTTAGTTAAATATTAAATCATTGTGATAGGAGAATTAGCGTTGATGTGCTACGAAGCGAGTTTATTCGGAAGTTATCTAATCTTAATACAATAAAAAGTGAGTTGTGCGAATCAAGAAAAGCATATTATTTAGTTTATTTTAAATCAACGATTAATTGGGTTTGAATGGTGTTTTATAACTGCGTTATGTTTTATTATGTTCTCATTTCTCTTTTCTTTAATAAGATAAATTAGTCTTTGCGTTGAGATCAAAGTTTGTAACTATTTTATAAGACAAGAGCTTTGAATATATTTTGGAATTATATTATAATCTTATCAATTGATTTCTCGCTTGGGCGTTGGTGAAATATTTCGAATTAAAATGTATATTAATAAGTAAAAACTTTAAAGTTGGCTTTGTTTCACAATGTCTTATTATTCGCAGACAGCTGTTTCGGCAGTTACGTGTATGTCGAGCATCTGACAATGGCGTAACTGCCGAAACAGCTGTCTGCGAATAATAAAACATTGTGAAATAAAGCCAACTTTGAAGTTTTTACTTATTAATATAAATTTAAATTATAATCATTCGTATTTTTATTGTTTAATACATTGTACTCCTGGTTCCATCGTATCCCGTATCCCATAGAAGAAAAAAACCCCGCACTACTACTAAATTAGGTATTGGAAGACAAACTATAGAACATTTTGAAACTCGTTTAGATATGCTCAAACAGTCCTGGACCGAGTTTTTCAGCCTTTATGACGAACTAGATGAGGTTAGTTTAGCAAAAGATGATTATTTCAAATTGGAATATTATTCCCTAAAGAAGGATAATCCTACTTAAGTCAAATTCGCTATTCGCAAACGAATTAAAGATCTCTTGCCACCCCCTCCCCTCCCGGCCCATTTATGATCCCAGGCACACCACTGCGTTGAGTTAATAAGTGTCTTTTCCTGCACTCTCGTTGCCTACATTTTTCGGTAACCACAAAGAGTTTAAATCATTCAATCACAGCTTAATTTTGCTCGTTCATAATAAAACTAATCTTTTACATGTCACAAAACTATCACACCTGCTAACCTTAGTGCAGGGAAAGGCTACTCACGGGTTGAAAGGTTTAGAGATCATAAGACTGTACGGTTGCTTGGGTAAAACTTACGCGTCAGTACGACAATATACGACTCAGGCACTTTAATAATATGAAAAAGTTAATTCAGCTTCCCAATGTTCGCACCTAAAACACGCAAGACCTAAACGATCTCTTAGATCAGGTTGAGGAAACAGTGAGGGCTTTGACTGATTTAGAGTATGAAGTCACACAGGCTCATTCTCTCATTGCAGAAGCTGCTGCCAGTCTTCAGCATCAACTCCATTTCGACGACATTTTCGATGGCTCGGACGATATAGAGGGAGCACGGGAGATCAGAAGTCAGCTCATCATACTACTTGCATCAGCGAGCATGAAATTAAGTAAACGGGCGGCCAATCAACCTCACATTCTTGATGGAACACAGCTTCATGACACGTCGGACGTTGAGGTAAAATACTAGGATGTGATATTAACTCTTGGTCTTTTTTGGAATGCAAAAAAAACAAAAACTGATTAGCTACATTTTCATTTATCAACCTTTCCACATTTAACTAAATCTACAAAGCGCACGATGTTATCCAAGGTCGTGAAGCTGTTCGATCCTTCAGGATTTCTTGGCCCGTTAATAGTCGTTGTTAAGATCATGTAACAAGAGGTTTGGCTTAATAAGTTGGATTTGGAGGATTAGCCTGATCCTTTAGTCCAACAATAGCTTGAATTTAGAGAAGACTTAACCCATGATACCAATATCTTGATGCCACGTTGGATTTGTTTAACTGCTACGGATGAGTAGCATCTCCACGGACTCTGATGCTTCCAAGTAGGCATATGCAGCTTGCGTTTACGTGGTACTCCCGGAACAAATCCACGCTACTCATGGCCAAGACGAAAGTGGTACCACTAAGAGTGGTTTCGTTGCAAAGGATAGAGCTCTGGGGAAGCTTACTGCTCACCAGGCTTGCCATTCAACTGTTGAAAAGTCTACGACATCCACCCAAGTCAGTCCACTGCTAAACTGACTCACAAATTATCTTGGAATGGCTAAAGGGTCAGCCAGCCAAGTGGCCGACCTTCATTGCAAATAGGATGAGTGAAATTATATCCTCGTTTCCGGACGGCTGTTGGAGGCATGTAAGATCGGTACACAACCCAGCAGGATGTGCGACCCAGGGACTTACGGCTTCGCAAATGCCACGATAGTGAAAATACAACAACATCAAAGAGACATACTACATAGACATAGTACACAATATATGATAGGGAAATCGAAGAAAATCTAAGACCTAAATATATTGTATTATCGTAAAAGCTTCCAAGTGTTGTAATAAAAAAAAATGTCTATTAATGTACAAGAAATTGTATATCTAATACATGATAACTTTTACAGTTATTATGGTTGCTCAAGCCAGTATTTTTTTATAACATTATTAAATTAAACTAAGACGATTTTTTTTTCAAGTAAGAACTTGACTGAAACAAGAGTTCAATTACCAGTTGCAAGTCATGAAAGTTAAGTAAGGATTCACAAAATGTGTGAAATGACTTTAAAAATTTTCATCAAAAGTTATTAAAAAGTTACAAGCTGCTAAAGCTTAATTTTCTAGAATTTTGGAAATGTTGAATTGAAAGATTTTGGGAGAACTGTTGCAAAAATGAGCTCAAAAAAAATGTTTGCCAAACTTAGATTTAAATACGCGAATCAACAAGCTCAGATTGTGTTTAATGATACCTTTTTACTAATAGCTTTTTAAAATTCAATACATTTGGTGACGGCTCTGACTGTAAGATTTCATGAGAAAATCAGTTACTAAGATAGTAAGACTGCTTCCAGCAGCAATTTTCAAAAAGTTCGAGGAACTAAATAAAGTGCGCATTTAAAACAAATCAATAACTGATTTTTAACAAGCTTGAAGGATACAAAGTTGCATTAGGTGCTGAGAACTATATTCAAAGCTATACTTGCTGACGTTTGCATTTATCTTGCTTACGTAAATATTATAAGTCGATTATACTCTGATTATGTGTAAGAATCGAAAGACCTTACGAAGTTTTTAGAATAAGCTCTGTAGGGGATACAGAAAAAAAAGTCTTTGAGTGGAAAAAATCATAAAGACAGTGATAAGTCAATTCATCTGAGAAGTTCCGTTACCACTATCTGATATCACGATGGAAATCAATAAGTAATCATTTAAAGTAAAAAAAACATTGATATCTTTTATAAAGTAATAAGAATAGCAAAATTTTAATGTAAACAAAATTATTTAAACAAACTGTAATACTGCGAGAAAGTTTTGAAAAAAAATTTTAATTCAAAAGTAAACAAATGAGCTGATAAGTACTATGACGTTCCAAGCCCGAACTCGGTGGCTCCCTAGTGATAAACAAGGAGACAACAAGTGTTTATTAACCGTGTAAAATAAAAAACTGTGACTTGAAAACTAAAAAGTTTTAAATATTGATGAACGATAGATCATGCTAGATACAAGAATTCAAGTTAATGAAAATTTGCATTTTAATTTGATGTAAAAAACGTTAGACGTTAGTAAAAAATACATAAAAGCTATTATACCAGTTACAGATGAACATTCTGAAGCAAAGAATTCAAGAATTGAACAGTAAGATTTGCAGCACGAATTTCTATTTCGATCATTCATGAGAATAATTATATTATGTGCTTTCAGTATTTTTGACGTGTGTTTGGTTTATTTTATCACTATACATGAAGTATCAATTGGATGTACAATCAAAATAGAAACATAATGTCGTAGCGTAGCCTTTCTTGCTATAAGAAAAATATCTAAAGAATACTTTATGTTAAAATGAATTAAAGTACATTAAGCATTTCGAACCAAAGTTAAAACTCAGCAAAGTTATACTATCAATTAGTAAAAGTCTTAAGTTTTAAATCCTCTGTCCTTTAAACTTTCTTTTTCTAAAGATACACAATGTCTCACTAAAGATACACGGGTGTTTACGTACTCATAATAGATAAAGAATAACACAACGATAACACGGAAAATTAATAACAGTATGATTTTTACAAAGCTTCATTAGTAGATTTAGCAGTAGTTTTAAAAAAAAAAAAAAACATACATCTTTCCAAACAGCTCTTTATACTTAAAAATGTGAGCAAAAACATGGCAGATGTAAAAAGCATACGAAATGAGTTTTAAGGTAAAGTCAATCTGTTCTTTGAGGTAATATAAACTCTCACACAACAGCATGAATACAAAACTAAAAAGCTACAAAAAAAAATTGAATTACAAGACAAACTGATTACACATAACAATTAAATGATAAAATGTTTAAAAATACTATTAATGCAGTAAATGATTGGGTACGTCAAATGAAGAAAATAAACAGTAGCATGATCATGACTGGTAATGAAAGGAATGACGTGATAACGTTAATTTAAAATTATACAAAAATTATTTAAAATTGAAAAATTAAATAGGTAAAACAGTAAAACAATAAAATCAACAGATCAAGCAATTCCGAGTTTACTGTAAAATGTCTCAATGTAATGTCCTGCGTTATCTCATTGTTAATACAGGTGGATCATTTAATAGATAAAGATAATTAATAAAATAACTCTGGTGGTCTCGCTATCCAAAGATACTTTATTTAAAAAAACAACAACGTTTTGGCCATTTCTGGTATACCATGGCCCTCTTCAGATGCACCGAATAAAACAAATAAAACAAAGGTTAAAATAATACGATGACCGCTGTTTCGCGATGTAACAGAACGGGAACCAGAACTTACACAAATAATTTCTATTCACCAATATGTAAAGCGTCTTCAAGCCTGTATATTGAAGTGTACAGTCCGCTAGTCTTTACAATAATGTGAATTTTGCAAGCAGCTTACAAGGCTCAAGCTCGATACATAAAACTTTTACTAAAGTATTAAGGAAAGGAGGTTATATGTTATTGTGTGACATATAGACAGGGGTTGAAACGTGTATATTTGTCATAAGAAGAACATGTGAAACATCAGTTGAATTTTATTTTTGATTTTTCCAGAAATAATTTGTAGCAGTTTTTAAGATTTTGGATATCCATTATTATGTTTAAAGTATTGTTAGTAAGTTGCATGTGAATCATCTCAGAAAAACGTCTTTTGTATAAATTAACTTTTGTATCTAGAATTAGAACATTAGTAAAATCGGTAGTATGATTTGTTGTTTTCACATGTTCTCCTAAAGCCAATCTTCAATTTTTTTGGCACGTATCTCTTATGGGTTCATTAATTATCATTTTTAATGCTCTACTTGTTTTCCCAACATAGTTTTTATTACAGTCTTGACAACACATTTTGTAAACAGTGTTAGTTTCTTCGAGAAGGTGGTGGAATATCCTTACCTAATCTAATAATACAATTGAATTTATCAATATATCAGTAAACTACGTTATAATGCAACTTTTTTATTATTGACGCAGCCTTTTTGCTAAAATACTCAAAATATGGTATAACAAAAAGAGGTTTTTTAGATACAGCTGCTGGCATATGGACATTATAACTATCAAAAATTTAGCAGACTCTTTTCTTTACATATTTGTCAACAAATTTGGCGGATAATCATTATTTAATAAAGGGTCTCTTACCAAGGATGAATTTTCTTCATGGAATCGTGGGTGTGAAAGCTTAACACTATATTCTACTAAAGTGTATACAATCCCAATTTTTTGTGGCCTTGGATTATGCAACAGAAAATTAAGATATCTCCCAAAAAAAAAGGTTTTCTATACTTGTTAGTTATTGCAGTGTTATCATGTTGTACTATTTATTGCATATCGAGAAAGTTTATTTTATTGTTCATCATTTCGTCTACTGTAAATTGCAAATTACTCTTGTAGCTATTGAAAATTAATTGTGTATATAAAATTTTGTCTATTAGGACACAGATGAATATGTCATCTACATATTTAACATATAGTGGTACATAGAAACCAAGTCTTCCAAGACAATCTGTTTCCAGCATCCGCATCACCAGATCGAGGTGACACTGTTTTTCCATGATTTACGTGCGATTATTATGCCTATTCACACGATATACATAGATGTAATTATAATATGTGAATCATTATAGTTTAAGAATTCTTATTAGAAAATGATTTAATTGTAATAACTCATCAATATCTTTGCATCATTAATATAATTAACTTTGCGAAATTACCATATATATTTATTGTAAGATTTGAATGCCATAACTTCTGATTCTTCGTAGTGCTTTACTGCAGTATTAACTGTATGATAAAGATGGCTTTTTTTGTAACTTTTCATTGGAAAAGACTCATTCAGATACATGTTTGGGCTGAGATTTTTGTATAGGTAAGAAAGGAAAAATCTTTGATTTGTCACTCAATATGTATGCTTAACATAGTTTAAGATAAGGCATAGCATAAAATTACTGAAAAAGGTTATCTCATAGATAAAATTTAAGCCATGTTTCACGATATAACAAAAGAGTTGTGGAGCTGTATTTAGGTCTTTTTATCCTTTTTTTTCTCTTTGACCTTAAAAATTATTAACCAACCTACTAATGATTGTACGGTTGATCTGTTTCAGTACAAAGCGAAGTTCGGTGTTCATTGCAGACAATGGAGGTCGAAATAACTGAGATAACAAAAGAAGCCCTTGCGTACTTACAGTTCAAGAATTACCCAGGTAAGGTACGAATATAATGAGTTCTTAAGAGTACTTTCATCATGTTACTTTGGATTTGAGTATTTTTACTTAAAAGAAACTACTTCCTTTACTATATTTCCAACGTTGACTTAAAAAATGTGATATCTAATACATGGCTTGACTTTCCGCGTGATAAATACAGTTTAGTACAACATGAATTTTTTTTGTTGATGTTCCTTTTGTTATCTAGGTAATCAATTTTCACAGATTTTTCCTGAAATTCAATGAGTTGGGGAAAGAACTTTATTTTTACATAAATTTCTGAATACATATAACAATTGAAACTTACTTTGCACTTAAAGTTAACTGACAATAGGTATTTCCACAATCATGGATATCGACGATCTTTCGTGTATTCGCTGTCAACTAAAGAAAATATCAAAAACTAAATATTTGATTTTTCGTAACCAGTTGATATAACAAACGAAAGGATATTTGTATGCATGTAATTCATTGAGAGTTGTTAATAGAAGATTTAGATGTTACGTGAGAAACTTGAACTTAAATTTTTTAATTATAAGCAACTTTTTTTCTCTATTCATACGATAAGCACCCACTGATAAATACATCATACATACTTATGGTTGGTTAAATATTTTTCTACGTTTTCAACAATTTTATTTTTGTCTTCTACTTTGCCAGAAATAATTCGCTGTGTGAATATTTTAGAATACTACTATTTTAAGTCAGTAACAAAAACTTAGGTGAAACGTGAAAGAGTTTGGAATAATTTTACCGTAGGTCACCTTACTAAAATTTTTCCTAAGAAAGAACGTTTTTTTAATAATAATTAGAAATTCCGTAGTTCGAGCAAAATCTTTTAAAATGTTAAACATTTTTTAATCAGTTATTAGATATTAAGAAAACAAGAATTCAATTATTGCAAGTGCCAAATTAATAAAAAAACAACTAATGCGTGTTCAAATATTAAAAAAAAAATAATATCTTAACAAATAACGTTAAACTTACTTTAAATAATGAATACACTTACTTTTTGAATAATAAAATTAAAAATCATGTGAAAAGAGAAGTTAAATCATATTACGGCATAGATCATGGTTTTTTGAGGCTGTTGACAAATCCGATGATAATATTTATACAGATTTGCCAATTTAAATTCTAAAAGTTATTTGTGAAGGCTTTTCTCCACCCAAGGTTAAGAAATTATTAAACGATTGTTATGGTTATACGAATAAATGAAACTAATAAATTTATTAAAAATTGAAAAAAAACCAACGCTCCATAGCATTATCTAAAAAGTGGTGTAGAAACGTGTTAACAAACTATATAAATAAAATGATAAGTGCGAGGCTGGGGAAAAAAGGCTGAAGACGGCTCGAACAAATATTATAGCGTTACTCAAACAAAGTGTTTAAAAATTGTGAGGGGGCTGAAAGTGTTCTCTTCGAAAGTGTAAGAAGCGCTCAGAGGTCGATGCAGAAAAGTAATTAAAGTAAAGATGACATGATAAATAACATAATTGTAACTCATTTAGAGTTGCAGCTGGAGGTTAGCTAAAGGGATTTCTTTAAAATTGAGAGGGAGCAGAGAGGGGCTGAACAAAAATTCAATCCAATAAAAATAAGGTTAACACCAATGAGATTTCACCTTATTAAAAGAAAGGCTGAAGGAATTTTTAAAAATAAAGAAGGAGGCTGAGAGGCAGTAAAGAGGTTGAAGAGGCGTCCACACAAAAATTCAACCCATTAAAAAAAGGTAAAATCCAATAGAATCTTTCCATATTAAGAGCGGTTTAGAGAGGAGCTGGAGGAGGTGATGACTTTCCAAAATCACTAGTTAATATAGAAAAACATGTATTTTTATATTTATATATAGTCGTCAGAAAGGTCCTTAAAATAGCTCCCACTTTTTCTCTCCGTTTTCTTACTATCTTTCATTTACATTTTTAAGAATAAGCTTGAGATTACATGAAGTCTGGCAGTCTGCAGACTGGCAGACTCACTTTCAGTACAATCGACTAGAGTGAGAGAGAGAGGTCTGACCAACAGATCTTATACAACTCTTTTGGTGCCGTGGACCGTGGATCAGAATAAACAGCTTATGTATCTTTTGTGTTAATTTTTTTTTATTTCACATTACGGTATTCTGCAGTTGTTTCTAGATGACAAATTTTTTGTCTTATTTCAGTTTTAAATTCCATGTAATTTTTCATGCGGTATTACATATGGCATCACCAATTTAAAACCCTTGTGTAAAGCCATATGTAAAATTATATGAAACGGAAGTGGTTACACATGGAATTTTGTCATTCATTTGTTAGGTAGGTTGACAGTAGACTCCTGTAATTATAATATCTCTATGATTGTGTAACTATATTTTGCACCATAGAGCTGTACCCTTTAACTATTTATAGAAAAAATTAAGCAATATAGTGGTGATATGCCGTTCCTTAACATAGCCTATATCGCAGGAGTAATTGCTATCCACTAAAGAGGACATTGTGAATTTATGGATGAGAAGCAGAGAGAGGAAGCTCTTGTCATTTACTGCATGCATAATACGTAGTTGTAGGTGTATCCTAACAAGATTTTTATAAAGTTAATATTTAATTTTATTAATTAATTTGATAAATATTTATTGTTTTGTTAGATTTATACCTGTTTACAAAAAAGTTTTGTAATTGTTTGTATTCCAAGTAAAATTTATTCCATTAAAAGTAAGAACATCTTTGATAGCCTAATCTGCGACATTCTTAAAGACGTTTCTGAGATATTCCTGAGATGTCTTTAAAAATATTTTTAGCAACATCACCAATGACGTGATAGACGATATTTTTACTTCAGGTAAGGTAATCAAATAAGTAATGTTTTGTCTTGACGAACAGAACTGTGATACAATTACGATTTATTTAAACGCTGTCAGTATTGATAATAAATTGCAAGCAATTATGGGGATTGGGCAATATGAAAAAAAAAATTACCTGAATAATGCATTCTTTTTAATTTACTATTCATCGTAAGAACGATTAAATAAAAGGTACATTAGTAACGATCAAGACTTCAGTTGTATCTTATATTGTTAATTAAACCAACTTTATGGCACAAATTACACATGCATGTCCTAAGCTCTTACAATTAGAAGATTATCATCACAAGCGAAAAATTTAATATATTGCTAAATAATATTATCGTATTTAACTGCAAATGCTTTAAAGATATCTAACTATATAATCACTTATATTTCATTTTTTGATATATTGTCAATTAATAAGAACACATAGAAAATCCGTAATCTGATTTACTTTGATAAAATCCATGCATTTTACTTTTACAATGAAATAAATGTTAGAAAAAGAACAAGTAATGTGATGACATAAGCAGTGCTACTTGTTAAGCCACGAGAAGTATTAACTTACCACAAGTTGAATACTAGCATAATACAAATAAACTTTACGCATCATTAACAGACTTTATAGCTCAATACATTTGTGACATGAATTTCACCAATACGTACACAAAATAATTTCCTAAATTTATCATTCTCACAATGATTACTTTTATAAGACACCGTAAATGGTTATGTATTAGTACATCTTAAGTTTGTATATCAGTCAAGCACCTACAATGTTTTTCTAATTCTTCAAAGAGCAGCCAATGTGAAAGAACTTTAGGGAATATTAGCGCAGACGAGCTCGTCTGAAAAATACTAGCGTACATGAACTCGTCCAAGGAATACTAGCGTACATGAGCGTGTTCGAGTTCCATTGGCTTTTACGAGCACACGTGACTACGTCTGAGGAATTCTGTCATATGCGACTGCACCTAAGGAGTACTAACATACAAAAGCGTAGGTAAATGTGTCTGAGGAATACTACACTGAAAAAAAACTTTACTAGTTTCAAGAGAATTTGGTTTCTCAAATCCCATTTCTTAAAAACAAATAACTAATTGCTTAATTCACAAAAGTAAAAAAATTGTAAATTATTAACTTAGGAAAAAAAAATTTCTTACAATTTTCGAGTAAATATTCATCGGTCCATAGACTATAATTTCTTATCATACTCTCACTGTAAAAACCATAGATTCAAGTAAATTACAAACTTAAATAGTTCCAGGTCCACATTTTTAGGAACAAGTAAACTGATAACTTGTTAAAAAAAAAGATGATTCAATTCTATAACATTTGTTATACAAACTTAGTAAATATTTCCATGATTCAAGAAAATTCATAATTTTTTAGACATGAAGAAAAAAAGTGTAAGAATGCAAAAACTATTTTCTTACATCAAGTAAATATTTGCAAGTGTTAGAAATATAAATAACAAAACCAAATACACTACTTTTTGAAACAATTTTTTTGATTTCTAGTAAATTTCATACTTAAATAGTTCCTATTTAATATTTCTTGGAAACAAGTACACACACAACTTAATTGAAAAATTTTGTTCGACTTTCGTATAGTAAAACACTCCGACTTGGTAGATATTTTCTTGATTCAAGCAAATCAATATATTTTTAACATGTTGAAGAAACTATAAGCATCAAAGAACTATTTTCTTAGATTAAGAATATATTTGCTCGTGTAAAAACAAAAATGACGTAATCAAATACACTACTTTACAGAGAAATATTTCATACTAAAAGTAAATTTTATACTTGGGTCGTTCCAAGCAGAGATACGTAGAGAGACTTCTAACACCAATGCTACGATGTATGACGAGTTTTTGGTCTTGATTAGGGCAACCCACCGCGGCCAGTCATCGAACCAGGTGCAACATTTTTTGAGAGTGTGAGACTTGCATCGAACAACGTGCGCCTACGAGAAGAAGAGTAGATTCGCTTGGAAAACAAGCATACAGGTGCACATTTTGGAGAGACAAAGAAGAAGTATACCAAACGTGCGCCTACGATGAGAGGAATGAAAATATCTATTATGGCTGTAAAGTTGAGCGCACAGTCAAAGCAAGCGATGACCCGAGTTTTTCTCTTGTGTTTCTATTTTTCTAATTTTTCCTCATTGTAACTGTTATGAACTGTAGGACAAGCTCTAGAAATTCATAATGAGTACATGTGACTTTGACATGTATCTCGATCAAAGTTCGAATAGCTAAGATGGTTAGTGCTTATGCGGCTGCTGAAATAATTTCTTTGTCTTAGGATCGATTCCAACTGTCGTCAGATTTTTTTTTTTAGCAATTAATTATTCTAGTGTAATCTCTTTTATTAATGTTTTATTTAAATTTGTAAATAATCTTGTAAACATTTTTGCCCGATACGTCAAAATAAATATATTTTTAATATCAATTCTATTAAATTGTAAATTGTAACATCTCAGTAGCATGGCCATTTTGTAATTTCATAATAATAAAAAAGTTTCTTGGGATATGAGTATAATTTAAACATTTCAAAACTCCCAAGAAATTATAAGCATCCAATGTAAGAGAGAAAAAATCTGAAGGCACAAAAAAGTTTACCTCTCTTACAATATTAAATTTAATTATTACCAGTAAAGTAGAAAATACACCTATGTGTACAAAAATATTTGTCTGCATACATATATTTGTTACATTTTACAAGTAATGGTTACAATATTACATTATTGGTTTATACATTATTGGATGCACTTTGTAGTTTTTTGGCACGCTGATGATGTCACATAGACCACCTCGAGAGCAAAGGATCTATGTGGTAGGCAATTTTTGCTGTGAGAAGGTCGCCTAAACCCTTTCCGAGAAGCATTGTGTGGTGAAAAAGCACATGTGAAAATTCACAGAGGTACTAGCTCAGTTCGATGGCTGGCCACGGCGAGTCACCCCAATCATTACTAGAAAGTCGTCTTGCATCATAGCATTGGCTGTAGCAATCTCCTTACTTATCTCTGGTTTCAAGGGAATATTTTTTCGAAATGAGTATACGCACACCTAGTTTAAGAAAATATTATTTGTCATCAATATTATATGCTCCACAAACATAGTGAATATTTTGTTGATTCAAGAAAATATATATATTTTTAGACATGTAAAATAAATTTATGTGAATTAAGAAAGTATATTCTTTTATAAACATAGTGTTTGCTAGTATTCAAAGAAAAACTGTGAAATAAAGTACACTACTCTATGGAAAAATGTGTCTTGATTTAAGTTAATATTACATTGAAATAGTTTCAAGTAAATACATTCAAGAAACAAAAATATATGTACGGTGTTCAAAAAGATATTCTCTGCATTTAATTTTGCGTGCCCCCCGAAGCTTAGGAAATATTTTCTTGCTTTATGAAAATGTAAATATTTGTGTGAAAAAAAGCTATGTTAACTAAAAAACTATTTTCTTACAGCAAAAAAACCAGTGGACAGTAAGTGCTTAACTACCTAAGTATAAAGTTGTACTTCTATAAAATTATATGGCAAACAATATAACTGTGAGTATAGAAATACCTTCCATGAAACAACATTGTGTACGAAATTGGTACAGTAATCGTGGGAATTAGTATATCTACGTTGATTGAGTATGATTTTAATTAAAATTCATAGAGCTTACGATTATAAACAATATATAATGGCAAAATACAATAAAAATAATATATAGGCTGGCCAGTACAAGACTGTGCTTTTTCATCGAATCTTCCGGGGATTTTAGAACAACTTCCTTTTGCCTGCGCTAATTACGTCTGTAACCATCACGTTCACACTTATCACATTCGATCGCACACTTATTCGCAGTCCATATTTAATACCCAAAATATAGTTGTATACAGAAAATTAAGAACAATCATGCTGTAGTTTAGCTTTTTTTAATAGGGTAGTAGTGTACACCAATGAACGTTCCTTCAGGACGTTCATCACACGTAGGTTTTTTGGACAGGTATTATTCAAACGTCAAACGTATATTGAAATAGCATAAAAAATATCCACAAAAGTTGCAGCTCGTTTGACTGCTTCATTATTTTATGTATGTTACATTTAAAAAATCGATATTTTACATGTAACCTTATGTAAACGACATTAACATGATTTGTAGGAATCTTCCATTTTTTCGGGTACAAAAGATTACTTTCACATAAACCTATCGAATTCTTAAATAGACCTACTAGTTGGTTTTCAAATGAATTGAGAAAGAGGAGATAACGTGTTTGTAAAAGCATGTATGTTAGTGCATCCACATAAAAAAAAAAATTGCTTGCTTTACTGCACACTTTAGCGATCCTCTCACTTCTCTAATCTTTTCCCTTACTAACTATGTGAAGAATGTCCTGAAGTCGAAGAATCACTTTCTTCACAAATAAAAAAGTTATAAAAAAATAAAACACAATAACAATTAATATTGTATTTGCATGGTACAACCAATTTTTTTTTTAATTTTTAAAAATTTTGAAATAGATGAAAAATTGTGAAAACATTTATTTATTTTGAAAGTGAGAATGATAAGATTTGATGTAGAATCAAACCAAACGAATTAATACACAGTAAATAAAAATTTACATTAAAAATAAGCAACCAACTATACGAAAAATGAAGTAATCGAATTTCTTAAATCAGTTACGCTAATAGCACAGTAGGTAAGAGCCTCAACCAGTGTACCAAAGATCCGGGGTTCCTATCTTCTTGGAAACTGTTTTTTTTTTTTTTTAGAATCGGTTAAAATAAAAAGAAATAAAGTTAAAAATCTGTTGTATGGTGATATAATGTAGTAACATGTGGTGTAGAGGAAACCAGAGGTACGTCACGGGAGATAAGGTGAAGGGGGTGAATCAAGCAAAATCCACTTCCGTCACAGTTTTTCTCAAGGTCAAAATCTGAAGTCCTTGATTTACCCTCGTGCATAACGCTCCTATAGAAGTATAACTTCAAAAATTGCTGGTGATAAAATCAGAGCTTCAAAATAAAATATACTTCTTCTAGAATAATGGATCCTAGTTCAAGAAAATATCATGCTCACGCAGTTTAAAATAAATATTTTGTAGAAACAAGTAACCACATAACTTACTTAAGAAATTATAGTTTAAATTCAATATTACATGCCACACCAACTTAGTAATATTTTTGTAATCCAAAAAACTCTCAATATTTTTGTCCCGATCAATCACGTTAACTTTCTGTGCAAAAGTATAATACTCGCTTCGATTGGCTTTGATCGATAGAAAGAAGCCTCGTACAAATTTCTCCAGCATCGAGCGCTGCGTCCGAATTTTTCCTCATCCACAACCACAAGCACGTCATTCTCATACCACGGTATTCTCTTATTGTCTGACTCTGTTTTTAACATTAAAACTCGAAGAAAACTATTCCTCACGATGACCTCGGGTCCCTTTCTCATGACGCTGCAGCTGACTCCACGCAGTTTCCATGTATTTACAAGCATATGCATTGCTTTTACTCTAATTTCAATTCACTTATTCACCCCCAGGTCCAAGCAATGGTTTTAATTTGCTCGCATGTTTAATCAAACACTGCTAAACTTTTAGGCCCTGGCAGTCCCTTCCTAATTATGTTACATACTTTTCCATAAAAAATGCCGTTTGTGACTACGATTTTCCAGCTAATAAACAGCCGTGCTGATATCCTGTCATATGCTTCTTTCGTACGGCACTTACCTAGTCAATACATACTGAATTGCTCTCCTCCAGGAGGTCTGTCATAAGTGTCCAGCTCGGAACAGCCAAACACTTCGAAAAAAAAATCAAAAAGAGACACAAGGGGCACTAATTATGAATAAAAACAGTCACTGATTAAAATTTCACAGTGCATCCACACTATATATTCCTTTACTTACGCACTCAATGTTCTAGTCATCTCTCCCTCTCTTATCTATAAATATAAGCATCAATATACGGTGCATTCAAGGTCAGTATGCTTATCGATGTATGTGCTCCGGTCATCCTCGCTGTCAAACTTCTCCTTGTCTCAGCTGTTAGGGGCCCGCACCTACCTTTCATTTACATGCACACATCCAGGCGTGCTATGTTATGCATATCTCATAACGGTTTCCGTCCTCCCGTGTGTCACTAACTCCAAAAAATTTTGATCACACTTATGTGGATACGTAGAACGGACAGAATAATGTGGAAAGAAATCTTGGACGAAAATTTTTTTTGTTTTTTTTTTGAGTGAATTAATTCTCACGCTTTTTTAAAATGATTCAGTAAGCTAGGCAAGAAAACGTCAGTTGGCTTTTGAAGCACCATGGCGTCTGTTAAAGCGTGAGGGAACGAACGAATGCACGGTGCACGAGCGTCCATTTGAGTCGCTACGTATGTGCTACACTTTTGCGCTTGTGATTTTTATCTTTCCCTCACACTTCAATAGACGCCTAGTTTCAAAATCTCACATGTGCGCACACAAATATAGTTACACTGGCACCCACTCATATTGTACTGCATTTTCTCACTCACTAGCAGTAATCAGCTGACTACCTTACGTAAAATTGCCATCTCAAATGTTCTCAAATATTCTACAGCATTAGATTTTGAAATATTCCCAGGAGCTTAATAGACACACTATATGCAGTAGGTTGCAAAGTGTGCATTGCATTTATATTATCAAGTCATCGGCAGACAGAATATAAGAAAGTATAGAGAGTAGAGAATTTATGTAAATCAGAAAAATTTGAGGCCTCACCAATGGTTACTGGGGACCCTATGAGGTAGTCCACACAAATTGTGTGTAGCTACTTTCAAGTCTGCAAATAGCCTGTGATCTGCTAGTACACTAGCGAATAGATGGTTTCTTGTCACTTATCTTATGAGTCCCTTGGTTAACCAAAATAAGATACCATTAGTCAGTCCCAGGATAAAAAAAAAAATATTTATCTTACTTTGAGTTAGTTCAAGTTCCTGAAAATAAAAATTACTTTTTCTCCTTTATCTCTGGCCTTTTAAAGCTCTTGTCTTTCTATGACCATTTAATTCTTTCCTACTTTACTTAGGCCTACTACTTCTCTGCAATTTTTTCTCTGTTATCTCTTTATCTCTCTTTATTCCTTTCTCCTCTAACACCTCAGGCAAACCGCTCATTTTTCTCTTCTTCAGCCTAATCAACTCTTTATTCTTGACACTTTCATCTAAAGCGAAGGATGGTTATCTCTGAACTACACTATCTTAGACTGATGTGTGTACGAGAAATGCGTATCACTGATATGCTAGACCATTAGAGCTTAGCGTTTCAGCCATCCGCTATTTTTAAAGAAATAGGTCCTAAATTTTGTTAGCCAGCTTTGACTATTCTTTCCCTCAATCATTTATTTATTGTCCTTCTAGATCTTTTCTTCTCTTTTAGATTCTCTTTTTCGCTCCTAATTTTTCGTTTTTTTTCAACTGATTGTTTTCTCCCTTATGTATTAAGCCTGACTCCACTTTACCAGCAAAACAAAACAAAACAAAGCAAGCAGAGTTTTCTTTAGAATATTCTAAATTCACTATTCTCATCCACTCTTATCTTGATTGTTTTTCCTCATGCCTTATTTTAATCATAGAGTATCAGTGAGTTGATTTTTTCAGGCTAGCCTATTACCTACCTAAAAATTGGCAGATATATTCTTAGTACTAGCGCTTTCGACAAATAACGTCCTTTTTAACAAATCCGCCATACTCTTTTATAGATTCCACTCTTTTTTGGAGACTCGAAATAACCCCCGACTTAACCGTAGATCTAAATCGAACGTCTCTTGGAAATCTCTCCCAGACAGTATATCTTGATTAATCTTGTTGACAGCTTTAACCGTTATTTTTCTCTGGTAACCATCAATTTCACAAATAATTTTCAAATTGCCCGAGACTTCCAACAAAGTATCATTAACCCTAACCATTAGCGCGTTAGTTGGCTTCAACTGGTCTTTAAATCGTTTCGCTGACTTGGATCCGATAATCAAAGACTGAGTTGTGGTATCCAGAAGAGCCGCGTACTTTTGCTTTTGTAACTATCCACTTGAACGTCGAAGTCTTTGTCTGGGCCTGACACTACCGTAATGTACCAAACAGACTTATTTTTCTCATTGAATGTCCGCTCTTACTCTCTTTCCCGTGACTGCCTCATAGGATCATCATCTTTTGACGTAACCAACGTCTGCCCTTTTCCCCACTATCACTATCTATATCTGGAGATCACACCTCTAACCTCTTACTTATTTTTACATATTTTCCAGTCAGTTACTCTTTCACTGTAACTTCGTTCAACTTCAGTGCTCGATTCAGCCTGTTAACGCTTATCTTAGACACGACTTGGAAGGGTCCACGTTTTCTGGCTATCTGTTAAATGCCCCTTACTTTCCTTTAACGACGCCAAATCTCTTAACGTAACCTCAACCTCTCCTCTCAGTCTCGTCTCAATCCTTTCTTGTAACTCTAGCCTTGGATAGAACGTGGAGGTTTTAGAAATTAACTCGTATAATTCTGGCCCCCACGTGCCTCGTATCTCGTCGTTTTTCGCCAGAACTTACACTTGGGGCAGGACAAGCAGGATACTCCCTGAATACCGCAAACCTGACACTTGACTGTCAGCTTTGGTTTGAGATCTACCGGGGATCTCCTTAACTAGCAATTCCATTTCAGGTGTCTTTTACTCCAGTTCGCGAAGTTAAGCACCTCCGGATATTGCGCTAAACGATGATCAATAGCCTGGCAAGTGTAACATGTTATATAAAATTCACTAGTCGCTTCAGCTTTGTTTTGGCCAATCGTTCACTTCGGGATTACTTCTTGTTGGGCCCCATTGATCGCCAGACCTATCGGCTGACCCCCCTTCTTGACGTTCGTAAGAGATTTTGTGGTTACCTAATTGTTCCAAGAGAGGGCAATTTTAGGCTTAAATAAAGCTCGCAATCAACTCCGGTGATAAGTCAAAGAACGAAGACGCATAGTAGCTGTCCAGCTCTTTTTGCCTCTCCAACCAGTAACCATGAGTCTTTATACTATCCAGACACATCACCAATGTGTCAAAATTTTCTGACAAAACTCTGGCAACAAGTTTTATCGCACTAGTTCTAACACGGATCTCATAAAAGGCGGCACCGTAAACCACAAGACAATGTATTTGAATCTTGACAGATACCCCACGATTTTCTCTGTCTTAGCTTTTGTGCGCTAGTGCAAGTCATTCCAGAGAACTTTTTTATCATATTTTCTTATGAATTGTTTCTTAAACGACAATTTTAAGGTATTTCAATCTTTTCTGTCTCCTTTAATCGTACAGAACCAGCGGTTTGTTCCTTTGGACAAAATGCATGGTAGTGTGCTCAAAAGCTTATGGTCGCTAAACTCCTTGCTACCTCGATAATCCTCTAACTACTTCAAAACCACTTTCGCATCCTCACCTTCGTCTTAGCCCGAGAATTTCACTTTCCAACACTTCAGGAGTTAAACTGCCTGGGACTGTGGAGCGTTTGCCCTGTAGCTTTCTATAGGCCTACTTAGTGCACTCTATATCTCTTCAACTCTAAAGCTTGACCTGTGTTGCCAATAATCTTCCGTTCACTACTCTTTACCTTAAAATACGGGATTATCTCTGGGCCCGTGCTGATCCTCATCTTTTTCGCCACGCAAACTTATTCACCTTCTCTGATTGGGCTGTAGTACAGGCCAAGATCTTGTCTGTCCTGTTCTCCTATTACAAAATTATTTTGTGCTTCACTTCCCTAGTCCCTACATACTGCATTGCTCCCCTCCAGGAGGTCTGCCACAGGTATCCAGCTCAGAACAGCCCGATACTTAAAAGAAAAAATTTAAAAAATACAGGGGGCCCTAATCATAAATAAAAACAGTTACTGATTAAAATTTCACAGCACAATCACACTATTTATTTACTCACTAACACTCTCAATGTTCTACTCGTCTCTCTCTCTCTCTCTCTCTCTCTCTCTCTTATCTATAAGAATAAGCATTTAAATACGGTGCATTCAAGGTCAGTATACCTATCGATGTATGTTCTCCAGTCATCTTTGCAGTAAGACTTCTCTTTGTCTTGGCTGTTAGAGGCCTGCACCTACCTTACATACACACGTACACACCCATCCGTGATATGTTATGCACACCAAGTATCGGTTACCAGCCTGCCGCTCGTCACTAACTAGAAAGAATCTCAGTCACACTCAAGCTTATCTAAAATCTACTGTACCCCCACATGTACTCATACACTCCTTCGCTCGAATCACCCAGATACCTCGATCTTCATACCTGAATGTAGTGTACTATACTCAGTACACCTAACTTTGCAACATCCTCTCAATCACGCTGCGCTACGTGGAGCTCGTCCTTGTTTTGGCAGTATTTCGGTTAAACAGCTGGTTTGTTATAACTTGCTTGGTGGCAGCTGTTCTCTCGTGTAGCTGGATACTCTCATATTCTATTCCACGTATTCCTTTATTTTGTTCTCTATTTATCTCAGTTACTATTCTCTCTCTCTCTTTTTCTCTGCCATTCTCTCCCATACCACCTAGCACATTCCCTGTAATTCTCGAACTCTAGTTTCTACGCTCTGCTCTCTCTCATGCCACGTAAGGTAAAGTCACCTATTATGGAGGGGTTTCAGGCCACTTTTTTTTGCAGTTTCAATAAAAAAATTTCTATTATACTTACAATGAATGTTTAAATTGCACTGTAGGCGCATTTTATTGTGTTATTAATATCAATTATTAAATTGGGATTATATTGATTTTATTAATTAATAATTAAGTTATTTGTATCACACCGAAGGCTCCTATTATGAAATGCTGGTTTTGGAGAGGCACCTATTATTCCACCTACTTTGGATCCTATTATGAAATGTATTCAACAATACTGTTAATGGTGTTTTATGGTAATTAAAGTCATGTTTCCATTTTTTTTTTTTTACGTAAATTGTTGAACGATGGTTTGTTACTAATAAACTTAGAAATTAACAAATACGAGTCATAAATATATGCACATATATATTTTCTTTTAATGTTACAAATTAAGAAAGTACGTCTTGTTATACAAGATGAAATTTTAATCCAAACAAAATACTAATTAAGTATGTTTTCATGTGAAGCGTATTTAAACAAAATATCAAAATAAAAGTTATAATATATAATTATATATAATCATTATGTAACTTTAAAAAAGTTATTAATAGTACAGAGTAGTAAGTCTAACGTTTTTCTTTTTTGATTCGCTTTGGTTGTAGAGCCTTTAACTGTAAATCCAATTGTTTTTTTTGATCATCCAATTGTTTCTTGGCATCCCGGAGTTCTTTTACTTTGGCAGCTGTTTGGATTTTTTCAGTATTTTTCAAGTTTTTTTCACGTACAGCTTTCAACCATTCATCAGAAGTTCCTACAAGTACGTCTTGTGTTTTACTACTGTTCTTCAATTTTGATTTGATATTTTTTGGTAAATACTCAATTGGACATTTAAAAGATGTATGGAAACTTTTCGTTTCACTAATATCTGAAAATTTTTTGGTTTATTAGGAATCAGTCGAGCTATTAATTATTAAACAAAGTGATTTATGATGTAGGTACCTGTAGTAGACGGCAATTCCGTTTCAGCTGCACCTTTTTTTTCAGAGCTTAGATCAAGTGTTGGAATAGCATCAAGATCTTGAGAAAAATTAATCGATACACCATCTTTTTCAATAGAACTATCATTTTTTTCTTCTGTTTTTGGATTTTTATATATTTGAATTAATCAAATTTTTATAAGTAGATAAAATTTCGAACAAAAATTTTTTTTCTTAGAATAAAATCATAATAAAAAAAAGTACCTTGTGAAGCACTACATATACTGTTTGTTAAAGTCAAGTTTTCAGGTGGAGTATTTACACAATCAGGTGGTAAGGTGTTCTCGTGTGTACTTGGTACTACAACTCCATTTTCATCGATGACACAGTTCCATACTACATAATCTGCTTTATCATTAGTTGAATTTGGTGATTGACTATACAAATTATCTTGATTAATTTTGTCTTCTTTGCTACTGGAACTATCTCGGGGAGGTTCACCATTAACATTAAAGTACTCGTCGGGCTCAAGCAACTGAATTGACTTTATTAAAGGTTTTACTTTATTTTGTATGTCAACCTTTTTTGTTTCTGACAAGACTACTTCTATATGTACAAAAAAATGTAATAATATACATTAAGTAAAAATGTGATGATTTGATTAAAAAAACTTTATAATACACACATTCTTCAGCAAATATAAACTCAATTTTTTTTTAATATTAATGATAGTGTAGGCAATCTTAATCAAGTGTTAAATGTATATATTGTATATAAATCTGAATGTATGTGCAAGCATGTAAATATCATACATGTAAGAATCACAAATTAGTTTTATACTTTTTAAATTTTATTCTTCTATTAGAGCGTGCATTGTAAAATAAATAGTTCATATGCAGAAAAAATAGAAAAAAAGAAGCACCAAAAATGTTTCAATTGAATACAAAAAAAATACCAGAGTCTCCCTGACAATTCAGCCAAAATTGAAACAATCCCTTGTTTTTATTGGAGCCTGTCCACACTTTACCTGATTGGCAATCTAAAAATTGTTGAAGCAAATCCGGTGACAAAAATCTTTCAAATAATACATTGGCATATTCCTGTTTATTTTTACAATTTTCAGCTTCTGTATTTTGAGCACGAGTTTCATCAAGACTTTTCCTTTTTCTTTTATTCAAAATATCATACTGTACAGCATCTGGATTGAACGGAACGAGCCCAGCAGAAGCAAAGCCGTGTATAATGGCCTTTTTGCTTTCAACGAAAATATTCAAAGCCATTTCCAAGACTACAGGAAAATCTTCTTTTTTTAATCGCTTATTAGCATTCTTAGTCTTCCATGCAAGTACTGCTTTTCTCCAAAATACTTTTAAAGGATGAAAGTAGGAGATATCAAGTGGTTGGATAATGTGCGTAGCATTAGGGAATAAAGCTATGATTTCTATCTGATGATCAACACAAAAATTTAAAAGTGGAAGTGTAACATGCGATGCATGCCCATCCATGTAAATAAGCACTGGAAGCACAATCTTATTGTCCTTAAGCCATGGATAGAAGACATTGGTTATATACTCAAAGAACGTAGCAGTAGTCATCCATCCACTTTCAGACTTTCCAAGAGCCCACCCGCTTGGACAGTTTTGGACGATGATCTGTGGTATGTCCTCCTGATACTTGTATAAAATCATGGGTGGTGCCATTGTACCATCTGCACTATACATAAAGAGAGTAGTCAGGCTTTCCTTTTCTGATGCATCAGTTATCTGATATACAGTTGTTGCTCCTTTTTCAGCTAATACTTGATTTGCTTTTGGGCAAAGCTGCATATTAGTTTCATCGCAATTGAATACTCTGGATGGATGTATGTTAAGCAGTTGCTTTTTTTCCAAATGGGTCTGAACTCTGCTAAACCATGATTTCAAGTCTTCTTCTTGGACAGCAGCCCTGCACAAGGTCAAATTTTGAGCAGTTCTTATGCTCAAATTAGGGTGTCGAGATTTGAAATTTTTTAGCCAGTGTTTCCCAGGCCTGTTGTTTTTAAATGTAGTATTTTTGTTTTTCTCAGTTACATAATTCTCAACAGAATCTAGCAATTCTTGTTGTGTTACTGGTGATCTAGTTTGAGACCTATATATTATCCAGGATACAATGGATTTCTCCTCATCAGATGTTAAAGCAGTAGAAACTCCACATTTTTTATCAACTGATTCTGGTTTTTTCAATTTTCTCCACAATGTAGTAGCTGGAATTCCGTGAATTTGAGCAGCTTTTTCTATAGCTTAACCTTCATTCACAGCTTCTATAGCCTGTTTCAGTGAATCAGGTGAATAATTTTTTCTTCTCAGCTTCATTTTATTCATAAATTTCTTAACTTTCTTTGAATTTGCACCTGACTTGACAACAACTCTTTTTCCATCAATTTTACATTTTGACTCTGGTTTTTCTTTCACTGATTGGTTTTTGCCACAAGTTTTTTTAGCTTTCCCTGTGCCCTTAGACTTCATGTTTATTTAGTATTTGATGATTAAACCGACATTACAAACTCAAAACACTAAAAGTAAAAAAACGGTTTTCAGATTTTAGGTTAATAATGTATAAAGTCATTTTAAACGCTTATTTTTAATACCTCAGATGTGATTGATTAAGTCTAACGCAGGTAACAGCTATATAAGCTATATTAATCAATATTTTTGTAGGTTTCAACACTTTCAATCATGAAAAACACTTTTTATTGAAATGTGTGTGGACAATTCAAAATAGGATCTCGTCGGAATCCTTTTATGAAAGGCGTCGTTAGATTTTTCATAAATAGGAGCCTTATGATGAAAGAGTAGCCTATTATGAAATTCGTATTTTTTCACATGAAAAAAATTATTAATTAATAAAATCGGTTGCAAATATTAAATAACAGATGCTTATATGCAATCTGAAAAAGTTTTGACCTTGAACCACCTTTTTTGTGGATATAATACAACTTTCAAGAAATTGTGCAGGTCACTTATTTTCAAAGGATTTGTCTGATTGCGTTGAGGGTTTTGACGGTGTTACATTGACATTTTTTTTCTTATTTTTTATATGCTAATAAGTAACTTACCATAATACCATCAAATTACTGCAATCTTCAGGCGTTGTAAAAAATTTTTTTTAATTAAAAACAAACGAATTTCATCCATAAAAATATATATTAATAAAGCATTTCATAATAGGACCCAATTACAGCATTATTCCATAATAGGTGACTTTACCTTACCGTACATACTTTTTAATGCAGTCGGCGAGCGTAGGTGCACGCACTTCTTTCTTTGCACATAAATACCTCCAACGTTACTAAAAACTGGAAAATAGTTGGAGCTTTCAAAAACTAACTCCTTGACGCGACGACCTAGTGCTTAGTTTGATTTCGACATGTCACGAGCTTATCCTTCTGTCTTTTCTCTCTTACACAAATACTTACTTAACCATACATTAATAATGTGTCAAGAAAATATACATTCATAGCAAATATATACATTCTTATAATACTTGGTGGGTGCTGATGACTTGCCCAAAAATATAGGTATACNATTAAAAACAAACGAATTTCATCCATAAAAATATATATTAATAAAGCATTTCATAATAGGACCCAATTACAGCATTATTCCATAATAGGTGACTTTACCTTACCGTACATACTTTTTAATGCAGTCGGCGAGCGTAGGTGCACGCACTTCTTTCTTTGCACATAAATACCTCCAACGTTACTAAAAACTGGAAAATAGTTGGAGCTTTCAAAAACTAACTCCTTGACGCGACGACCTAGTGCTTAGTTTGATTTCGACATGTCACGAGCTTATCCTTCTGTCTTTTCTCTCTTACACAAATACTTACTTAACCATACATTAATAATGTGTCAAGAAAATATACATTCATAGCAAATATATACATTCTTATAATACTTGGTGGGTGCTGATGACTTGCCCAAAAATATAGGTATACAGTAAGGTGATAGCTTTATTTATGACGAACCCCAAATGGCTCTTTAATCTGAGCAAATACAGTTTCCCGTAAACTCTCGGTGAGGTAATGGGCCATTACCTCTCTAAGACTTTTAATCTTATTAGCTAGTGGCACAATTATTTAATCAACTAGAGAAGAAGCCAATCTGACTGAATCAATAGAAATTTTTTTATTATTAATCCTTTTGATACACCAAATAATTGACTGTATTACTTTGAAGTAGCTAGATAAACAGTGAAGAAAGTAAGAAAAAAAAACTAATGAGATCAGCTCTTGGCAAGTTTATCGCTAATTAGGGCTTGGTAACTCGGAAGCACTTTAGTTCACTGAATAGCAAAAGCAATGATGTATTTAATCCTAAATTACAAGATTCTATGGCCTTTAACAAAAATAATATTTGAAGAAATGTGTATTTCAGTTTTTCCAAAAATGAGACTGCAGTAATTAGTGTAATACATTAGAGAGTGGTATGTCCTTAGCTCTTTTCTAAAATTTTGGTTAGACGCAGGATGTTAGCAAATCGTTAAAA
Source organism: Copidosoma floridanum (assembly GCF_000648655.2). The sequence goes on along the minus strand of NW_019380359.1, from coordinate 526,104 downwards.
ATGCTTTCTAGAAATGGACTAGTGAAGCTATGCTTCTTAGTCTTTATACTATATTGGGCAATATCTCCAAACACCTGAACTCAAAAATCCTGCATAAAAGAAACACGCATAGGAACACTCTAAATGCCATATATTTTTGACATACCTCGGCCTCACTACATAAAGGACGTGAGCAAGACATAAAAGATGAATTGGTTGATTTGGTTTAATGTTGCTCTGAAAAATAATTTTTTTACAGGATAAGAGGCTAACTTGATTTTGGCCTTTTTTTACTATCAGATCAGAGGCTATTCTTAGACTTATTAGTAGCTACACATAGTTTTAGCAGACCACCTTATGGGGCTCCCAAAATAAGTTCAAGATCGCAATTATGTAAGGTTGATAGCTGACTACTGCATGCAAGTGAAAAAATGTAGTACGACATGAGTGTGCGCTTGTGTGACTGTATGTGTGTGCACGCACGTCAGATTTTGGGACCCTGGTGCTCCGAGCGCCAGCTTACGTCTGCTTACCTAGCTTACCGAATCGTTTCATGTAGCTCAAAAATGAATTTGGTCAAACAAAAACTAACCTGAATTTTCATACTCTATTACCTTAAACATTATTTTTGTTAAAGGCCAAAGAATCTTGTAATTTAAGATTAAATACATCATTGCTTTTGCTTCAGTGAACTAAAGTGCTTCCAAGTTACCAAACCCTAATTAGCGATAAACTTGCCAAGAGCTGATCTCATTATTTTTTTTTTTCTTACTTTCTTCACTGTTTATCTAGCTACTTCAAAGTAATACAGTCAATTATTTGGTGTATCAAAAGGATTAATAATAAAAAAATTTCTATTGATTCAGTCAGATTGCCTTCTTCTCTAGTTGATTAAATAATTGTGCCACTAGCTACTAAGATTAAAAGTCTTAGTTAGGTAATGGACCATTACCTCACCGAGAGTTTACGGGAAACTGTATTTGCTCAGATTAAAGAGCCATTTGGGGTTCGTCATAAATAAAGCTATCACCTTACTGTATACCTATATTTTTGGGCAAGTCATCAGCACCCACCAAGTATTATAAGAATGTATATATTTGCTATGAATGTATATTTTCTTGACACATTATTNAAACTGTATTTGCTCAGATTAAAGAGCCATTTGGGGTTCGTCATAAATAAAGCTATCACCTTACAGTATACCTATATTTTTGGGCAAGTCATCAGCACCCAAGTATTATAAGGTTAGGCAGTGACTCGCAGCAGTCGAGAAAAGTTCGTCACCAGTGTATTTGTCTGGTCTCTACAGTAGTTGGACAATAATGCCACGTCATGCAGACAATGATGGCGAAAATGGGTGAAGTAAGAGTATCGAGACACAAAGCTTATGTGTGGTCTGATGTATCAGTATTTATTGCAATAAACTATTACTCTGGCCACTGCCATAGCAGAGGTATTATGAAGCCAGAACCTGGCATCAGCTTAGATCGGGTGATCTGAAAGGATAATTTCGTGAAGTCGCACAGCCTTTCTTACATTTTCTATGCTTCTAATTAACTGGCGATATCCCCTCGTCGATGCCACCTAGCGAGCAGTAGGTGGTTCTATAAAGAGCTCAGTCCAAAATTGGAGCTGCGCACGACATTTAAAATTGAAATGTATGTGAAACGATTGAATTTAATGAATGGTAGTTATTTTAATGATAAGTTATTAATGAATTGATACCCCGGACGGTTAAAGTTGTAAATAAATTTTGAAAAACTTACTTCTCTATCTTTTGCATTCAAGCAAATAAGAAATATTGTTTCTTTAGTCACTATCCTCTTTAGTATATATCTTAACTCATTTTTGGTTATTTGACTTTGAAACCTTTCTATGTTCTGCTTTGGCAAGTATTAAATTAGCATCAATTCTACCACAATGACTATCAATAAGCTTAATAATTCTGACGTATAGTTATTTGTTTAATAATGTATGTGTAGCTTGCCCAAAATAGGCTGCTGTTTTACAGAATGTGGCAACTTTATGGGAATTTTTACGAAAATGATTCAATGATTCTTTACACAACTCATTAAATCTTTCCATAAAGTCTGGTTAATACAAAGGATTAACGTCCAGTCTAAAATCATTGACGATCATTATTTCTTTTTCCATTTTATACTTAAACTAATGCATTTTTTCTTCATGTTCTTGGAGAGATTCAATTGAATTGTTGAGTATAGGAGTCTTCAATTTGTTAACCACATTGAAAAAAGCTTCTGTAAAATCTTAACATTTAAAGTTGCACAATGCTATTGTGATAAAATCACAAAATATTCTATCAAAATGTGCAATGTTTTCTATCATTGACATCAAACCAACAGGGCATTTGTAAAAATCCTTTACTTACGTCTCTTTGTAAAACGTCCATTCTTCGTAAAACATGGCCATTTGGCGACACAGTGCTGCAAATGAGCAATGTGGGTTCGCAATTGAGTCCAAATCTTTAATTTCTTTTCTTCAAGACATAGTTAAAGACAGTCATCATTGAATTTTGAAAATTTTATATGGTTGAATGCCGTAAAAATAGAATTCTGAAGGGGTTTGCCCATATCAGTAACGATTAATTTTGGTTTTGAAGTTCCAGCTTTTGACCATTGCTTTGGACAATATTCATAACAAATACTGGCGTTTACTTATGATACAAAGTGAACAACTGGAACGACTTTGTGATTCACGTAGGAACTTAATGCAGTCAGAAATACATCAGCAGTTTAACTGCCTAGCTTTTGTATTTTGTACGATATGTAGCATCCATGGAGAGAAGATTTTTCAAATATTTTTCTATTTCGTTATGAATCGATATCTGTTTAGATTAAAAGTTAATGACATAAAAACATTTAAAACCAATATTTCTTATCAATTTGTTGTATTAAGCCCCAGATTTTATATTATCCAAAGACTCACAGATGCTCAAGCTATTTACGATTCTACGATTCTAAGCTCTTTGTTATTTGCCTATTGAGATGCTTTTTAAACAGATGCTGGACTATAAAAAAAAATGTATATTTCATATCAGAAATGGCCTTGTCTCTTTTCCACTGCTTTACTTTTTTAGACAGTAATTTTTTCTTTATTAATTCTCGTCTAGGAAGTTTGCGTCCTTTTTTTTTCACTTTTGTTCTAACCAACAAGCCATGCTCAATCATTTTTTTGAAAATGTTACTAGCAGAAGCTGCTAGTTGTCCTCGTTTGTTCATCATGAAAACTTGCTATATAATGTGTACGTGATACATACGAATTTGGAAGAGTGCAGCAGATGTACAAAGTTATAATTTCTTCTTTTTATTTAAAACTTGTACGGGCTCTTAAGTTAAAATACTGCACTTTTCGAGAAAAAAAAATCTATGAGATTTGCTACGTTATCACGCTACTTAAAATTAAATAATTAAAGGTATTTATTTTGAGAGTCGTAAAAAAATTTTTATTTCCAGTCACTTCCACATAATGCTTTCTTTTTATTACAGAATGACACTAGATTGTAGTGCTATTTTTTAAATACGTCGGTACGGGTTCTTTGGTGTTAGTTATCACGTCTCATCATGAATATTTCACGGGGTACGATTATTCGAGAATATTTCGGGTGGTTCAGTGGACCTACCGTTTTGCATGATGCGATCTATTGGTGCATCAGCATATAAATGTAAGTAACTTACTAAAATTTGTGATTGTACTTTTATTTAAAGTATAAGACCAGCCGAAGCGTCCTGGATTTCTGGGCGTCCCAAGCGATAGCCGAGCAAAGCCGAAACCAGAGACTTAAAAACATACCCCTTTTCTGCAAGTATTGAATTTGTGCATACCCATGAGAAAGATAGAGTTAGTGTTGACTGCTCCAAGATTTGAATTTGTTACGTATCCCTTTGGGTAAGGAGACATTATCTGCGATTTTATTTATCGTTTACGTCGTATAAAATTTAGTTTTGCTTTAAATAGACTTGCAAAAATGTTTTTAAATAAAAAAACTAAAAATAACAACTGTCGCACCACTGTTATTTCTTACTATTCAATTCTAAACCTTAATGGTATTGCTATAGCTGCTAACTATGGAATTAGAAATTTTGCTGGGTAATTTTTTTACAATTAAAACAATAAAACATACAATCGAAATAGGAGATACAGAGCATTAAATAAACAATTACTTGTTTTTCAAGTTATAACACTAATTTATCAGAAAAAAAAAATTAATTTAATAACATCTGTATATTTAGAACTGCATTTTGCAGTATAATTGTAAAATTGTAATTATTGAAACAAAAAGCATACTTATTATTTTTAAATTAAAAGGTAATCGATTTGTTGCAGAGATTCAGCTTTTAACAAGGTTTCTCAAGTAATCGTAAAAAAATCTATACTTTTAGAACCTTAAACTACCAATTCATAGATGTACATATAGGTACAACAGAGAACTCTAGTATAACTAGTATAACCCATTTCAACTCTCAACATCTACATTGAAGTGTTCTTAGAAAGAGTAGGTAAACAGTTTGAAAAGTATGTACATGTTTGAAATTTTTTTAATGTAAAGAAGACTACACACACGTTATCCTTAGATTACAACTGATGAGATTATAGTAATAAAAAAGCTTTATATTTGTATCCCAGCTATGATTTTTTTCTGTGCAGTGTATTTAACACATGACACCAATGATTGCAATAATCTAAAACAAAATACACATACAATACACAAGGAACCAAAAAGTCTTAAAAACTACTTTTAAAATAAGAAGGGAAAAATACTCACCTGAAAATTGAGTGTGACGTACCATGGTTGATTCTATCCAGTTAATTATAATATTATGGTAACGAAAGAAACAACTTCATTCCAATTTGAGCATAGACGATATGTATCAGCTTCATGTTACTACAAATACCTTCTTTGCTAGTAGGTTATTTAACAACGTATTAATTTTCAACTGTTTTTTCATGAAAAAAAAAAAAAAATTCTAAGCTGTTTTATTTCACAATCTAGTAGAATATTTAATTTTAGTACATAGAATTATCTTTAACAGATATATCTCCAAAATTAAATGGAGTTTAAGCTTTGTTTACAAGTACTTGTAGAAAATTTCGCTTCAGAATGTTGAACAAGATAAGAGCTGTTACCAAAATAGATAGGTAAGGTAGAATAAATGTATGCTCATGAGTTGTAACTCATGATATTACAATTATGTTATTCATGCATCATAGCTGTAACAAAAAAGAACTTTCTATTTTTTACCGTAAATTTTAGATGGTATAAAACATTTGTCAATCTTGAACACGCAGTTCATTTATATTACCGAAGAAGCACGTACATTTGACTATTTTATATTCATCAAGCTGTGCCATTGCAAAAAGTATATAAAAGTTAATAAATATGTAACGTGCTTAATGTGCATCGTATGATTAAATAAAAGTATACACATAGCATTAAATTATTAATGAAGTATATACACATTACCGTCCATTCCAAGCACACACAACATATACGTACGTATACATGCTACAATGAGCCAACATACTGGTACCCACGTAACAACGTTTTTGCTCATTACGTTAATGCGAATATTGTTTTTTTCAGTATTCATTAAAGTCTGGACTTGACATCAATATAAATCGATGAAGGAAATTTGAGAAAATTAGGAGGAATTTTTTTAGTCTAAAATCATCACCAGATAAGGTATATTTTTTAAGTTGTTGTACTTGTTAAAAGGACCAGATTTTATTATTTATATCTTTTTAGTTAAAAAAGAAGTTGTTACAAGACGTCTTTTATTGTAAGAAGAAAATGAAAATACCTTGATTGAAGCATTCTTTCGATTTTTGTAACATAATTGCCCCAGGGTAGGATGGGGTTTTCTCTCTCTCCTTCTGTCTCTCATTCTGTACAAGTAAGTTGGCATTTAAGTGTGGTCTTCTGTACTCCTATTTACTGCTGGTTTTCTGATCCCTTCTTATATCTTTTGTGGAGTATTTTACAGGTGGGCTTCTCCAGAATCCAGGTAGAGCTCACACCTATTAACCTCGGTAGTCATGCCTCCTAAAGCCTGAATTGAACACTTTGAAGCTACGTCTTGATAATTTTACCTTTTTACTGGACTAACTGCTACATTCCTGCATGTGCTGATACTCAGTGCTGCATTGTTAATTAACATCGATGCGGAGCTCCGTGGGTGGAGCAAAGATGTAGAAAAATCAATTGCTACTACACTTAGCTCAGTTGCAGGCACACTTAGTTTAATACCAATCTCGATTTTGTGGTGGTGATAGCATTCTACAGATGGGCTCACTGCCTGGCGTTGGATCGTGGTGACGTCGGGTAAGTGGTCAGTCGTAAGAATGAAGAAAAAAGAGCCACCACGCGGGACGCTCGGATTGCTGAGTAGGTCATCTATGGTGACATGGTTTTGAAGGTGAGTGAAGTTAAATCTGGATCGACGCTGTTCTGAGTATTATTAATTTTTTTATCAGCTAAAGAAAGGATCTAGCGTAAAGTGTTGAATGCAAATATTGCAGCCTTCAAAGGAGCGCTGAAAAATGGGTGCCAGTTCTTAGGGACCCTGAGTTTTTTTAAATACGTGGAAAGATAAGCACGTGATAACACGTGATAAGAGAATGCGTGAGCAAGCAGCAGCAACGTGATAATTTTATGTAATTATGATATATGATCGTCAGCATCTCTGCCCTTTGAACGCTAATTTTTAGTTTAATGGCTAAAAATTTTTGTTTCATATAACAAAATACTTACAGCTTCTAATATTTAATAGCTCAATGCAATAAGTTGCGAGTAAATTGCCATCAATTTCCTTTAGTTAGATAATGAGTTATAAATTGCTAACAGACTACGATTCACCTTGAGTAATGCCTAAAACAAGCGATTACAAATAATAATTATATGGACTTGAACTTATTTCAACTGAATTTAAAGGACAAACAGATTCTCAAACTATTAATGTAGTTGTTGCTTACACGTGCAAACTGAACATTAAAACGCATTTTGCACCTACAGAAAATAACTATCACAAAAAAACACTCCAGTCATTGACACGTTGCAACACGAGAAAAATCAACCTCAAAATAAAATACACGTGCTTTATACGTAGCACTCAAAATCGCTTTTCCTTACAAAGACGATTGTCAGATAGGGGAGGAATGTCTTAAGAAGCCTATTGCGGCCGTAGTTCATAATTGATGACAGCTAACACCACCACGTGAGAGCCAAAGAAAACCTTAAGCGGGCATTCGGAAACTATTTGAAATATATTTCACATAGGGTTTTAATTGACAGTTTGCCCTAAATTGCTTATCAAGTTTGAAGTAAGCATCCTCAGAAGCCATTAAAATATTGAAATCATATGTGACTCGATGTATATATATATAGATCCTCCATAATGTATCGATTAATTTGATAAATTAGTTATTTAACCTTTTGACATGAACTGTTTATTGAATTCAAAATAATCGGCCTTACATTAAGAACCATTTAGACGATATGTAACTTGAAATATACACATGTAATGATCTTACACAATTAATTAATGAATTTATTAAGTATTAGTATAATTATTTAACATTCTAACAAACAAGGTTTCTCAAGTAATCGTAAAAAAATCTAGCTCCCTCAAAAACCATTTAAATCGTATGCAACTTAATATAGACATATAAAATAATCCTACTTAATTTATTGATTAATTTGCTAAATTTATTATATATTTACTTTACATTTTGACACAATTTTTTTATCAAATTGAAAATGAGCACCCTTAATAACCATTGAATCGATATGCAAATGAATATACACATATATATCTTACATTATTGATTTATTATTAATTTAATGAGTTATTATATTTATGTAATTGTATGATATTTCAACATAATTTGTTTATCTTATTTGAAATAAGTGCCCTTGAAAACTATTTATACGTTCAGCAACTCTACTATATATGTATATTGTAATAATTTCATTATTTATCAAATAATCTATTTATAACAGTTATTATTAGCATTAATTTATCGCAAAAAAAGCTTATGTTTAAAAAAAAATTGGTTGGTATTTTATCCATCAAATACATAAAATACTGATATTTGATGCGTAATAACGCGCCTTATCTGATTTTATCTACATAACCATATTAATGATAATTGAATTATTTCTTTTTTAACGTATTATTTAGAAAACATATTTATTATTTGTAAGGTCGATTAAACAATTAAATAAGTAAAAACTGTGTTTTTAGTATCATACTCAATGCAGACAATAAAAATTACAGTAATCGTAACACTGCGATAGCCCTGCGGTTAAAACGCTTGGCTATCGATCAAAAGGTCAAATTGCGGTCCATTTTTTTTCTTTTTCTTTGAAACGAGGAAGAGACTTCCAGTAAGCGACTTCCGTTTCATGCAAATCTGTCGTTTTTAGAATTTCAGTCCACAAGCACGTGGCATAAAGAACTTCGTTCTAAAAATGTCTGTCACCAATGTTACATGCTGTTAGCCGTACTCTTAATTTTAATAACGAGCCTATTCTAACCAAACGTAGAAAAAAATTTCTCACAGCTGTGATAATGATAAGATCATTTTGTGGAACGCCAAGCCTCAAAAATCTTCTTTTGATTATTCTAAGACACACGTCTTATTTCCGTTATTCTAATGACTTTCTAGTGCATACTTCTTAGTAAAGCTATAAAGTACGATAATAAAATCAAAATTAGACACAAAATATATAAAGCATACTGAAAATTATAATCATATTCCACTATTTGCAATTTTGAGTGTGCGAATGAAAAGTAATGGTAGCGTGGTCACTAAAGCTGTGTTTCTTTCTCAAACTCACTTCGTGGCGCCACTGGACACATATATAACGGGGCTTCAATCTCTTGCTCATACCATACACTAACTTCTTACTTTTACTAAGGATAAGGGTCTTTCTATTGAATATAAAATGGTAATTTATGTACAGTTCGAATTTTTGCATTCTTATATGCCTTATGAATAAATTTGAATCTATATTGGTGAATCAAATTTTTTTTAGTTCTTAAAAGTGAACACAATACTTATAATAACTTAAAATCAGAATACGTTGATCTTACTTGTGATTTTTAATATTATTTGTGGTCCTACTAAGATATACCAATGGGAGACTTGAACGAAAAGTCTACTCATTTAATACATAAAATAGATGCCTCTGTAAAATTTTACCTTAGGATTTTTTGAACCGAGATTGTTGATTGATGATCTTAAGAAAATATGTTACTAAAATTAATTTTTTTATTCTATCTCGCTAACCGTACCATGCTATACCACACCACCAATGCACGTATGCGGAGAAATACATTTTTAAACTTCGATGTTTATTCTACACTTAATTCTCAAAAAAAAAGAAAAAAAAGGCTTTTCTTTATAATCCAAACAGTGATCTTCTGTCCTCTAACCTAGTACCCGATCCGCTATTATAGAAAATTTTGTTAAAATCATTCTAGTGTGGTTCGTAACTTATTTTTAATTTTGATATTTATTTACCGCTTTGTAATTAATGAATCAGTGATACATTATATTAACTAACAAGTTATTTACTGATTTTATTTATTAATTTTTTTTTTTATTTATATAGTTCCTTTCGAAC
>NW_019380359.1:442189-495503 GCF_000648655.2 Copidosoma floridanum | reverse complement strand
TCAGATTTTCCAATGTTAGTTTAAATGTGAAACTGTGAATAAGGCTAGACTTTGTACGAGGCGTCAATACACAAAAAAAATATTTTTGCTCGTTTTTTTTCAAGATACTGTTAAAAAAAATTAAGGTTATGTTTGTGTATAGTTCAACCCCTTTATATTTGTGCTCCTTGCTCATGTAGATCCTTTTTAGGAAACCCGTAGAAATTCTTAGTTTTGGCCAATTTGGCTTTACTTTCAAGATACAGCGTTTTTCTTGTTTTTAAAAGTTAAGTTTTATACATATTTTGATATACTACGTACGTTTTTGTACATACATATATACATATGAAAAGATAAATAGGAAAAAAGAAAGTCATGCATCACCTCTCAGGTATTTTCCACCCTCACGATCGGCTATAATGTCAACTCAGAACCAGGAGTAAATGCGATTCTTTCTTTCCTTAGTGCACAATATACTATTACTTAGGCTAAGAATTTTATCTCTTACACGAGAGGAATGCAGCACTTTTTTTCGGTTATCAATGAAAAAACATTGTCTTTCGACGGGGATATGATGAAATAAAATGTATCATTTATACAAATTTGTTTTTTAACTCTATGAAACTTTATTTTGCAAAATTTTTTTGTTTTCTTATTTAAAATTATAAGAATGTAATTTTTGTAATTTTCCACAGTAAATATTTCTAGATAACAGCATGTCTACAGGAGATACAAATAAGAAATATTCTTGATTCTTTGTAAGGGATCATAAAAAAAATGAATTATTTTATTTGTACAAAAAAAAAGTGGGAAGAGGATGAACGCTACTCTTACTGGCTAGAACAAAATTGAAATATAGGACGTGCACGTTGTAAAATTTGCAGTAACACATTTTATTCTAAGATCAATAACATCAATAAATGTAACAATTGTATGACACATAATGAGAATTTGATGAAAAATTTGAAGAACAAGTGAAGAGAAGCAAAAAGACATTATACCCTATGAAAGATTTTGACAAATATAAAATTTTAAATTGTAACTCAAATGAACATCTTATGGAAACGGATGACCTAACAGAACATGTAGAATATGACACGGCTTTTACAAACTGGTGATTTGTACACATAAATCTGATAAGTGTGCTAAGGTTCATAATAGAAAAATAGAAAATGATAAAAGTGTTGAAAAAATTGTTCAGATGACATATTTTTCTAGCAGTGATCATGACTGAGATGACTTTAGAAGCTTTAAAAATAATCGTGATCGAATTAAAATCAATAGAGAAAATGACACAGCTTAATGTTTGGATTGCCAACAACAAACATCTATCAGAAAAGTTGATTAAAATTTGTTGTTTGTTAAACATATTGGTAATACTAATAAAAAAAAAAAAAAAAGGAGAAAAACGCAAAATAGCTAAAGCAGAACTACGATTTACTGAAGCGTGTGTTAATTAAAATTTATCATTTCTACAATCTGAACAGATATAAAAAATTTTCAAAAGCTGTTTTCCTGACTCTCCAAGGCTCTAAAATTTCAATGTCCAGAAGGCGCGTATAAGATATTGAAGTACATAATATTTCGCCTCCACATAAGGAAAGACTAATTAAAATTTTGTAGAATAGACAATTTTTTATACTGGTAGATAAATCTATAGATAATACTGTTGATAAATACAGGTGCGTCAATGTTAGATACTTTGATGAAGAAAAAGAAAAGATAGTCGACACATTGTGGGATTTATTTCTTGTATATGATGACGATGTAAAAACATCTGCAAATGATGACTGTTTACACAAATTGAATGTTTAATCGTTTGTAGTTGCGGGAATCAACATTTCAAATATCATTTTTTTTTGTGGGATGGTGCTAATGCAATGATAGGCGAGCATAACTTCGTATTATCAAGATTAAAAGATATTATACCTGACATTATACCAACAAAATGTGCTTGCCACATAGAAAATTTATGTGCTTGTGATGCCGTTGCTACATTATCACCTTATTGTACGTCTTTAGTGAATTTAATTTACGACTACATGTCAAATAGCTCAAAAACATCTTAAAAGTTTAGAATAATACAACAAATTTTAGACTTGTCAGTTTTACAAGCATGACGTTCTTGTCAAACGCGTTGGCTATCACTGTATCAATGCATCCTGCGAAACTTTAGAAGATGTCCAGCATTAACAAATTTCTTTAGGAATGAGTTAATTAATTCAAAGGAAAAGGTTAACTTTATAAAAGTAGATAATTTACTAAAATTGCTGACTCATGATACTCTAAAGGCACATTCAATGTTCTTAGAAGGAGCTCTGTCACGATTAGTAAAACTTAATAAAAAATAACAAGCAGAAAAATTTACAGTTCCAGAAGATGGTAATGAAGTCTTGAATGTTTATTTAGACTATCTGAAGCTGTTTATGAATAATTACTATGTAAAAAGACATACTACGAAATACTCGATGGATCGTATAGATATATTGGATTGAAACAACTATAAATGTGTTAAGGATATACGTATTGTTAAAAATGCTAAAGATTTTCTAAAATCATCTTTATTGACCGAAGATAATAAATGCCTTTTTAAACAGCCTTGTTTAGAATTTTATGTTGACCTCTGTCTACAGATGCAGAAAAAATTTAAACTCAGTGATTCTAGGACATTTAATATGATGTGTTTCAATCCAAATAATGCCTTAAATCAGAAATTTTACGAAAAATATCCAACCCTCTGCGACGCTTTCCCAAGCTATCGAGTAATTATTGATTTAGAAGATATAGAGCTATAAGATAAAATAAATCAAGAGTGGATGAATTTACCAAAATGTGATACAATTAAAAAAATAAAAATTTGTGGCACAGACTCTTTCTGGAACGAGATTAAAAACATAATGGTCATGATAATTGTAAATTTGTAAATCTAGAAAATTTTGCCATTTATGTCTTGTGTATTCCTAAATCAAATTTAACACCTGAAAGAACATGGAGTAAACTATTTCTAGAGTAAAGTGACCTCAGATCAAGATTAAACTATGAATCCACCCTATGAAAAAATGATTGATCAAATGTTTATGAAAAAAAAAGATTTTTTCATGGGCATATAAAAATAACAGATTCCATTTTACATTATTCAAAAGTTTTGGAAACACTTTATTCATCAAAATAAATAGAATTAAATCATAATATATTCTATGACAGCCCTTGTAACGAGGAAAAATGGCCTGTATATTTAAAAATGCTCTCGCTGATATAACGTGTATACAAAGAGAATTAATTTGACGCTTTTCTGAACTGTTTGTTTTTCGGGAGCTGTATACACGCTGAGAAGAAGGGACGAGGACGCCAACAGACAAACAGTTAAGATGCAGAGATACAGCAGCGCCTGAAGAAAAGAATAAGGAAAGTGCGAACGCGACTACCGAGACACAGCAGCTGCTAAGTATGAGAGTGACTGCGAGAGGAGATACGTGGCAGCAGCAGTGGCGGTGGCCATTGCTTGAGCAAGAGATCGTGAGTCAGTCTGGAGTAGAGCCTCGAGCTGCACGCTTAAGCGCGAGCAGCAAGAGCTTCGGTGGGTTTGCGGGATTTTGTGGCAAGAGTTGAGAGAGAGAGTTTTTGAGGAGGTGCGTGGAGTGTTGAGAGAAGAGAGAGGAGTGTGCGTGCGAGACGAGAAGCTGCTGTGTTCTCCCAGGACGACGAGGTCTCCAGGTCGAAGACTACGGCCACTGAGAGAAGAAGCAAAGAGAGAAGAGTTGAGAGAGAGAGAGAGAAAAAAGAGAAAGGGTGAAGCCTCAGGACGAACGACCCGCTCGAGGACGACATCACGCTGGGTTGGACTCGCGGACATTTGACCAGGAGGTGAGGCTAGAGAGAGAGAGAGTTTGAATTGATAAGACGAGGTGTACGAGAGACCGCAAGGTGCATCGGAGGGCCGCCATTTTTCGTGCGTGTTGTCGTATATTAGGGTAGATAGTAGAGTTGAGAGAGAGAGAGAGAGAGAGAGTATAGTCAAGCAGAGAGAGAGAGGGAGAGAGTGTACAGCAGTGGGAGAGATTGGGGACGGAGTGTGAGTGTGTGCGTAGTAGTGTGGGTCGAGGACGAGCAGGAGCCCCTCCAGGTCCCGGACCAACCGGATGTGGTGGACGAGCGCTCGCAGCTTGCGGGGTACGAGGCGGAGTCACTGCAGCGCAGTTCAGAAGACAAGGTGAAGCATTGTGTCATGTATTGTAAAGAGAGGGAGACTGTGTATTAGTGTTGAGTGTTTTATAAAAGAAATAGTGAAAGGTATTTGTTGTGTGTAAATTAATAGTTCTTCCCGTAGAACGGGAGAACTCCCGCACCAATCCCCCTTTTTCAGGAGCAGAAACCCAAGAGGTAAGAGGGACAACGGTGACGAACGCGATCGAGATTTGCTAACGCTGCGTCGGCGCTTTTTTTCGTTTCAGGTCAAGAAGCAGTGTTATACCTTTTTTTAATTCAATAATGAAGCTAAAGATGAAACTCATTTTACAAAACCTTGTAAAATCATGAAATTAGAAGAAGTTATCGATGACAGTGCTTACTTAAGTGATCACTCTGCAACATAATGTGAATACGACATGCGCAAAGTGCTGCAGCATTGCAACAATCAAGAATCACAATCAGATAGCTTATAAAATTTGAAAATAACAGTCGATAATATGACTATAAAATCTGCAAATTGTATGGAAATAAAAAATGTCGGTGTAGAAAATAATAAAGAAATTTTAAGAGTAAGCCAACAGACTTTTCATAAAAAACTGATCAAAGTATGAATCCCAATAAAAGAAAATTAAAAAATTTAAATGATTCAAGAAACACTGTCCTAATAAAAAATGAACTTCTACTTAATATTTAGCATCACAATCGAAAAGATTTCCAGTTCACCGTAGCGAGATATAAAAGTATAGATAATCATCCCTTCAAAGATTATCGTGAAATCGATGTTTACGGAAACCCACTTTCAAATTTTAATAAAAGCTATGAGTTGTTTTTATTCTCAGATTCATATCTAATATTATTTGGCGAAAATACAAATAATGGGTCGATTGAGGGAAGCGTGATTGATGCATTTGGAATTTATTTAAAAAAGAAATACAATATAACTGTACTTTCGACTCAAGTAACTAACATTTTTCTGGTAGAAATGTATAAGGAACCAGATGAAAATTGGTTTATGTTACATTTACAAGAAAATTTATCAGGCATGATATTAGCACCATATAAATTTCAAAATCATTAGTGCTACATGAGAATTGATGTAAATGACAAAACATTGATACACTATGATCCTATGATTTTGGATTCCCCATACATAAGCAATAGATTAAAATTTGTGCAGAAAATTTTGAAAAATATCTTGAAATTTCTAGAAATCATTGCAAAAATAATATGAACTCAATTACTAACTGGAAAAAAAAAGTTGACAGAAGAGGTAGATTCATACAAAAAGATAATTATAACTGTGGTGTTGTGATAATGGACTGTATGGAGTGTGAGGCAAAAAATTCCAATGTAGTACTTGCAAAAGATTTTCACATAGACAATGTATTGGAAGAAATAACATTGCATAACATTCTTTGGTTTGTGCTTTATGTGAATAACTTTAAAATTATTACAAAAGTAGATATACTTGCACATAAAATATTGACTACTCAGCTACAAACATTTCAGAAATATTAATACTGAGTAATGTGCTACTCTCTATGACACTTAAAAATTCGCTGCAACGTATATGGCTGAGAAATTCGCCGCAATATATATGGCTGAGTAACTCGCCGCAATAAAAATTAATATGGCTGAATCATTCGCAATGACAAACGTAGTTAAATATGTAAGTGTTACAAATTTAATAAAATGATTTCTACTGATAATGAGGTAAACAAAAAAAAATCATTTTTATATGGGAAAAAGAAGATGCACTGCTTCCGATGAGCGCTAAGATAAATTATGAGAACATTTTAATTGGAATATGGAAAGAATACTATTATTTAAACTAGAAAGTATCTTAGAGGCTGGCAGAAACTACACATCTTAGTCATCCCAAGCGACAAATGCAATATAATCAAAAATTTTCAAGGCGGGCATTTGGTTTACTAATTAATATAATACGTGTCGTTTAACGTTTAGAGTTAATAAAATGAATTTAGTAAACTGAATGACAGTCTTAACTTTGTCAACGCAGAGAAAAATCGTCAAATTATATTGCATTGAACATCATATATTTTTTAATTACAATCACTTTTGTAGCAAATAATATATCAATACCACTTATCTACCTACAAATTTTCTTATTAATATTATTTTTAATATGTTAAAATACATACAAAGACAAATCCCGTCAAAATTATTAATAATCTTACATTATAAATATTGTGCCTGTGCAGTTATTAATAATCAAAAAAAAAGCGTCAATATATTACAAAGTCACGAAAGTGGCTTAGAAAATTATAAAAAAGTTTTACTTTCCAAAATTGATTTTAGGTAAAAAAACCAAACTAGCCACTTGTCATCGATAGCTTTTTCCATGAATTACAAGTCAACAGTTGAGACTATCTCAACACCATTCTTGTAGTTAAGCAAAGAGATAAAATTTTTTTAGAGAAATTTAAACATCTAAAAGTATTTCAACTAATAGAAGGACTAAATTAATGTATTATTGACTATACTGCACAAAAAAAAAAAATACATTTAAAAGTTCAAAAATATTTTCTTCAACCTAATCCAAATAAAAATTAGGAAAACATAAAAAGTTTTATACTGTCTAAATGTAAGAAGAACAATCGAAAGATCAATCATCTCTATTCACAGAAAAAGTACAACAAAATATATGAGAATATTGGATCTTTCTGTATTAATGTGTATGTTTATTTGTATTATAATAACCAAAGCTGTGAAGTGGGTCGGATGTTATAGTGAAAAAAAAGTTCTTATTGACCTTCATGAAAAGTATACCATAGAATCTTCAGAGCACGTTAATGTGGAAACTAAAAATATTAATACCATGTAATACAGTCACTAGCTGCCGTAATAAGATCTGGAGACACATGCATTTAAAAAACTACGAATAAAACAGAAAGGCCTGGTAGCTTTCAATCGTTTAAATATGCTGTCTGCCGATATATGCACGCAATATGACTGCCACCCTTAGGTTAAAAGAACAAAACTTGAGTTATCTACCTAAAAAAAATGCCAGCTTAATCAAAAGATAGCTGGCCAGATTTTGGCCCATAAATCACTATACTCTTGTGAGCCAATTATCTCTCAGTGGTTGAGTTTGTGCTTCCTGGCCAAAATCTAAAAATTAGTCACTCATTAAATGAACCAAGTTAGTCAAGGGCTAGTTAGCAGTTTGTAGTCCCATGAACCACTTTACTCTTAAGAGCCAGTTAACTCTCAGCGGATTAGTTTGTGCTTTCTGGCTGAAAATTAAGGATAACTAACTTATCAAATAAACCAACTTAGTCAAAGGCTAGCTACTTTTAAGTCCCATAAACCACTTTACTCTTGATTGTCACTTTAATCTCAGTGATTTAGTTTAGGCTTCCTAGCTGATAATCTAGCATTTTAACTTATCAAATATGCCAGCTTGGTAAAAAGCTAGACAGTCAATTTTGAAGCTGATACACCAATACTCTTGAGACTTAGTAAGCTCTTAGTAATTTTTTCGCGCACACATCACTACATTATTGTGAGCCAGTTAGCTCGCAGTGGTTTAGTTAGTGCTTCGTGACCAAAAATAGAAGATTACTGACTCAACAAATAAACAAAGTAAGTCAAAGACTAGTTAACCAATTTGCACTCCCATAAACGACTTTACTTTTGAGAGCCGGTTACCTTTCAGTATTTAATTTGTGCTTCCTGGCCAGAAATTAGAGATTACTGACTTGACAAGAAAACGAAGATTGTCAAAGATTAGTAAGCCTGTTACCTCTCACTAGCTTAGTTTGTGCTTCCTGGCCAAAAAAAAAAAAAAGATAACTGACTCATCAAATAAACCAATTTCGTCAAAAGCTAGTTAGCTAGTTTGTAGTCCCATAAGCCATTTTACTCTTCATTGTCACTTAAATCTCAGTGGTATAGTTTGGGCTTTCTGGCCGATGATCTTACATTCATACTTATCAAATACGCCGGCTTGGTCAAAAGTTAGTCAGTCAGTTTTGAGTCCCATACAACACTACTTTTGAGACTTAGTAAGCTCTTAGTGATTTTTTTGGCATACATATTACTTCATTTATGTGAACCAATTAGCTTGCAATTGTTCAGTTTATGCTTGCTGGCTTAAAGTAAAAAATTACTAAATTAACAAATAAACAAAGTTAGTCAAAGACTAGTTAGCTAGTTTGTACTCCCATTTACAACTTTACTCTTAAAAGCCAGTAACCTCTCAGTGGTTTGGTTTGTGCTTCCTTATCCAAAAATTAAAAATTACTTACTCATTAAATATATCAGCTTCATCAAAAGCTACCAGGCCATTTTGTAGTCCCATGAACAAATTAACTCTTAAGAGCTTGTTATCTCTCAGTAGTTTAGTTTGTGCTTCCTGGCCAGAAGTTAAAGATTACTTACTCATAAACAAGCTAACTAGCCTTTGACAAAGTTAGTTAAAATGAACTAACTTTGTCAAAGGCTACTTAGCTTGTTTGTAGTCCCATGAACAACTTTAATCTTGATTGCCAGTTCAATATCAGTGATTTAAATTGGGCTTTTTGGGCGATAATCTAACATATTAGCTTATCAAGTATGCCAGCTTAAAAAACGGCTAGTCAGTAGGTTTTAAGTTCCATACATCCCTTCTTTTGAGACTTAGTAAGCTGTTAAAAATTTCTTTTTGCACGTATATCACTACATTCATGTGAGCCAGTTAGCTTGCAATGGTTCAGTTTGTGCTTCCTGGCTAAAAGTAAAAAACTACTTACTTAATAAGTAAACAAAGTTAGTCAGAGACTAGTTAGCCAGTTTGTAGTCCTATAAACCACTTTACTACTTCAAGCCAGTAACCTCTCAGTGGTTTGGTTTGTGCTTCTTGGCCCAAAAATTAGAAATTACTTACTCATTAAATATAATAGCTTTGTCAAAAGCTAGCAGGACAGTCTGTTCTCCCATGAACCACATAACTCTTGAGAGCCAGTTATCTTTCAGTAGTTTAGTTTGTACTTCCTGGCCAGAAATTAAAGATTACTTACTCATCGAATGAATTAACTTAGTCGAAGGCTAGTTAGCTTGTTTATTGTCCCATAAACCTCTTCACTCTTAAAAGCCAGTTACCTCTCAATGGTTTAGTTTGTGCTTCCTAGTTCGAAAATTAAAGGTTACTTACTAATCAAATATAATAGCTTCGTCAAGAGCTAGCTGGCCAGTTTGTTGTCTCATAAACAATCTTACTCTTGAGAGCCATTCATCTCTTGGTGGTTTACTTTATGCTTTCTGGCCCAAAATATAAAGATTACTTACTCATTAAATGAAGTTACTTAGTCAAAGACCAGTTAGCCAGTTTGTAGTCTCATGAACTACTTTCTTTTTGAGAGCCAGTTATCTCTCATTGGTTTAGTTTGCGCTTTCTGGCCAAAAACTAAAGATTTCTCACACATTAAATCAACCAACTTAGTCAAAGACTAGTTAGCCAGTTTGTAGACCCATTAACCACTTTGGTCTTAAAAGCCAGTTACCTCTAAGTGGTTTAGTTTGTGCTTCCTGGCCAAAAGTTTAAAATTACTTACTTAACAAATAAACGAAGTTAGTTAAGGACTAAACAGCCAGTTTGTAGTCCCATGAACCACTTCACTCTTAAAAGCCAGTAACCTCTCAGTGGTTTAGTTTGTACTTCCTGGCCAAAAACTAAAAATTACTTACTCATCAAAAGAATTAACTCAGTCAAAGACTGGTTAGCCAGTTTGAAGTCGCATGAACCACTTTACTCTTAAAAGCCAGTAACCTCTCAGTGGTTTAGTTTGTACTTCCTGGCCAAAAACTAAAAATTACTTACTCATCAAACGAACCAACTTAGTCAAGGGCTAGTTAGATAGTTTGTTGTCTCATGAACTACTGCACTTTTGATTGTCACTTTAGTTTCAGTGGTCTAGCTGTGGCTTCCTGGGTAGTATATGAGATTATACTTAACAAATATATCATTTTAGTCAGAAGCTATATGGCCAGATTTTAGGCCCATACACTAAAATACTCCTAAGAGCCAGGTGCATTCGGGCCAAAAACCTTACAATTATACTTGTCAAATATATAAGCTTAGGCAAAAGCTAGTTAGTCAGTCTTATGTCCCATGAGCCACTTTACTCTTTATAATCACTTTAATCTTAGTGGTTTAGTTAGGGCTTCCTGGCTGATAAATTTACAATTATACTTATCACATATGCTATTTTGGTCGAAAGATAGTCAGTTATTTTTAAGGCACATACACCACTTTTTATGAGAGCTAGTGAGCTTTTTGTGGTTTTTTTTGTGATTCTTGGCCACGAAATATAAAATTATTTTCTCTTGAAAAATGCCAGCTTAGCCAAAAGCTAGTTGTCCAGTTTTTTGGCCCATACACCACTATACTTTTGAGAGTCACTTTGATTTGAATGGTTTAGTTTGTGCTTCCTTGCCATTGATGAAAATTATAAAAATTATTTCCTTATTAAATACATTAGCTTAGTGAAAAGCTAGTTAGCCAGTATTTATCCCCATACACTACTATTCTTGAGAGCTGGTGACCTCTTAGTGGTTCTATTTAAGCTTTTAAGCCACTGACCTTGTCATTATACTTACTAAATATGCTAGCTTACTCAACGGCTAGTTGATGAGTTTTCAGGCTCACATATATTACTACTTATGAGAGTCAGGTAGCTCCTAAAGGTCTGGACTATGCTGCGTGGCAACTAAACTACAACAACTTGACTGACAATACAAGCTTGATCACTAGCTGATTGGTGTGTTTTGTGTAGTCCATATGTATGTGCAAAAAGCATCTTTTAAGACACTCAGTTACATGTTAGTGGTTCTGTTTTTTTGCTTATCAAATATACAATCTTATTCTGGCACCAGGTAGCTGTTATCTTTCAAGGCCAATATACCATTACTGTTGAGAGCTGAGTTAGCTCTTATTAGTTTGGTATGTGCTTCTTGGCAATTAAACTTGTCATTACAGTGACAAAATTCATTAGCTTAGATATTAATTGAAAAGTAAAAATTTTTTAGTCCATGTATTTTAAAGAAAAAACTAAACCAAGGATCCACATTGCACTAAGTGGTTTAATTTAATCATCTTGGCCCTGAACTTGGCATTTCACGTTGTTTGTGACAATGTGCATAGTTTCTGACAGTGCATGTATATACCTTAGGATCACCAATTGTCCACATGCATGTATACACATCATATTATGTATTCATCAGCGATAGTTCATATCTGGGCTATTCATATATGGTTCATATAACCATAGCTGGGCTGGTGGTGGCCCTGACACATAAGCGCTTTAAAAGTTGCGGTTGGTAGCAAAGTTTTGACCATCGTGGCCAACGCTGGTATCAAGAGGTGCATATGCATAGATGACAGCATTTTCTATACAAGCACTCTATATTTGCCATACATGTCCTTTTTTAAATTTCCAATAAACTAAAGACTTGTAATACTTAGCCACATAGTTTCTTTTTCAAGAAAATTTTCTTAAGAAATAAATAAGAATGAGAAATATATTCTCTCTGGGTGTGGATTGAACACACAACCTTCTGTTTATTAGACAGTTGCTCTACCACTTGAGCTACCAAGGAGCTGTACATTTACCCGCATTGTGGGTTTAAATAAGTTCCTTATTGTCAATTCTTAGAGCTGTCTTTCACCCAAGCTCTTTAAAGTAGTTATGTGACTCTAATGCTTGTCGGTAAATGAGAAATTCATACGACCAACAGTATACAAGCGAATGTTGATACATCTAAATCATTGTATCAAGAGGTGCACATGCATAGATGGTGGTACTTCCAATACAAGCACTCTATATACTCTATACAAGCCTGTTTTTTAAATATCTCATATACTTAAGACTCATAATACTAAACCACGTAGTTTCTTTTTGAACAAAATTTTCTTAAGAAATAAGTAAGAATTATTAATATATTCTCCCTGGGTGTGGATTAAACATGCAACCTTCTGTTTATTAGACAGTTGCTCTACCATTTGAGCTACCGAGGAGCTGTACATTTACCTGTATTGTGAGTTTAGATAAGTTCCTCATTGTCAATTTTTAGAGCTGTCTTTCACCTAAGCTCCACAACATAGTTATGTGACTAATGCTTGTCAATAAATTAGAAACTTATATGACCAATAGTATAGAAGAGATTGTTGATACATCTTAATCATTGTATCAAAAATTTCATATGAATAGATGGCAGCACTTTTTGTACAAGCACTTTGAATCCTTTTGTACATGCCCTTTTATTAATATTTCGTATACTTAAGACTCATGATAATGGACCACATAGTTTCTCTTTTACAAAAATTTTCTTAAGAAATAAAGAATATGAGAAAAATACTCTCCCTGGGTGTGGATCAAGCACACAACCTCCTGTTTATTAGACAGTTGCTCTACCACTTGAGCTACCGAGAAGCTGTACATTCACTCGCACCGTCAATTTAGGTAAGTTTTTCATTATTCTTTAGAGTTGTCTTTTATCTGAGCTCGATAAAGTAGTTATGTGACTCTAATGCTTGTCGGTAGAATAGAAATTTATACGACGAATAGTTTACAAGCAAATGTTGATACATCTAAATCATTCTGTCAAGAGGTGCATATGCATAAATGGCGGCACTTTCAACACAAGCACTCTAAATCCTCCATACATGCAGTTTTTTTAATATCTTATATACTTAAGATTTATAATAGTGAACCACATAGTTTTTTTTTAAGAAAATTAAGTTATGTGACTCTACTCTATCGAGCTTAGGTGGAAGACAGCTCTAAAAATGAAGAATGAGCAGCTTATCTAAACTTACGGTGCGGGTGAATGTACAGTTTCTTGGTAGCTTAAGTGGTAGAGCAACGGTCTAGCAAATGAGAGGTTGTGTGTTTGATCCGCACCTGGGGAGGATATTTTTCTTATTCTTATTTGTTTCTTAAGAAAATTTACTTGAAAAAGACACTATGTAGTTTAGTATAATGAGTTTTACGTATATTGGATATTACAAAAAAAGGCATGTAAGGAGGATATAGAGTGCTTGTATGGAAAGTGCTGCCATCGATGCATATGCACCTCTTACTACAATGATCTAGATGTATCAACATTCGCTTGTATACTGTTGGTCGTATGAATTTTTGACTCACCGACAAGCATTAGAGTCTCAAAACTGAGTTATAATAATTACGGGCTTAATGATAACAATTATAATAATCTGAACCCGTGACGAGATAGTAGTTGAAATAATTATGCGCCAGTCGATAACAACTATAATAATTATAATCAGTGACGGCAGACTATTAAAATAATCACGAATTCCGGGACAACAGTTATAACCCTTACAATTAGCGAGAAAACCATACAGTTGATATTATTATGAGAATAATATGAGAACAAACAGGTTACGCGTAGAGAATTAAAACTCTAAGGATGCTTGATGCGCTCCCCAAGTGTCAGGCATCCCCCAGTTAATAAGGAAGTAATAAAGTCAGTCGGCAGCAAAGGAACGGCAGGCGTACACGTAGGAGAGTTACTAGCTGCGAGCGCGAGCGTTAATATGATGACAAGGAAAAATAATTTTTCTTATAACAGCCCTCAAATAAAAGAAGATTAAAAAGATAATAGAAGCGAACCTCAGCGTAAAGCTAAAATAAATGTATTTCAAGCAGATAGGACACCTCCTTTGGTATTTATGAGAAGCACTGAACTAAGAGATGGGGAAGCAAAGTTTTACGCTGACACAGGAGCTGAAATTTCTATTATAAAAGAAAACAGTTTTCTTTTAAATGCATTCTTTGACGTAAGGAACCGAGTAAAAATTGTGGACGTTACGCATAGAGAGCGTAGCACTTTAAAGGTCGTTAAAATACCACTGAATGGCCTAATGTGTAGGTTGCATGTGATCCCACACAACTTCTTGATGGATGGAGAAGGGATAATCCAATGGGACGTTTTTAAATCATATTAAGGCCGCATAAGAGTGGCAGAAAAAATTTTTTCTCAGGAGAAATAAAAATTTATTTAATCCAGCCACTGATGCTTGGAATTCTTGCCAGGTCAAGGCAAGTTATATATGCCCACGTCGGAATAAATATTGAAAATGTAAAAGTAGCGTGAGTTCCAAAGTTTTTGCAAAGAATGAAAGAGGGAGTTATATTTGGAAATTTTATAGCCGCAAATAATGGTGAAAAAGTTTATGCCAAGGATGTAAACACACTTAATAAAACAACAAGCATACGTGCATCGGAAATTGAGTTATTAAATTGAGAAGTGATGCGAGATGCCGATCCATTTAGCGTTCAAGGGGACAATACTCAGAGCATTAAGGAGGCAATGATAAGACTTTTTGAGGAAAATGGCCAAGAAAGAAGAAAAACAAACAAAGTTGAATATAGCGTTACAAATAATCGTACAAGTGGGGGAAACAGTGGTGATTTCAAGAATACTGACAATCTAGATAGCTTGTCAGATAAATGAAAAATAGCGAGAATCGATAAAATGATGCAGCTTATTGATGTTTCAAGCTGCAACGAGAAAGAAAAGTGGCACGTCTGGAATCTCGTTTAAGTATAATCTATTTGTATTTAGCCTAGATTCAGAACCACTAAAAGCAACTCATATATAGAAACACCGCATCATGACTACGACGGACGAGCTCGTGACGGTGAAGCGCTATAGGTACCCACCAGCACTATGGAAACAGATGAAAAAAGAGATAGAGAAATTGCTCGAGCATTGAATCGTCGAGCCTTCAAGATCACCGTACAATTTTAACATGTAGATTGTACCCAAGATTGCGGGGCTAGACGGGGAGAAGCGTTGGCTTGTGGTTACTGATTTCAGGCAGTTTAACGAGATTACTGTAGGAAGCTGCCATTCCTCACCATTCCAAAGCGATATACTCGAGCATTTAGCGTCTGCTCGATACATAACAGTAGTCGAATTGAAACAGGGATATTTTCAAATAGAAATTCACGAGGATGACGCACATAAAACGGCATTTGCGGGGCCAGACAGTCATTATCAGTATAAGAGAATGCTTATAAAATGTACGGACTCGCCCAATACATTTTTAAGAGTGATGTCACTCGCTTTGGCGGGTCTACAAGGGCATGAGATCGAAGTGTATGTGGATGATATCATGGTGTTTGTTCCAAACCTCGAAGAGCATTGGAGGCGTTTCATTAAACTTTTAAAGCGACTTTCGGAAGCAAACTTAACAATTGAGCCAAAAAAATGCAAATTTTTGAAATGTGAGACGAAAGTACTGGAATACGTAGAAGGAAATAGACAAATAAAAACAGATATAAAAAAAAAAAAAAAACCAGGGGGGATAAATGGGTCATGGGACCCACGGTAAGAACAAAGTTCTTTAAACATGAGATAAGTATAGACACAATTTTTCAGGAAACAAGGGGGTCGCCAGACCCACAGGAAGAACGGAGCTCTGTAAACGTAAGTACTGCATTCATGTTGTTTACTAAAACAAAAACGTAAAAAACGGAAAAAAAAAAAAAAAATTTTTTACTACTCACGATGGTTGAACTTCGTGAGTACTGTATTTATGCACGACGTTCTCACAAAGTTCAACCATCGTGAGTAGTAAAACATTTTTTTTTTTTTTTTTTTTTTACTCCTACTTTGCTTTTTGGCTACATTTTGCGAAGTGAATCGCTCGATCCTTTTTTCAATCGTATGTTTCAAGCCTTCGTGCATGTACGTTACGTGTCGTATAACGAAAAGCCGGTCCCACCGGGAGTGAGAGCTTTACGTACGTAATACAGCAATCTCGGGATGGAATTTACGGCTCATCCCTCTTATACGTGTGTATACACCAACCGGCAGATTTGAAAGGGGTGTGCCGCAGCTTCATTAGTCACGACAAAACGTGACGTCCCGTGGAATTTCCGGGGTAAACTTACACACGTATGGATACTACACTCTTCCTCCTACTTTTGGCCATTCTGTTCCGTAAAAGCTCTGNCCGCATAAAAAATCCAGAAGAACCAGCCAAACAACTTTCTCGTCACCGGCAAAATCACCGTCAGTCGAATCGAGCGCGCTTTTGTGCATATGCATAATATGCATTACACACGCAGCGCGACCCCTCCATGCACCGCTGACTCTTCTCAGTGGCTCTCACCTGCAGCCAATAAAAATAAAAATACCCAAACAGCGCAAGCGCAGCTCAACAACAGCTGATCGCGTATCGCAACATCGCGAACACTAATCGGGAACAAAAGCTAACGTGACATTAGTAGTACACACTCTCGTATTGTGCTGTACAGGCACGTGATTGCGTCGACGCTTCACGGGACGTAATTTTTAAAACAAATACATAATTGAATGTATTATCAGTGAATACATTTAAAAATGGAATGTTATAGTTACGAATCACACCATAAGTACAAGAAACCGAGCTCTTATAGTCGGCAGCGCTCGTAGCAGAGTGGGTAAGGTACTGCACTCGTATGCAGGAGGTTGAGGGTTTATATCTCTTTATTGGAAAATGTTTTTTTTTTTTTTAGAATTGTAAAAGAAAAAAATTCAAAGTGAAATGATAATAAAATTAAAATTTGTTTAAAAATTAATTGCTTGGGAGTGTGAGGGGTAATGGTGGGTAAAGATGTGTAGAAGAGTAATACGGCATGGTTGGCAGATATAGATATATAGTGGGGAGAGGGGAAGTGTATGGAGAACAGTTGGTGAGGGGGACGGGGTAAGGGGGGAAACTTGAGAGGAAAAGACTCTGGGTAAACGATGTTCGTTTCAAAAAAAAAAATCTGTCGGTTTTAAAATTCCAGCCCCCCGAGTAACGCGACATAAAGAACTTCGTTCTAAAAAACAAAGCAGCGAAGAAGTACCCAAAAACTACGACCACGGAAAAAATCAAACAATTTTTTGGATTTGTCGAATATTACAGACGATTTATCCAGAATTACGTAAAAATTGCTCAGCCACTCTTCAAACTCTTGAGAAAAAGAACAGAGTTCAAATGGGAAAAGCAGCAGAAGCAGGCTTTCAAAACACTAGTTTACGCATTATGTAGTGAGCTGGTACTTACTGCACCTAGCGTGTGCTCATTCTAAAAAGAATCATTTTTGGATGGGAAAAATAAGATGCACTGCTTCTGATGAGCGCTAAGATAACATATGGGAATAGTTCAATTGGGATATAGAAAGAATACTATTATATAAACTAGGACATATCTTAGAGGCTGGCAGAAACAACACATCTCATTTATCCCAAGCGACAAATGCAATATAATCAATAATTTTTAATGCGGGCATTTGGTTTACTAATTAATGAAATTCGTCTCATTCAACGTCTAAAGTTAATAAAATAAATTTAGTAAACTGAATGACAGTCTTAACTCTGTCAACGCAGAGAAAAATAATCAAAATATATTGCATTAAAAATCATATTTTTTTTATTACAATAACTTTTGTAGCAAATAATATATCAATATTAATTATCTACCTACAAATTTTCTTATTAATGTTATTTTTAATACGTTAAAATACATACAAAGATTTGTCTCCTCAATATTATTAATAGTCTCACAACATAAATATTGTGTCTATGCAGTTATCGATAATCCAAAAAAAAAACGTCAATAGTAAGCCAGGTGGATTGGGGAAAGATAGACTGTGTGAATAAGTATGCTTTACGAGGCCTCTAAAGGAACAATTTACGCTACCTAACGTTTGATGAAAAACTGTTAGTTAAAGTCTTCGCAAAAAAACAGTTTCAGTCGTACTTATTTGGGAGAAAATTTACAGTAGTCACAGATCATGAACCACTTAAACATTATCATACGTCAAAAAAGCCTGACATAAGATTTAATAGTCTAAAAGGAGAACTACAAGACTACGAGTTTGATGTAGTATATCGGCCAGGCATTTTAAATAAAGTACCTGACGCACTCTCTCTAAATCCAGTAATAGGAGAGGGAGAAATAATTACTGAACAGATACGCCAAGAACTGTTTCAGCTGGCGGACAAACAAGAGAAAGAAGGACTAGCCAATAGCGATGGGCTTCCGGCGCGCGTTTTTAAAACATGAGCGACCCGTATACAGCGTATTTAGGGAAATACCAAGAAAGGAAGAATTATTTACTCTGATTTAGAGAGCTAAGATAAGGATGTACTAAAAAAAAAAAATTTTGATGGATGGATTGTAAATAAACGTGATATTCAAATGGATGGCCAAGCTAATGGTGAAAGAAACAAACAAAAAATTAAGCAAAAAGAAAACAGTGAGAAAAACAGGTAGCTAAAGAAAGAATACTATAGTTAGCAATTTAAAAACAGAAACAAATACGTCAGGAGACGAGGTAGCAGGAAGCTCTGAGACCTTTGGAGAAAGGTGTTTTTGAAAGCAAAGGTATCGAAGCGTCGGAGAGAGCCGATTAATCACGAGAGAGGTCAAAGAAAGAGAAAAGTAAAGGAGAGCTACCACAGAACAAGCATACAGCAAATGAGCCGTTTACTGACGGTACTTATGAATGTAATAAAAGGGTGCAAGGGCGAATGTCAATTAGTACAACTGCACAAAATGCGGAAGAAGAAAAACGAAGGTCAGCGAAGCCCTCAGGGAGCACAGAAACATACTTCGCTCCAACAACAGAGGCGGACAAGGAACCGGATATACACGACTTGCTGGAGGGAAGATCAGACGAACTGCAGGCGCAAGTGATAATCAACGTAAAAAGGTGAGATGTAGAGGGAAGGCTGGAAATGAGAATGGACGTGTGGAAACCTGAGGAAATAATACCTGAGGAAAAAGCGTAACAGAAAAAAAGGAAAAATATAGACCCGATGTTGCGTAAAATTGATAAGTGAGTTCAGTTTGAAGAACCAGGGGATCAGATAGTTAAGGAACCCAATCTACCTTCAGACAAAACGACGCTGACAGATAAGTGGCTGGCATATCCTAACATTAATACATGAAGAGAGACGAATGTATGTATTCAACCTCATAAAATATTTTCTTAAGTACCAGGACCATTTTATAGCTTAATATTTTCGTTCAATCTTAATCTGTTGACTGACAAGCTAAGAAAGATATTAAAAAATTCAGAAGACCTGCAAAAATGTAGAGAGCCTAAAGGAACAGAAAATATAAGTTGCGTACAGAATATGAAAATGCGGAATGCATGTACATATTTTCGCAAGAATTCAAAAAAAATGTGTGTACATCTTAAATTAAAAGGGGGAAATTATATTAATACGCACTATATTTTAACAGACAAAAAAAATCGTCAACTTACATCTTGACGACAACGGCAAAAACGGCCATTACATGCCATTACATACTAGTAAAAAATTCTAACACGGAATCAAAAAGTGATTTATACAACGAAAAGAGCATAAGACCTCTACCTGAACCACCACCCCCATCAGACCCCAAAAGCAACTGTGAGCCATTAATAATCATAATCATGTTAATAATAATAATGACAGAAGCAATACAGAATATTAGAGTAACAAAGCTAGTGTAGCAATATAATATTGCATGGAGAGACAGGATACACAGAAACGTACGTGTATAAATATACATAGGGAAAAGCGTTATTTTTCATCGACTCGTGGCCCTCAGACGAGCTGCGAGTGAACAACAAATTATATGAAAAGAAAATATAAAATAACTAATAGCTGCGTGAACAACAGACATTCTGACAACTAACCCACCCCCTTCTGAAAATAAGAATATTAATAAAATACGTATAAAAATATAGTTTTCTGAAATTTTCACGGCTCCCAGACGCGCTGCAAAAAAAAATAACGGAAGCAGGCAAATAAACAATAACGTTAAAACCGATGAAGAACAAAAACACATAAATGCCCACTAATGAAGGTGGGAAGTTATAAAATTAACATACGAACAATATTGGAACAAAAATAAAACATACAAGATGCGCGTCTGGCATTCTCTGACAAAAAATGTAACAAAAAGAATTTATAGTAAGAATAATAATAATAGTAAGTATTATGTAACAAAAATAATAAAAATAACAATAAGGTAATTAGTAGATATCATTACTAAAACAAAAGCGAGGCGCTACAATCAACGAAAAATTATGTAACACGTATAAAAATGTTAAAATTAGGCTGCAAGATTGGAAAATGCAGGGTGGAATAGACAAAGAAAAATAAATTGAAAGGCAGAGAAAAGTCCAAAAAAAAATATTAATAAGATCTTAGGTCACGCAAACTTATTGTTATCGCTGAACAATGTGATCCCCTAAGGCAATCACATCCACGGTGTTTAAGACCACCCCTTCCTTCCTCAAAGATAATCTAAAACACCCCACTACCCCCAGCAATTCCACAGAGATTCTTTCGGCACAGACCTAGAGTAATACCAAAGACCTGCAGAGATTACGGTGATGGAAAACTACGAGGATAACGCAGCAAAAAAAGAAAAAAAAAATACAAAAAAATTCAAAAAAATACAAGAAAATTTAAAAACAAAAAAAAAACAAAAAAAAGGAAATGGTAATTAAGTAGTCACCAATTCGGGCAACGACAGTGACCACAACATGCGAAATAAAGCGTACGAATCGACAAGAAGCCGCAACACAAGCTAGCAAAAAAGGAGAGAAGAAAGTTGAAAACAATAATTGCAGTGAATAGGTGTTAGCGCCGTCGGATTATCGAAATCTAGAAGGCTCCATCATAAGTCCCTTTCCATACATGATACACAAAGTCGGAAGAAAGGGAGCGGAAAATTTCACGAACTGAAAATTGTACTAACTAATAAAAGCCAATTAAGCCTCTGGCACAAGATAGTTAATCTTTCCAGACTCGCCTCTGTTGGAGTATAATAATAACTATATGTGTTGATGAAGTATCCTTATTTAATTACCAACATGAATAAAAAATATTAAAGAATAAAAAAACAAATTAAGAAAAAAAAAGTTGTTAAAATAATAAAGAAAGAGTAAGAAAACATTCAGCTTGTGGCAACAAGGAAGCGCAGTTGCAGTAAAATAGCGAGAAAAAGATTTATGAATACTGTATAGCGTATGAGAAAACGAGTGTCTGTAAAGATAGTGCCATACTCGCTGTTGGAAGTAAGCACACGGTTCTTGAATAGTATATTTTATCGGGTCTCATCATATTCAAGTAAACCACCTTCCAGGTACAGTGTTCTTAAAAGATTCTAAAAACAAAAATATATCCGCGAGAATAGAAAAGGGTATGCGAAAGAAGAAATCATTACAGTGGCGTGTATCACCAAGCATACGAATACGTGGTAGTGCAAATAAAAGGGAAAACTGTCAGACTCGTAGGATTACTCGTGGATGCGGTGGAAATATTATAAGGAGCAGCTGCAGAATAGTCTCAATTTTTAAAAATGGGGGGGGGCCCTTAATACTCAATTTTGCTAAAATGCTTACAGGTAGAAGAAACAGTTCTAGACGTGATGGCGCAGCAGAAAAAGGTGCAGTGATACTGCAACCAATAATGCTACAGATCATATAAAGACCAGTCACGTCGCAAAACCAAGTACGCGTAGCGGACGTGGAGGTGTACCTCCAGCAGCTAACAATATGCCACGTCCTCGCGCACAAGAGGAGGATATAAAAAAAAATAAAAATATATCATGTATACATACATAAATTAAAGTTATGTTCATTTATTATAATTTAGTTACCATATTTACAAAAAAAAACGTTCATAGCGCACCCAGTTGTAATAATAACACTCATAAAAACATTAAAATAATGATCGAACCAACAGTAGAAGAATAAGTAATATTATACAATACATTATAACATACTGTACTGCCATATTTTACCAATTTAACATCCATAACATACATTAGGGTTAAATAATTAGTTAATAAATAGTAAAAATAACTTCAAGATTATTACACTTTATAAATTTATAAATAAGAATTTTGCAATAATGCACTATATTATAAAGGAAGAAGAGCGTGAACAAAATGAATAAATGTTTACAAAAAAAAAAAAAAAAATTAGCGAATTTGTACAAAGATAGAACAAGGACAAGGTTTTTTTTTCTCTCCACCTTTTTCCTCCTATGTTAAAAATCTCACATATAACACAAATAACATTACACGAACGTTACTCTAACACAAACATACAAATTAAAAAGAAAATCGCCATCGAGGACGATAGCAGTGCGACATTGGAAGTGTCACGTACGATATCATAGCCACACGTACTTGCACCCCCTCTTTGTGGGGCCTACTACACGTGATTGTCGTGGGAGAGCGAAGGCTTAAGCAGATATTATGCTGAACGGAGGCTCTCTGGCTGGAACCGGCAAGGATGAAGGTTGTACACACGCGTCGCGCTCTTCTCTCATTTTTGCATAAATAAAGACGTTGATACTAGTTCCTCGGCTATATACTTTGTGCACCCCCAAGACCATAGAATTCTATGCAACACTATGCTGTTAGTGGTGTTTGACATTTTTCGATCGTATTTAAAATTTTATTTTATTTNATAATGTTTATTAATTAAATAATATTTAATCTCAATTATTACTGATGTAATTTATTTCAATTAAAACGTTTCTTAACTTTTGGACGTTTTCCTACGCGCGGACATTCCTGAAGTTGGCCCAACTAAAGATGTCTAATTTTTTTATTAAATGCAGTCCATTGATTTAAATATTGCCAGCTTGTTTTGTAATACTCTATGGCTATATTTTTAATTGATTCTTTATCATAACCAATACAACCCTTTTCAGTAAAGTATTAACTTAGTATGTTAGAAATTAAGTTTTTTTTTATCAAAGTTTCTTTTAGTGAGTTTATTTCACTTGCAGTTTTAACTGCCAAAATTTTATGGCCGTTGATATTCAAAACGAATTAATAAAAGCTTGCTGATTGAGCGTGCAAAAAATACAGCCATAGTTTTAAGCTGAGATCTTCAAAAAAATTTTTTAATATTTTAGGCACTTTTTGACGCTCAAAAAGTAGTTTCTCATACATTTTTCCTAGAGCAGGTTGAGTGTGAGACATCTGGTCTTGTTGTCACCCAGCAGAACTCTTCTAGTATTTTTACTCTAACAGTGTAAGTTTAAAAAAATGAATAAATGCTTACAATTACACGCACAAAGTCTATAAGTAACTCATCTGCTTCTGATTTTATGGCGTTGTGAATTACATGGGCTCCATGCCCTATTACTTATAATGATTTTTTGAATGATTGATTTAAATTTTACAAATACGTCATTGTCTTCTCACCTACTCCTACAAAATTACAGTTAGTGTGATCACCATAAAACGCTACAGCTCTTGTAGATAATGAGTTTTCTGTCAACAATTAAAGTAAGTAATCAGCAAAATATCCAAACTTTCAAGGAGCTTATTTTGAGGATTAAATATTTTGACTATTACCTCTTCATATGGTAAAACATGATGCACTTGAACAGAATTGATCTTCTTGCTGACGTGGTTAAAAGCATTAGTTAAAATTGTTATTACTTGTATTTATCAAGATTCCTTTTTAATTCTTCTATCCCTGCACTCGCTAAAACATTTGCAACAATAGCTTCTGTTTTTGTGCGTAAACAACTAAAATTTTGCTCAAAATGTGTTTGTATTAACTTTGACGCACGATCATTTAAACAAAACTCCGATTTAAATGTATTGTATAATGAGCTTAGACGTCATCTGCTGCAGCAATATTTAAATCATTTAAAGTTGGTGCATCTGATTTAAAAAATAAAATTGAACATTAATGAAAAAAAAGCAGCTGTACAGTCACAAACTATTATTAAAAGTATACTTTCACTTTGGCATACTTAAAACACACTTTAAATCCTATTCATTCCCTGCTTGATTGAACTGAGCAATTGCCACGATTGGAGATATTTTATTTTTTTTTTACTTTTGAGATCTAAGAAAGAAATGCAATAAATTTTATAAGTATATTTCTTGTTATAAAAAAAAAAAGATAGCATTTACTTTACCTAAACGTACAGTAATCTACTATTACAATTTTCAGTTCTGTGTTTGCTTGTCAAAGGTTCAGACATATCTTATTTAGTCAATCCAAAGCTTTATTGTTACAGAGAAAAGAGTGCATAAAATAGAAACATGATATAAGTATAAGTCTACGGGTTGACATGATAGAGAAATCTTAAGACAATAATATTCATATCTATTGACTTAAAAAAGTATTAATAAACATTGTTAACATCAAAAATCCGTTTTTTCGCATTTATCGCATTTGACGTTATCTGCGAAATTAGAGCGAGTAAGTTATGCTACTTTCAAAGCATTAATCAAGAAAGCAGGACAATTAAGCGTGTTGGTCCAGGACACCGGGATAGTACCTAGAAAAAATGAGACAGTCTGGTTCTAAATAGAACGTAGAGTCACGTTAGAAATAACAAATCATTAAATTTTTAAATAACCATTAGTCAAATTGTATTGAAATTGAATCCTTACAGCTGCAATAGGAAGCAAAAAGAAAGAAAATTTTTTTTTAATTACTTGAGATAACGCTTTAACAATGCAATTGAACTTTGAAAAAATTTGAAAACACATAATCAAATTTAACAAAACTTATGCTACAGAGATTAACAATTTAAAACAAAAAACTATTTAAGGTAGTGACTTTTTTAAAAACTCTTCGGGCCATAAAAAAACAAAACAAAAGAAAATTGAATCAGGAACAAAATAGTTCTTATATTTGTGGCCATCAGTGAAACTGTAAAAATATGGAAATAGATTTGTTTGTCAAATTTTTTTATTTTGTTTTAACGTAAAACTGTAGATGGTTAGAAGTTTTATTTAATAAGTAAAAAATTTAAGACTCGTTAATGCAAAACAATAACTGTTGTTTAATTAACAACTAACAGTTTTAACCATAAATAATACAAATTATTCAAACCAACACAATATTACACGAGCTTACAATAACAATTTAATATTGTAACATAATAAGTGTGAGTACAATTGACAAAACGAGGAAAGATTTGTGTTAACGGTTTAGCTGTGCTTTGTTGTGATTGTATATTTAAATGTTAAGTAATTTAGAACGTGTGTATTTTTATAAGTTGGTGAGTTAAAAAACACATTGTATATATACATGTGCATTCAACTGATTGTTAGAACAAATATCTATTCAACTTTTGTTAGAATTATAATTAGAATCTTATATTACGATATTGTCAGCTGTCAGCATATTTGCAAAAAAAATATCCATAAGGATGAATAGCAATAGAATTAGAAAGAGTAACTCCTTTGGAGCTTGCACTTGCTCATTTCTTGATAACTTCAACATTATTTAGGGTTTACATCCACAATGAAACACCACTTGGTTTTTCTTAAGCAAATATTTTTATATTTATGTACTAGTTATTATTTTGTCTCGCCACAGCGACCTTTTCAAGACTGTAAATACAGTGATATATATATATCAACTTACTGTACATAAAATTTAAAATAAAGTAAGGCTATAGATGTAATACGTGTAGTGACTCTCACTTTTTCACGCAAAAACTCCACGCATAATAGACCAACAGTTTTATTTTATATTGACAGCATGTTATAAGCAAAGGAGAGCCCTTTTTTGATCATAAACAGTAGGAAGACTGCTTACACCGACGAACAAAAATGTAATAAGATTACAATGTACGCGGTCTTCTTGCACATGTATACATTAATGGTCAAGTTTGATTATCTAGCTATTAGTGGAACTATGTATAAATGTATCAGCGTGGATATAGTAACAAGTAGTAAATAAGTACAGTGTCACTGACAAAATCAGCTTCACGCAAAGAAAGAAACATCTTTGCTAAATTATCAAGTTTTAAGCACATTTATTGCTGCCAAACAAAATGGGACTTCAAGTCATTGAAGTTGTTGACAAAACTAAACGTCTTTTTTATGCAAAATCAACAACATCTTTTTAACATGACAGAGCTTATCCTTTACATTCGAACACATTTTTTTTTTTTTTTACTACACAGACATGACAAAAAAACTTTCACATATGTTACTTTAAAATATAAGCTCAATTGATCCGAAACATCCTCTCTCTCCCCCCCGTAAGAACATTGGGCTTGTACCATGTAATAACATTGAATAATGTGGTGGGGGTATATACGTAGCTTCATAGAAATGAATTATTCAAACCTAAAATCATGATAAACAATGGATTCTACATTTGATGAGTAGCTTAATTTAATTCGTAGAAAACAAATTTACTGTAAAAGATAAAGTCTTTCATTTGACAACTTGAAACATGCAAAGACTATCGCCTCACAGCTAACCGTCCGCAACAAACCTCTATGCTTGTTACGTCGTACCCCTAGGATCTACAGAGTATGTGTTTCCGCAAACTCTCAGAGTTTTCGCAACACTACAGCTCACACAAACGATGCCTGTCAATCGTGAGTGTTGAAACGACTGTCTTTGCAAGCTCTTTTCAATTTTTTAAATAAAATAAAAATTTCCAATTTCCAATTCGGATGTCAACAGCCTTCAATCATTGTAAATAATATGTTTTCTAAACTACAATTTATCGTAAATCAGAGATTTCTTGGTGAGTATCACTGACGATCAAGCCACAGATTGATCTCACTTTCGATCTCTCTGTTCAAGTGCCAACCCTATCGAAACAAAAAAAACCTTCTCTCGAAATAATCATTCGAATTTAGATAGTTCTAGAAAATTATAATAACAGGAGGTTTGAAAGATTCTGACTTTGATTCGTCAAAGCTTCAAAAAATAAACATATTCTTTTGTTACTAATACTACACAAACATGCATTCAATCTTCATTTCCATTAGAAATATTTCATTTAATGTCCTAAATTATCTCTACCTTAAGACAAATATTTATTCTAACTATACTGAATTAACAACAAGAAATAATCAATCAATAGTCGAACTTGAAGTTTAAGAAAATATCAACAACTGCTTTGCTAAACCTACAAGAGAACACTTTACTCACCTGAGGTCAACTCAATACGGCTTCTCATCAGGGAAACATCAGCCTCCCTCACTGGAAGCTTCGACTCGCCAGCACTCTCAGACCTTCACTGCTCAAGAAGCGCACCTCTGCCGTCACGATCTGATTTAATTTCAGAATAAACTTTCGGGTCCTTCACTGTTCGAGGTGCGTTCCTCTGCCGTCGCGAACCCAGTATCCTGTTTCTAGTGACTACTAATTGTCCCAACATTTTTGCCACGCGTTTTTTAACCATGCTCATGGGGGATCACCAGTCAGTGACACGGCAGACGAGACTCTCATATTTAAAGGCAAATCTTATTCAGGCTCAATGCTTATGGGCCGATAATTTTCAACTTACATTTCAGTTGTATCTTTTCTAGTAAAACTTGTTTGAATCAAATAAAAATTAAATGCTCCCACTCAAGTCTACAATACATACAGTAACTTTGATTCTATTATCGCTATTGAAGACGTTAATGGAAATAACAAAGTTTTACGCAAAATCGCGTGAGTTGCTGCGCTTAACTGAAAGAAACTATACTTTTGCTACGTAACTTAAGAATGTAGAAAATGCAATACAATATATAACACCTTTACAAAGTCAATATGAGAATGTTATTTACGCACTTGTCCCGCTACTTCACTTCTTTGGAATAAAGACGGATATTAACGTAATGTGTACGACTTAGATGCAGCCACAGGTGCATGACTTGCAAAAAGAGAAAAAAGTAGCACGCAAAAAAACATATTGTCACTAAGCAGAATCAGGACGACGAAGAAATGGCGTGCGCGAACGCACTATCGCTTAGTAGAACCAGGACAAAGAGAAAACAGCTTTCGTGAACGCACTGCTGCTAAGCAGGACCAGAACGACGAGGTCGCGGTGTGCGCGAACGCACTGATGCTATGTAGGACCAGGACCAAGAGGAGACGGCGCGACGCAGCGTTCACGAACGCACTGCTGCTTAACAGGACGAGTACGAAGAGAAGACGGCGTGTGCGAACGCATAGCCGCTTAACAGTACAGGATAATAAGGAGACAACGTGCGTGAACGCACTGCCACTAAGCACGACAGGACAACGAGTAAACAACGTGCACAAACGCACAGCTGCTTAACAGGACAAAAGGAAGATGGCGTGCGCGAGTACACTGCCACTTAACAATACCAGGACGAAGAAAAGACAGCGTGTGCGAACGCACAGCCACTTAGCAGGACAGGATGACGAGGAGACGACGTACGAAAACGCGCTGCTGCTAAGCGACGAGGTAACGGGTTACGACGTGCGGGAATGCACTGCCGTGTAGCAGGGTTAGAATGACGAGGAGATAGTAACATGGTATGGCACACAAGATCGTGTAGAAGTTGATGGCGGTGGCTCGTCCTCTGTGCCAACGATGCTGCTGTTTCCGCTGTCATGGTTACTACTGCAGTCACTGCTGTCATTGTTGTTGTGCTGTGTTGTTGAAGGGTTCTCTGGAGACGTTTGTTTTTTTTTTCTCATATTCTCTCTTGCGCAAATTCCCGTTATAACTATAATTCCCGTGTTTCCGCACCAAAATGTAGCTGACAAAATCAGCTTCGTTTGAACCAAGAAACATCTTTGGAAAATTATCGAATTTTAAAGATATTTATTGGTGCCGAACACAATGTGACTCTAAGTCATTGAAGTTGGTGACAAAATTGAACGTCTTTTTTAACAAAAATCTACATTTTTTCAACATGAGAACGCTCGTCCTTTAAATTCGAGCACATATTTCTTTTTTTACTACGCATACATGACAGTAAAACTTTTACATGTTTTACTTTAAAATATGAGCTTGATTGATCCAGAACATAGCGGTTAATACATTTGTGTTAGTTTCGACTCAAAGTACTATTATTTAGTTGTTTTTTTTTAAACTAAGATATGGTACATTTATTTGTGTTAGATTATTTATCCAAGTAATTTTTTTATTGATGTCATGATCAAAGTAGCATCACCTACTCTGATCATAACATCAATAGAAAAATTAAATTAGATAAATTATTTAATACATACAAATACACGAAATGCTTTACGTCAAAGGTTAAAAACTACAAAAAAAATCATCTTATAAATTCATCAGAAAGTATTTATTACACTTATATTACCTCTGCTTTGACTCTTAACCCACTTTACGAATATTTTTGAATTTTTTTGACTCCAAACGGTGAACTGAAAAAATGAAATATTTAACTAATATTCAAATATTGGGGGTTGATACGCAGAATGTCCAGGAAGGCGAAGCTTTACAAAAAGGCTTGACAAAATATTGGAGAGTTGTTGTTGAACAATATTTTTGGGAATTGTGAGAGGGCTAAGAGGAGTTTCTTAAAAAGTGTCATGAGCTGAGTGGGAAAGTCCAAAAGGTAATTTATCTGAAGAAGACATAATAATTGATATAATTTTACTCTATTTAGAGTTGTGGCTGAAGGGTATTTGAAAAAAATTGTTCCAAATTCTAAGAAGGGCTTATTGGATTGTCCAGTTATTGAATTATTAAATTGTGAAGGAGAAACCCACCCAACAACCTTCAGCCAAAATATTTGAATCATTCTAATTGCTTACTTTTTGGGATGTTACGTTGATAGATGATAATGTTTATTAATTAAATAATATTTAATCTCAATTATTACTGATGTAATTTATTTCAATTAAAACGTTTCTTAACTTTTGGACGTTTTCCTACGCGCGGACATTCCTGAAGTTGGCCCAACTAAAGATGTCTAATTTTTTTATTAAATGCAGTCCATTGATTTAAATATTGCCAGCTTGTTTTGTAATACTCTATGGCTATATTTTTAATTGATTCTTTATCATAACCAATACAACCCTTTTCAGTAAAGTATTAACTTAGTATGTTAGAAATTAAGTTTTTTTTTATCAAAGTTTCTTTTAGTGAGTTTATTTCACTTGCAGTTTTAACTGCCAAAATTTTATGGCCGTTGATATTCAAAACGAATTAATAAAAGCTTGCTGATTGAGCGTGCAAAAAATACAGCCATAGTTTTAAGCTGAGATCTTCAAAAAAATTTTTTAATATTTTAGGCACTTTTTGACGCTCAAAAAGTAGTTTCTCATACATTTTTCCTAGAGCAGGTTGAGTGTGAGACATCTGGTCTTGTTGTCACCCAGCAGAACTCTTCTAGTATTTTTACTCTAACAGTGTAAGTTTAAAAAAATGAATAAATGCTTACAATTACACGCACAAAGTCTATAAGTAACTCATCTGCTTCTGATTTTATGGCGTTGTGAATTACATGGGCTCCATGCCCTATTACTTATAATGATTTTTTGAATGATTGATTTAAATTTTACAAATACGTCATTGTCTTCTCACCTACTCCTACAAAATTACAGTTAGTGTGATCACCATAAAACGCTACAGCTCTTGTAGATAATGAGTTTTCTGTCAACAATTAAAGTAAGTAATCAGCAAAATATCCAAACTTTCAAGGAGCTTATTTTGAGGATTAAATATTTTGACTATTACCTCTTCATATGGTAAAACATGATGCACTTGAACAGAATTGATCTTCTTGCTGACGTGGTTAAAAGCATTAGTTAAAATTGTTATTACTTGTATTTATCAAGATTCCTTTTTAATTCTTCTATCCCTGCACTCGCTAAAACATTTGCAACAATAGCTTCTGTTTTTGTGCGTAAACAACTAAAATTTTGCTCAAAATGTGTTTGTATTAACTTTGACGCACGATCATTTAAACAAAACTCCGATTTAAATGTATTGTATAATGAGCTTAGACGTCATCTGCTGCAGCAATATTTAAATCATTTAAAGTTGGTGCATCTGATTTAAAAAATAAAATTGAACATTAATGAAAAAAAAGCAGCTGTACAGTCACAAACTATTATTAAAAGTATACTTTCACTTTGGCATACTTAAAACACACTTTAAATCCTATTCATTCCCTGCTTGATTGAACTGAGCAATT
This sequence comes from Copidosoma floridanum, assembly GCF_000648655.2. The sequence goes on along the minus strand of NW_019380359.1, from coordinate 464,417 downwards.
GCCACGATTGGAGATATTTTATTTTTTTTTTACTTTTGAGATCTAAGAAAGAAATGCAATAAATTTTATAAGTATATTTCTTGTTATAAAAAAAAAAAGATAGCATTTACTTTACCTAAACGTACAGTAATCTACTATTACAATTTTCAGTTCTGTGTTTGCTTGTCAAAGGTTCAGACATATCTTATTTAGTCAATCCAAAGCTTTATTGTTACAGAGAAAAGAGTGCATAAAATAGAAACATGATATAAGTATAAGTCTACGGGTTGACATGATAGAGAAATCTTAAGACAATAATATTCATATCTATTGACTTAAAAAAGTATTAATAAACATTGTTAACATCAAAAATCCGTTTTTTCGCATTTATCGCATTTGACGTTATCTGCGAAATTAGAGCGAGTAAGTTATGCTACTTTCAAAGCATTAATCAAGAAAGCAGGACAATTAAGCGTGTTGGTCCAGGACACCGGGATAGTACCTAGAAAAAATGAGACAGTCTGGTTCTAAATAGAACGTAGAGTCACGTTAGAAATAACAAATCATTAAATTTTTAAATAACCATTAGTCAAATTGTATTGAAATTGAATCCTTACAGCTGCAATAGGAAGCAAAAAGAAAGAAAATTTTTTTTTAATTACTTGAGATAACGCTTTAACAATGCAATTGAACTTTGAAAAAATTTGAAAACACATAATCAAATTTAACAAAACTTATGCTACAGAGATTAACAATTTAAAACAAAAAACTATTTAAGGTAGTGACTTTTTTAAAAACTCTTCGGGCCATAAAAAAACAAAACAAAAGAAAATTGAATCAGGAACAAAATAGTTCTTATATTTGTGGCCATCAGTGAAACTGTAAAAATATGGAAATAGATTTGTTTGTCAAATTTTTTTATTTTGTTTTAACGTAAAACTGTAGATGGTTAGAAGTTTTATTTAATAAGTAAAAAATTTAAGACTCGTTAATGCAAAACAATAACTGTTGTTTAATTAACAACTAACAGTTTTAACCATAAATAATACAAATTATTCAAACCAACACAATATTACACGAGCTTACAATAACAATTTAATATTGTAACATAATAAGTGTGAGTACAATTGACAAAACGAGGAAAGATTTGTGTTAACGGTTTAGCTGTGCTTTGTTGTGATTGTATATTTAAATGTTAAGTAATTTAGAACGTGTGTATTTTTATAAGTTGGTGAGTTAAAAAACACATTGTATATATACATGTGCATTCAACTGATTGTTAGAACAAATATCTATTCAACTTTTGTTAGAATTATAATTAGAATCTTATATTACGATATTGTCAGCTGTCAGCATATTTGCAAAAAAAATATCCATAAGGATGAATAGCAATAGAATTAGAAAGAGTAACTCCTTTGGAGCTTGCACTTGCTCATTTCTTGATAACTTCAACATTATTTAGGGTTTACATCCACAATGAAACACCACTTGGTTTTTCTTAAGCAAATATTTTTATATTTATGTACTAGTTATTATTTTGTCTCGCCACAGCGACCTTTTCAAGACTGTAAATACAGTGATATATATATATCAACTTACTGTACATAAAATTTAAAATAAAGTAAGGCTATAGATGTAATACGTGTAGTGACTCTCACTTTTTCACGCAAAAACTCCACGCATAATAGACCAACAGTTTTATTTTATATTGACAGCATGTTATAAGCAAAGGAGAGCCCTTTTTTGATCATAAACAGTAGGAAGACTGCTTACACCGACGAACAAAAATGTAATAAGATTACAATGTACGCGGTCTTCTTGCACATGTATACATTAATGGTCAAGTTTGATTATCTAGCTATTAGTGGAACTATGTATAAATGTATCAGCGTGGATATAGTAACAAGTAGTAAATAAGTACAGTGTCACTGACAAAATCAGCTTCACGCAAAGAAAGAAACATCTTTGCTAAATTATCAAGTTTTAAGCACATTTATTGCTGCCAAACAAAATGGGACTTCAAGTCATTGAAGTTGTTGACAAAACTAAACGTCTTTTTTATGCAAAATCAACAACATCTTTTTAACATGACAGAGCTTATCCTTTACATTCGAACACATTTTTTTTTTTTTTTACTACACAGACATGACAAAAAAACTTTCACATATGTTACTTTAAAATATAAGCTCAATTGATCCGAAACATCCTCTCTCTCCCCCCCGTAAGAACATTGGGCTTGTACCATGTAATAACATTGAATAATGTGGTGGGGGTATATACGTAGCTTCATAGAAATGAATTATTCAAACCTAAAATCATGATAAACAATGGATTCTACATTTGATGAGTAGCTTAATTTAATTCGTAGAAAACAAATTTACTGTAAAAGATAAAGTCTTTCATTTGACAACTTGAAACATGCAAAGACTATCGCCTCACAGCTAACCGTCCGCAACAAACCTCTATGCTTGTTACGTCGTACCCCTAGGATCTACAGAGTATGTGTTTCCGCAAACTCTCAGAGTTTTCGCAACACTACAGCTCACACAAACGATGCCTGTCAATCGTGAGTGTTGAAACGACTGTCTTTGCAAGCTCTTTTCAATTTTTTAAATAAAATAAAAATTTCCAATTTCCAATTCGGATGTCAACAGCCTTCAATCATTGTAAATAATATGTTTTCTAAACTACAATTTATCGTAAATCAGAGATTTCTTGGTGAGTATCACTGACGATCAAGCCACAGATTGATCTCACTTTCGATCTCTCTGTTCAAGTGCCAACCCTATCGAAACAAAAAAAACCTTCTCTCGAAATAATCATTCGAATTTAGATAGTTCTAGAAAATTATAATAACAGGAGGTTTGAAAGATTCTGACTTTGATTCGTCAAAGCTTCAAAAAATAAACATATTCTTTTGTTACTAATACTACACAAACATGCATTCAATCTTCATTTCCATTAGAAATATTTCATTTAATGTCCTAAATTATCTCTACCTTAAGACAAATATTTATTCTAACTATACTGAATTAACAACAAGAAATAATCAATCAATAGTCGAACTTGAAGTTTAAGAAAATATCAACAACTGCTTTGCTAAACCTACAAGAGAACACTTTACTCACCTGAGGTCAACTCAATACGGCTTCTCATCAGGGAAACATCAGCCTCCCTCACTGGAAGCTTCGACTCGCCAGCACTCTCAGACCTTCACTGCTCAAGAAGCGCACCTCTGCCGTCACGATCTGATTTAATTTCAGAATAAACTTTCGGGTCCTTCACTGTTCGAGGTGCGTTCCTCTGCCGTCGCGAACCCAGTATCCTGTTTCTAGTGACTACTAATTGTCCCAACATTTTTGCCACGCGTTTTTTAACCATGCTCATGGGGGATCACCAGTCAGTGACACGGCAGACGAGACTCTCATATTTAAAGGCAAATCTTATTCAGGCTCAATGCTTATGGGCCGATAATTTTCAACTTACATTTCAGTTGTATCTTTTCTAGTAAAACTTGTTTGAATCAAATAAAAATTAAATGCTCCCACTCAAGTCTACAATACATACAGTAACTTTGATTCTATTATCGCTATTGAAGACGTTAATGGAAATAACAAAGTTTTACGCAAAATCGCGTGAGTTGCTGCGCTTAACTGAAAGAAACTATACTTTTGCTACGTAACTTAAGAATGTAGAAAATGCAATACAATATATAACACCTTTACAAAGTCAATATGAGAATGTTATTTACGCACTTGTCCCGCTACTTCACTTCTTTGGAATAAAGACGGATATTAACGTAATGTGTACGACTTAGATGCAGCCACAGGTGCATGACTTGCAAAAAGAGAAAAAAGTAGCACGCAAAAAAACATATTGTCACTAAGCAGAATCAGGACGACGAAGAAATGGCGTGCGCGAACGCACTATCGCTTAGTAGAACCAGGACAAAGAGAAAACAGCTTTCGTGAACGCACTGCTGCTAAGCAGGACCAGAACGACGAGGTCGCGGTGTGCGCGAACGCACTGATGCTATGTAGGACCAGGACCAAGAGGAGACGGCGCGACGCAGCGTTCACGAACGCACTGCTGCTTAACAGGACGAGTACGAAGAGAAGACGGCGTGTGCGAACGCATAGCCGCTTAACAGTACAGGATAATAAGGAGACAACGTGCGTGAACGCACTGCCACTAAGCACGACAGGACAACGAGTAAACAACGTGCACAAACGCACAGCTGCTTAACAGGACAAAAGGAAGATGGCGTGCGCGAGTACACTGCCACTTAACAATACCAGGACGAAGAAAAGACAGCGTGTGCGAACGCACAGCCACTTAGCAGGACAGGATGACGAGGAGACGACGTACGAAAACGCGCTGCTGCTAAGCGACGAGGTAACGGGTTACGACGTGCGGGAATGCACTGCCGTGTAGCAGGGTTAGAATGACGAGGAGATAGTAACATGGTATGGCACACAAGATCGTGTAGAAGTTGATGGCGGTGGCTCGTCCTCTGTGCCAACGATGCTGCTGTTTCCGCTGTCATGGTTACTACTGCAGTCACTGCTGTCATTGTTGTTGTGCTGTGTTGTTGAAGGGTTCTCTGGAGACGTTTGTTTTTTTTTTCTCATATTCTCTCTTGCGCAAATTCCCGTTATAACTATAATTCCCGTGTTTCCGCACCAAAATGTAGCTGACAAAATCAGCTTCGTTTGAACCAAGAAACATCTTTGGAAAATTATCGAATTTTAAAGATATTTATTGGTGCCGAACACAATGTGACTCTAAGTCATTGAAGTTGGTGACAAAATTGAACGTCTTTTTTAACAAAAATCTACATTTTTTCAACATGAGAACGCTCGTCCTTTAAATTCGAGCACATATTTCTTTTTTTACTACGCATACATGACAGTAAAACTTTTACATGTTTTACTTTAAAATATGAGCTTGATTGATCCAGAACATAGCGGTTAATACATTTGTGTTAGTTTCGACTCAAAGTACTATTATTTAGTTGTTTTTTTTTAAACTAAGATATGGTACATTTATTTGTGTTAGATTATTTATCCAAGTAATTTTTTTATTGATGTCATGATCAAAGTAGCATCACCTACTCTGATCATAACATCAATAGAAAAATTAAATTAGATAAATTATTTAATACATACAAATACACGATATTTCAGTTTAAAAAAAAAAAAAACCAAATAATAGTACTTCAAGTCAAAACTAACACAAATGTACTAACCCGTACTTAAATACTCCTTGTAACAATATCTACGTTCACACATTTATAGACAGTTCCGCTAATAGCTAGATTATCAAACTTGACCGCTAATGTATATATATGCATAATGACCATGTATATTATAATCACATTGTCTGTTTGTCTGTCAGTGTAATCAGTCTACGTACAGTTTATGATAGGAAAAGTTCTCTACTTTATTTATAACATGCTTTCTGTATAAAATGAAACTGTTGGTCTATTGTACTTGGGGTTTTTGCGTAAAAAGTGAGAGGTACTACACGTTTTGTATCTTTACTCTTATTTTATTTTATATTTTATGAAAAATAAGCAAATATATATGTCTCCATAACTGGATAAAATATTGACTAGTATATAAATAAAAAAACTTTTGCTCAAAAAAAACCAAGTGGTACTTTATTGTAGATGTAAACCCTAGGCAATAGAATTATTTTAAAATTATAATTGGAGAATCAACCCCATGATCATTGCTATAAAAAGCAGGGGCCTTATCACTGAGATGCAGATACACGACTAAATACAGACGAATACAAGACTACACATCTTTATCGATTTATTCTATCACTTGTTAGCTTTATTTTTTTTGGCTTCAATAAGCGCAGACAGTTATTGAAGTGTTCTTTCTTAATTTATTTGTAGAATTAAATATATAAACTTCTATACATACCCACAATAATAAGATATTTTTGTCAAAGTTTTCTTAATTTTTCTTTTAATAGGTATCAGTCTGCTGTCGTACACTTAGTTATAAACAGTATCTTTTAGAAATTTTAATTCTATGTAGCCTTACGTGCAACAGACAAATGCTCTTAGTTCATTATTAATAAAAAATGTATTAGTTGTTTGGAAAAAGTATTATAAGTTGTTCTTATACAATGAAATTCAGTACTTTAGACATATTAAATGTTAGCTCTAAACTGAAAAAAAGTCGTAGGTTTTTTTAGCTTAAGCTATGACTGCTAACTCTCAAAGCATAAAACTTAAACTTACAGTACTGGATAAGTTTTTCTGTATTATACAGTTAATTATTATGTTTTTCCAGTAAAAAGGCAGATGTTTAAGCTTGACAATTATGTTTTTATTATTTAATTGTAGATTTTCTATACCAATGTCAAATATTTAATTTTGAAGATAAAATTGTTTTGCTTGTTTTAATTTGGCACTGTTACAAAAAATGAAGAATTAAAAAAAAATACTACTGGAACGGATTGTTAGCAAAATGGATGAATAGGTATGTGATCACTTAATAACATGTTCGGCACTATCACTCTTATTACAAAATACGAACACGTTTATTCTTACTTTATTGAGTATACGCTATCTTTAGTCTTTACAATCAAGAATACAGTTGTAAGCTGAATTAAAAAAACAAGATCTGATTAAATAAGGGAGTATGAAAGCAAAAAGTGCATATCAACTGACTGACCGTGCGGGAATGAATCAAGCTATATATTTTTGATGCTGCAGTGCAGCGTCACACCGTCTCTACTCCTTGCTACTACGTATGTGCTGAAATTCAGTTACGAGTGCCAAATAACTGTTTTACGTTTTTTCCCGTTCGTATATAAATTTAACATAATATAAAATCAAAAAATCAAAAGACAAAAGAAATCTTGGTATATTAAAATAAATTTGAGGAAATAACTGTCTAAAGATGGAGATCATGTTAGTTTCTGGATCACTCATCTGATTGGCTGTGACGATCTTAAACATACAGAGAGAAACATTAATTTACATACCTATTGTCATTATCTATCTATTATAAATTTAATAACTTTACTATCTTAGATTCAAATTTTACTATTATGCAATTCATTACTTATTCATAGCCATTGTCATTAGTTTCTTATGCTATTTAAACGGCAGAGGTTCTCTAAAAATATCTGGCAGCTGCTTTTTGGATGAAATCCATTTAATAGTTATTTTCCCTCTGGTTATACATTCGTTAACATAATGAGCTATGATTTCGGTCATGTATCTTAATCTTCTACCACCATCTATCTTAACACTTACTCCAGTGGCCTTATTATTACACCACAGATCCGTAGGCAACAAAGTGCGAGACATTATAGAACTTATAGAGTGCTCTAGTCCAATTGACTCTTAATTTACATCACACATCGCTACGAATTCAGCTTCACAGGTTGAGATAGTTACGTGATTCTGTTTTCTTGTCTTCCAAACAACTGTACCCCCAAAGAACATTGCATTAATAGCAGCAATAATAATAAATGAATGAATCATCCAAGATAACAGACACGGTACAGAAAAAAGATAGCTACTGTAGTAGTGCTACGTGTAAATTCTATCAAATTTCAATAAATTCTAGTATTATAATTTATTTTACTTTTATTTAAATAGTGTTGAGAGATTTTATCTTTTTTCTTTAAAAAAAACACACCAAGATACTTACCGAAAGGTGGTGTGGAAACAGTATCATATTATTCACTGCACAAGCACGTAAGTATATTATGAAAAAGTTTTTTTACTTGAAGAGTAAGTTTATTTACGAACAAGACATATAATTAGGAAGTTAACACACCAAAAAACTGTTTTATATTTATTATAACATAATTTGAATACTAAATAAAATTTAGTTGACAAACAGTATTTTTTGTCAATAAAAGTAATGCACAAGAAAATGGCTACATGTAGTGGCTATATATATAATAATTAAGCGGCTATTATGAGAAAAGACATTGGAATATATAATAATGGCAAAAAAAAAGAAAACCAGTGGGCAGTCATGGGACTTCCGGCAGAAGTGAGAACTTAAAACTATAAATTATGTTTGTACTTAAGTTGCAATGAATTATAAGCTATTCAAGCTATTTGCTGTTTTTGAAATGAGTAATCTAGAATTGTGGCATTTATATAATTATGTGGGTGATAATACATTGATGAATGATAAAGCTTATTACACGATAATACAAGTATTCCTTAAGCTGGAAATTCTGAAAGTTATGCGCTTTTTCATGAAAATATTCGTTTTAAATTTTACTACAATGGATACTGAGAAGTGAGAAAAAAATTCGTTAAAAAACTTAGACAATTTACGTCTAGTGTAGGCTTATCATCATTTTTAAATAAATTCATTAAGAGTCCTTAATATGCAATTTGTTAATAATCGAATTGATTTTTCAGCAGGGACCCTAAATACTTACGTAAGAGGAAATATTATATCGATTTAATTTTTATAAATAATTAAGTTTTCTGAGGAGGATATTAAATAAGTTGTAGAATAATTGTTAATCACTGCTAATAAATTTGTTTGAGGAAGAAGGAAGAATAATAAAACTCACAATAGAATATTAAATTATATCTTTATAAATTAAAATAACTTTAGTATAATGTAAGATATTATAAAGCATAATTCAATTAATAACGAAGAGTAACAACGTGACAACAGTTAATTGCAAATACATATGTGTGTGCGTATGTGTATACAGCTTATAGTGACTTACTAGTCACGTATATACACCTCAAATTGCCACGTACGTGTGCAACTATACGCAGTCGAACTTGTATGGGTAATTGATACTATTGGAAATGCACTATACACTTATCCAGTTATACTGTAGTAACATGAACTGTATACAGTTTACAGTATAAACGATGACCCATGGCAAAAAGCCATATACTAATATAGTATGTAATTACACATAAATAAGAGTTACCTTGGTAGCTCCATACTTAAGTACCTGACTGGATAGTTACGTACACCATTAACCCATACATATATGGTGTAATTTAAAATTCAAATGCACACCATGCGCACTGCACAGTGGCTGCCGTTAGACAAAGAGAGAGTACTTACGACTACTTAAGCCATCATATGCATACCCATACTACCATACCCCACCGCACTCCACTGCGCCACAAGATACTCTCTTCTTCTCTACCGCCAGCCAATACGAAGCGGGCTCCCCCTCTCCTCCTACCCTTCTCGCGCTGAAACATGACTCTCTGCAGGGATCGCCTATCCAAAGTTTTTTCCTATCCAAAATCGTCCAACGCGCCTAAAGAAGTTTTCACTTTAAAAAATTTGCCATGATCAAGAATCAAAAACAAATTCGTCAGATTCTATGCGTGGGCAAGAGACGTAGCCTATTCAACGAACGATGATAATACCCCTACGTGGTATAAGATTGTATTTAAGCTAATAGAGTGAGGGGAGTTAATCCAAGTGTAGTTGCTCAACATTTTCTATCTCTTTTTACTGTAATACCTAGAAAAGTGCCAACATCACCAAGATCTGACATCTCAAACTCAGATTGCAGACTCATCTTAATTTCCTTGAGTTTACTTACACTATTACTTGCTATCATGATATCATCTACATATAGAATAAAGATCAAAACTTTATCTTTTTTCCTGCGTGTGAAAAGACAACGTTCTCTGATGTGTAATTGTAGTCCTAGTTCAAGTGCAGCCACACGAAAACACTCATTGCATCTTTTAGAGCTCATCTTGAGTTCATTAAAGGCTTATTCTAAATTACATACTTTATTTTTCTTAAGTTTATCTTAGTCCAGCAAACCTTTAGCAATATTTATATATGTGTCTTCATTGATTAAACTATTTAAAAAGGTTGTCTTGACATCTAGTTGACAAGCTTCCAGATTAAACTTATTAACAACTAATACTACCGATCTCATATGAGCCAATCCAGATACAGGAGCATAAGCCTCTTGCAAGTCGTACTTATTTGCATCTTTAAATCCACGAATCAGCAACCTCGTTTTGAGCTCCGTGTTTTCCATCTTTGTATATCTTCTTCTTTAGGACTTATCTGAAGGCTATGATGTTCGGCTTGCTTTTTTCAACATTTATAGTTTGTCTATCTACAATTTTCCATACTCAATTTTTATCCATTGATTTAAGTTCTACGTCAATTATTCTGAAGTTTTCTTGAATAAGCAATTTATTCTTTTTCTTTGGCTGTCTTCGTTTTCTATTGATGTCCTGTTCTCTCTTCGTTTCTAATAATACTTCAAGACCTACTTTATTAAATTTAATGAACCATTAATCTTGTTTAATACCCATCTTATAATTATTTCAGTGTGGTATTTTGTCATTTTCCAGATATTTCTGAATACAAGTCTTTCATGAAATCTTACATCTTGACTCTCACACAATTTGTCATCTTCTGATCTAAGAAAGATGTAGCCGGTAGTAGTATAGCCAACCATTACTACTCGTATACGTTATAAGCTGAATGTAGCTCCAGTGTCTCTTTGTATCTTATTAAATGTTACACAATCAAAGCTTCTTATTGAATTGAGGATAAACTTTTCTAAGAGGGCTATTATTTCGTTGGACCAATGAGGTGTGCGATGTATATGTGTACACTGCAGCCCTTAAGAGTAGATCCCACATATATTCTCTAAACCCTGAGTCATATATGTAGATTCGTTCTGAAACACCATAGTGTTTCGAAGTGTCTGTACAGGCCAGTAGAAGCTCAATTCCCACTCTCTGCAGAACTTTCACTGTTTGAGCTTCTCCGAACTCTGTGCCGTGATCAGTTCTTAAAGAGCACGTCTTTGCATTAATACCAGTAGATTTCGTGCGCTGGTTGAAAATTTGTCTAGACGATTTCCTGCTTCACTTCTCACTTTCATTGGGTATGCCACCTTTAACTTTGAGTAGTCGTTTGTGTATACTATAAATTCGTACCTTTTAGGATGAATTGCCAAAATAATCAGTCTCATTACGTTGGCGTTAACAATCTCAACTCGATGCTCTCTCTCTTCTAGTGTTAGAAGGCAATTCCTTAATTGAAGCAATTTAGCACACCTTACATGTTGCAATGAAGTTATTAAACAGAGACTTATTCAAGTTTTTCTTGTTTATAAACTCTCTTTGCTATGGCTTAAGATATTTTACCAACGAATGTTTGAATCTTGCATGTCAGTGCATGGCTCTATTATTTCTTTTAAATATTTTATAATTTAATGTAAAGACACTTTAAGTCTCTGACATCTCACCAATTATAAAGTCTTTACTATCATTAATTTTTCTATCTTTAATGATTTTCTCAAATTTATTTTGCCGAGTGGTATCCAAACAGTCGCTTTTAGATTCATTGTTTAGGATTACAGAGCAGCTCTTACTATAATTGGTGCTAACTTGCTGAGTCTTCTCAGTCATTTCTGCAGAGGCGCTTTCTATCATTAAGAAAATCTATTATTTCTTTACACTTCTGGTCGTTGCTTGTACTCTGACCATCTTGCACTACTTCTACTGTCCAATCAAGACCTTATAGGCATTAGAAAATAACGTCTCCTTAGAGCGTGGGTAATATATATCCATCTTAGTGTTGTCTAAGGAGATACACATGCCTCTATCAGTCAGCCGACGAAGCGATCGCAAGTTTTCAGCAAGCACCTCGGCGCATATCACTCTATCTAGGACCATTTTGTTTTTTTTTATTACGACCCAAAACCCACTTTCCTCCCTTCGCTCTTAAGTCCACGGAGAAATTTTAATTCGTGCATTTAATCAATTTTCTTTCACAATTTTTGAAATTTTTGAAGTGTTATTTTGATTTCGCAAAATACTCTGTAGCACCTGATTCTGCTACAAACTAAATTTTATTATTTCTACAATTGTTTACTAGAATCTCCTCCGTGCACGTAGGGAGCAGATATTCGGGTCCAATAACAAACATACTATTGTATGTAGTAGATCTAAGTAATACTATATTACTTTTACCGTCTTTATTTGTGACGTAAATATTTAAAGGATAAGCCATTTTCACTTTTCAACAGTATATCAAAATTTGCAATTTTTATATCTGGTACTTTATTGACAATCGTTTGGTAAAAGCTATCTCTTTTCTTATCTTCAAGAAAACTCTGAGTTTTACTAATAAGTTTGAAATCTCTTAGTCCATCGAAGAATTCGCAAAATTAAGTAGCACTTTGCTTTTCGGGATCAAATCTAACAGTGTAAGTTTTATTATGTCTTGATACGTGTTTGTTTTTATATTACTTCTTTCATATTATTAATTTTGTACAATGACTAGTGGATGGGCAATGTGGTAAACTCTGTTTTAATTATCTAGGGATAATCTACCTAGTATTAAATTTAATGTCTGCTCTTCATCTTCAATTGACTTTTGAATCGTCTCAATATTTTTCTTGTAGGCTCTTTAAAGTTCATTTCATATATTTATGAAACTATGAGTCAGAATGTTAAAGTAAAATATCCACACATTTTCTCCGTAGTTGTACAATAAACAAAAAAATTGTACACAAAATGGTAATTGCTCCAATGATGGTTACTCCAATTACCATTTTGTGTACAGTTTCTTTGTTTATGAGTCAAAATGTTTTGGAAGGTACCTTTAGTCAGCTCTATCTTCAGATCAGAATTCGTGCCCACCATTTTCTGATGCGAATTGTCCATCTGTTTCTTTAAACTATCTTTGCTATTTTTCAGATCCTTTAATATGCTTTTTATAGTTCATGTATTAATCAAATCTACTTTTTTATTTTAAAATCTTGAATTAGCTTTATTTGATTAACGTATCAATTAAATCTACTTTTCTATTTTTTAAATCTTTGATTTGCTATCTTTTTCAAGTATTAATCAAATCCATCTTTTTATTTTTCAGTTCTTCAATTTGCTATCTTGTTAAGGGTTCCCTTTGCTTATATCTATCATCAAATCGTTGTTTGCACTTGTCTTATTGTGTTGAAAACTCCTATCTTGCTATCTAAGAAACCTTTAACTGGAAAGAGCTGCTCATGTTGAGAGATAATGTAAATTATACCACCACGTTTTTCCATTAAATTAAAAGGATTTTTTTTTCTGTAATCGTCACTTGTATCTTCTATAATAACTCAGATCATATATATATATTATTTCTCAGTAACTAGTCAAACGCAAGCTGTTTTACCAGGAAACATGAGCAAGCACGCAAATATTAACGCAATAAATACATACCACCCATGGGATGAGATACAGCAGATGACTTAAGCATGTAAACGCAACATGTCTAAAGTCATCCACATCAGCAGCACAGTTCCAGCGCAATCGAGCACAATCATATGTATAACACAAATGATACTTTATCGTTGAACGAACACAATGCTACATTTTCACTACGTGTTACCATCACCTCGATAAATTTTTCTATGTTCTTCTCAATTCTTTTATATACTTCTAACAGTGCATACGGTTATTACAATGTGCTCATTATTATCATGCGTATTATACCAAAATTAGAAATTTTTAATTTCTGCATTTTAGTTTAAGTCGGCATCTGCCTCTAGTCCGAGTGTAAAAGTCCCACGAGAGAATTGAGGCCACACTGTACGGGAAGTTAGGAAGTTAAACAAAAGTCTATCAAATATGTCCGCTCTATGCACACCATCAGCTATCAAGCCTGCTAAAAGGAATACACACGCCTGGTCTGACCGAACGCAAGCCATGTCTAAAATAAGAGTTTCAGCTTCCCTCTACTCACTTTGAGACGTTTTTCAGTAGTAACTGTAGCTGTAGCAGCTAAATAAAAATCCTTGCACACCAATGCAAACCTGCCTTACGCAAGAAAAAATATGCGCTGGCTCTTGAACTTTCAGAATTACAGAGTACTGGCTTCATATTGTTTTGAAAAATTTCACGAATTTTATCTACTGTCATGTTTATCATATCTATAACATCTATTATTACCAGTCGTACACAATTTCGGTTTCATAATAACGAAAAACCAAACAAATTATATCAACTTAATGACCCATAAGGACACTATAAGTGTCATTATCAGTTATTAACTTTCTTTCTTCTTTATATCTTTTACAATCTTTCTCACCCCACCAGTTGTCATCTCTTTGATCTGTTCGGTCTCACGAGTGGTTGATGTCAACCTCAACGCCGGTTTGTAGATCGCCTGTATTAAAAAAAAGGATAAAAAAATGTCGAGGGCAAAAAGAACGCAAGTAAGCGCAAAATGGGCTTTATCAAAGAGAAAAAAGTTGCGGCTAGGAAGGTTTTGAGTACGCAACCAGACTGCACTTCTAAAGGCCCATAACCTGTTAGCAGTATAGATGTATAAATATGAGATCGCGAAATACTTTTCAAAAGGCTTTAATAAAGATATCATGAAAGTTCAATTAATTTATTAGGTGCCTTTATTAAATATACTAATTCACTAAGAACGTTTTTCTATAAATTATTCAAGAATGAATAAAAAAAGTTTAATGATTTTATTTAACACTATTCAAGTTATATTAAAGATCGTAAATTACCTGGAAATCTTTTTTCATAAACGTATTATAGTATTCAGTTCAATGTTATGCTTCTCTGAAAAATAAAGCAAGAATGGTTCCTGGAATTCTAGCATTCACAATACGACAGGTTAACAGAAAAAGTCATATTAGCAGAAGATGGAAGTTAGGCATAGTGTGAAAATAAATGATTTGTCATTGAAGCTAGTTGCTGAGTAGCCCCTCTGATGCCATCGTTAAGGGGAAGACAATGATCAGAAATTTGAAAGCCTTGAAACAATAACGTGGTTTTTACTCTTAGTAAGAGCAAGAGTACAATATGCTGCACAGAGAACAAACGTCTAGCAGTGTCGATAAACAAAAAGGTACTAAGCTACTGTGTAAGCTCTTGTGAGTGTAGTACAATAATTAAAATAACGCTCTCTTATTATGTTATTATTATTTTTTTTTAAATAATTGTTTTAATGTTGAAACCACTTTCTTGTATAGAGATGCTCATAGTTATTGAATCAGCATCAGTTAGTGTGCCCCTAATTACTGCGCAGATATCTTCCATAAGGTTTTAAGGTTGGCGACAAGACCCAATTACTGTGCACCAACTACTGCTAACAACTACGAAATTTTGTAGGTTTGATTCGTTGAAAGTCATTTAGTAAAATAACTATGCATGTTACGATATAAAGTATGATTCTGGATTAAACATTTTTAATGTCTGAACAAAATTAGAAATCCCTATAATATCATGTAACTTGTCAAACTATTATGCTGGATTTTTTTTTTTTTAATATCCATACAATTCTTATTGTACGAAAGATTTTCTAATTCTGAATTCAGTCTTTTCCTTTGATTTTTCGGTGAAATTTAAGGCTCATTACTGTTGAGAAAGACATTTTGATTTGAGGTGCTACGTACAAGCCCTATTAAATGAGTGTCAACTACATATAATTAACACCTTTAACTTCTTAAATATTATAAGCATACACTGATGACGAAAATTCAAAATCAGTATTGCTACAAAAGTTATTACAAGCATTCAAACTACAAAGCAGTTTTGTGTTGGCGACTGATTAAGCATATAACAATTTTTCTCCTGCTCATGTAGTCATAAGTCTTGCCAAAACTGCCAAATCATGTTTAAAAATTTTTAACAGTGACTTGTCATCGAGCATACACAAATCTTTCTCGGTCAAGTCTAAGGAACAGATGATAATAGAAGCATGATAAAAAAAGATTGAAAGGTTTAAATTTTTAAGACTCTCATTTTTGTAGACAAAAGTTTCTTTGGTAATACCATTGTATTAGCTTGATATTACTAAATCCATAGATAAACAAATAAAATTATTTTTCACTCTTTCAAACGTATATCACAAACAAATTAGTGTGTCATTAGGAAATTGAGGATAGATGGCTCCGTTTGATTTTGATTCATTCTTGTAAAAAAATATAGCAATATTGGAAAAGACAGCTTCTAACGTCACTGGTTAATAAATTACTAACTTTTGTTCTATTCCGAAATTAGTTAAGAATCTGCCCTAGAAATGTTATTAACATGTTACAACACATCAAAATACTGAGTAATACGTGTGAAGTATTAAACAAAGTAAAAAGTTAAGTAAAATCACTTTTTGAGGCATCCGCAGCCATCTACTTCCAGTGTGTAGTGAAGTATAATACATATTTTAAGATAATGGGAAAAAGTATTTGGAATTTATGTGAAGGCTTCTTTTAACAGATTAAAACCGTACTTTACAGTATGAGATTTGGTTTTTCATAGTCTTTTAGATATACGTAATAATTAGAAATTATACTATTAACCAATGACTTCAAAAACCAAGTTAGCCATATAATGCTGTAATATTACTGCATAATGTAATACTGTATTGCATCGAAATAAAAAGTACTGCATACAGTTAGAATTTAAATTTAGTTTAATACTTCATTAAAATTATATTCTAAGATTTAATAGTACGTATCTATATTTTGCGTACAGGTAAAATAGAATGATATAATTAAGTGTAGTAAATTTTTGAGGCACCAAAGGCTTCCATCTCCTGCAATGTAGTTAAAAATAATTTATTTGAATGTAATACGAAGAAAGCACTTAAAATTAGTACTTTTAACAAGTACTTCGTATGTTAGCTGATGTAATTATTAAATATTTTCTTAGTTTTAAGCAAGTAACTACATTAAAATTTCCTAGATGTTGTGTGCTTTTAAAAAACTAAGTTAATAAAAAATCTCTATGGATGTAAATACAAATTATACTTATGTACTGTGCGTAACTAAAATTAACAGACATAACATCTAACCTACCTCCAAATTTCCGTTTGACTTCTTGGAAAAATATATATTTCAAAAACTGATCCATAACTGTAGCTATTATCACTATTTCGTGGATCAATAAAAGTTTAGCATGATAATTAGTAAACAGCAAAAAAATGTATTCACTTGTATGCACGTAATGCCAGAGTGAGACTTGTTATGCCCATATACACAAGACTAGCCAATATACCGGTTGAGCTGCTCATAGTTGAACAATAGATTTGGCACATTAGTTACACCGTCAAAGCGATCTAACTACACCGGCATGTGCAATATCTGCACAGGTCTCTGTGAGTATTCAATACGCTTATATTCTGTGCTGTACATATATATACCTTCGTATGCAGTAGATGGATGGATTTATTTTTCAGTGCAGTTGAGGGGAAGAAGCTAATTTTTCAAGTATATGATCAAGAGGTAATCGATGAGCAATTGCCTCTGGGCGGTAGGCTTTATTACCAAATTTTACATGCAGGTAGCAAAGTTAATTGTTATTATTTTTAGAGCTTTTACTCTTGTTTCGATTACAGTAACAATTGTTTTGATTACGTAAGTGAGAGCTAGAACGGTTAAAAAGGGTGTATTATTACCCATCAATTCGTCTGGAATTTTCAGTAGGTCATTCAAGTTGAACGAAAGCTGTTCTGCGCCCTGAACTCTCTGTCGTCCATGGACAAGATTTGCGATTTGATTAAAGAGATCAAAAGCATTTGCTTATTGACAGATGAGACATGAAAAGAAGTAGGAGGTAAACAGTCATAGAAGTGGTCTGCAGCTTTGGTCAAGGCAAAAAGGGCTTTAATTTTGTGCCTGGAAAAAGCCATGCAATTGACTGGGGACAATTGTTCTAGAAAGACAACCAGGAAAATTTCATTGCTACCACTGGTCTGGAGAGTGCGCGTATGATTTAAACCTAGAAAGAATTTTCTCTCTAGCAAAAGTTGTTGGAGGCTATTCTTTGATGAGCCATTAAACACAGCTAATATCTCTTTTTTTTACTACATTGTGGAGGTCAGTTGGTCTGGATGTTTGGTTAAGCAGTTCAAGGACGCATAAGCAGAGGATATAGAATACACTACTTCTTAATACAGACTATACTCTTTGGCATAAGAGTGTATTACCCTCAAGTTTTTTAGCAATCAAATCTACTTACGTCTTTGGATTAGTTATTTTTGCATTACATAGCGTGGACTCAGGGTGCGCCAACCAACCATAACGATTGAGCATATGAAACACAAAAATTTCAGGAGTATGGTAACCTGTGGTTTAAGGCACAAGGACAACAGAGGCATTTGAAGTTGCTGCCTATAACAAATGCTCAAAAGCAGTTTTATTGCTGTCATGACTTACAATGCCACTTTAAGACGAAGCAATTTTTTATCAGGGATAGCCGTGTCACGTTATCAAGATTAGCAATTACGAAAAACTGTTTAAGGACGATGTCCCAGTACTCAGTTAAATGAGCAGACGAAATGTCCTAGTTGTCGATCACTTTTTTTCTGTGATATAGTTTTATTATATTTTTAATTAAGTATAGACATTGATTTGTACGAAAAAAGTAACTGTTTAGTGTCTAAATAGAAAGACTTGTCATCTGTGTTTTTAAAATTTATATAGGAAAAATCAGCCAAATGACTGACTATTAGAACATTACCAGGATCTGGGACATTAACCTCATCAAAAACGATGCAAAAAATATTACTGTAAGGTAAATTAAGCAAAAAGAGCTAGGTACCACATGCTTAGTACCCACAGTAGTACTTGTAATTGTCAGATGTTAAGCATTATCATAAAAAAGTACTTTTGCACAACATTATCTTCATAATAGATATATCGTATTATAAGTAAACATTTTAAAATAATGTGTTTTCAGTTCTCACGGGTCAAGAAAGTCCATATCATACAAATTTAGTAAGGGTTTATTCAAGTTGTTTATATTTTCTATAATTCACAGTTACATTGGTTTAATTCTTTTGTAATAATATAATTTACGAGGCTTAATACTGTTAGTTATAGGAATAAACTGTATTCATACTACCTATAATGTAGCTATAAGAATGTGCAAAATAGCTTTAAATATAGCTAGAGGTAAATGATCCCAGTACTACGCAGGTACCAACTACTGCGCTCTCGACGGCAATAGAAAATGAGAAAAACAGACTGGAAAGTTCGTATGCTAAGATATTGTAACACGTTCGGACATTAATAACGTTCAATCCAGTGATATCCAATGATCATACTTCACATAGTGACATTCATAATTGCTTAACTGAGTGACTCTTAGCCAATCTAACCTAAAATACTTTGTAGTCACGCGTAGTAATTGGTGCACAGCAATTGGATCTGGAGCATCAGCATGAAAACCCTATGAGAAATACCCGCGCAGTAATTGGGGGTGCAGTGACTGGTGTTGATTTTACAACCGTGCGCAGTAATACAAGAAAGCGGTATCAGCACTCAATAGTACATGACGATAACAGTGCACCAGGAAGGTGATTGACGCACGCGTGTCAGTTTGTACACGAGCGCCAGCAAGTGTGCAAGGATACGCGTGTGTCAATCACCTAACCTCTTACAAGTGTGTGGTGTTTACAACTTTTTAACAGATCGTGCGTGGGGAACGAGATTATGAGCCATCTAATGTGGCTTTACAAAGATCTCGATGTACACACACAAGTGCACCACACCAGTTGTGAGTCGCGTATGTAAATCGAGGTCTTTAGAGTCAAAATAAATGGCTCACAATCAAGGTCCCTGTGCATGGCGTATCGAAAACAACTAGTATAAAAAGACAAAGTAATATAACTAAAAAATATTCGTAATTTTAATCGCATAAGATGCTGAAGATAAAGATAAAGAAAAACTGCTTTAATTTACATAAAAAAATATTGAGAAATGAGACATTCAGGTGGCTTGGGTGGTTGGTAACGTACCTAGGACGGGGTACTATAAGGGTCTATCGAAAATCAATACTTTTTGACGATAAATTTTTAAATAAATATAGTTATTTCGATGAAATTAAAGAGCAAAATCAAGAAATTTCCAGAAAAGTACCGTAAAATTATAATTGAGAAAATAAGGTAATCTTGCAAGGCAAGCCAGATTAATATTTCATAGTGTTCTTCTGATTTTACCTTTAATTCAAGTCGTTGATCCTATATTCTTAAGAATTCGATAGATTCTATGAAAAATACACAAAAAATATTTTAAATTTTTAGGGTTAATCAAAGATTTTCGAAGACATAGTCAATTTTGTGACCACTGTCCATGAGAGTAGGTGTTAAATGTTTGAATTTTCAGTAGCGATTTATGAAAAAATAATGTCGTTGATCCTAGCATTTTCTTCTCGCAAATAAGTTTATACTTTATCAACATTATAACAGAATTGCAGAGGTTCTGATCAAGCCAATAAGAATCAACTGAGGCACCTTTAGCACAGTCAAAAAATTCAGTGCGCAATAATTGGATACATGTTTGTGGCACAGTTTATCTTTTTTGAGTTAGCAATCAGGAAAAACGCCATTATGTTTATCTTTCAATTTTTAGAGTACTTTTAAAATTTAGAAACAATTCGTTAAGTATTTTAAGATAAAAGAAAATAGTAAAAACGTAATTGAATGAATTGAAATTATGTTGAAAGTACTTAAATTGTACTCACAATGATTTATAAAATTTGTATCACAGAAAAAGCAAAACTCAAACACAAGTACACTATTGAACGTCTTTTAAACACTTCTTGTCGAAATGTATAGTTCAAATTCAGTTTAAGCCTTATAATTTACAAGTAACTTTCGAAAAAAAATTAAAAAAAAAACACTTTATCACTTGAGAAAACAAATTTGTTCTGCAATTTGTCAGGTTACAGTTTTTAATTAGTTTACTGTTGCTAATTCGTACATTATCATCTAATAAATTATGAAACAATAATAATTTTTTTGCAGCATTTCTATTTTAGTTTTTTACCGAGTCAAAACTTACAATTTGGAATTATTTCCACAGAAAAAGTATTGACGAACAGGTAAAATAATGATACGTTTGTGTATAGACCTGTCTTAGTTTAAGATGAGATGCTTTGAATAGGTTTTAGCTTAAACTTTAGTCACGTTATTTAATTAGTGCAGGCTATTTGGTGCCAAATATCTTACACCTAACCTTGTATTTAACATTATCCAGAATCGTACAGAAATAAGTTCACGAGTGTGCCATACCTTGTATCCTTACATCATGGTATTTACAGCTGTACATTCTGCACAAATAGTATAAAAAACAGTTGTCTTAAATTCAATTCTTTTCCAAGATTCATCTTCAATGCTTATTATTATTTGTCTAAAGTTACTATGACTGGAGGCATTGAGCTAGTTATCTTAAAGAATACGGAAAAATTTTTAACATTAAATTAAACGAAATTTTTCAGACATTTTTTGATTTCTTGCTTTTGGTGTTATCATAATAATACCCGTTATGTCTGACGTATACTTAAAAGAAGTCAGATTCAAGACAATGGTGCTTTTCTTCAGTTCGTGCAAAATCTGTACTTTCAAGTTGAATACCTTTAATTCTAACTCTATTGACCTTATGTCCACAGCTGCATCATAAATAGTCGTACCTATAATTTTAGGTAATAATACAACAAATTTTGATAGCTAATAATTATGGACTGAGTCATTACAATGGATAACTACACCCTGTTATATAAATAATGGGTGCATGATAACTAAAGTAAGACATACTAGAATACATTAATAATAATTTTATTATATTTTAATTTATACTACAGCTTTTTTGTAAAGTTGTAATTTAGTTTAAGCTATAATATGTGCCAAGCAAATACTCGATTTTTTCAAACTGTGTAAAATTTTGTAAAACTAGTACAGAAATAACACTGAATATGAGGAATGTATTTGGTATTTTAAATAAAGGTTATTATTACCAACTTTTAAGTATCAAATTCACCGAATTTAACTTTCGAAAAAACGTAAAAAAAATTTTTTCCTGTGTTAAAAATTGTATATTCTCGTAAAGATAAAAAAATTAAGTCTCAAAGATGTCAACCTATAAATGGATGGTCACGTACAGTACATATTTTTTAGCTCGTAAGTAAAGACATACAACATATTCTGAATTCCACTTGAATCTGTAGAAGCTAGAAAAGTTTTAATACTCTCTTTTTTGCTTATATGGGTTTAAATAGATACTACGACACGTTTTGGCTTTTCACGACATCAATCTGAGCAAAAATAATAAAAATTAAATTAATTTAGATTTAATTTTGAAAATTACTTTTAAATGGGAAATAATGTAGCACTGATAATAATAATAAAAAGTAAAGTGTAGATAAAAAAAATCAGTCTTATTTGTTTAAAAATCCATAAAACAAATAATGCCATAATCCATAGTAAAAATACTGAATATTAGGCTTTACAAA
>NW_019380359.1:413426-426591 GCF_000648655.2 Copidosoma floridanum | reverse complement strand
CAGGTGACTTGGCGAATAAAAACACACTTGAAATATAGAATTATATTAAACACGTTTATTTACACTATCTTAAGTTTGGACTATCTTTATACTTTACTATCTTGAGTACAAAAGTTAAGCGAACAGAAAAAGTAAACTAAAACGTAAAGAGAAATGCGAAGGCAGAGAATGCGTGTATGAACAGACTGGCTGACTGCGCGAGAGTGAACAAAAACCGAAGCTACTTGATGCTGAAGTGCAGCGTCACAGCGTCTCGTCCTCCCGCTGCTGCGCATGCGCAATAATTCAGTTACGAGCGCCAACAATACATCTAACAAAACTTGACTATTTAAAACTGAATGAAAACTGTGAAGAAGCCAGGCAATATTTTTCTTTAGGAATTCCAAGTTATGTTACGCACAAAAAAATAAAAAACAACAATGCAACTAAATTTTCTTGAAACCCGAGACAAGAACAATTTGATTGTATTGGTCATCTGTAGTCTGTGAGTTTAACTCAAACAGAATTATTTTATTCAAAGGTAACATTACTACACGTGAAAGGTGCCAAAGGTTACACTGACCTAAAAACAGTAAATAATATTATACACTCATCTTCTGCAACGACTTGTTTAGCACTAGGACTGATCGAAGATGATGAAGAATAGATTAAAGCTATAAGAAGAGACACTATTAATGATGCCCAAGAGACTTTGTCTTCTATTTGCTTAGATAATTGTACATTGTTAACTTGTTTATCCCTTAAAATTATAGGAAAAATACAAACATGCAATGTCAAAAAATTTTTTCAAACTACTGATTGTTAAGTAAGTTACCAAATGGCTTATTCTAACATAAATAATTTACTTAATAATAAGGGTCAAAGCTTACTTGATTCTCCTACTATTGAAAAATTTGTTATTAATACAGTAAACTGCAATGGTCATTATGAACAGTGCATACATTCAAAGTAAGTGAACGTCAGTATAACTAATTAAATACTGAACAAAAAAAGTAGTTGATATTGGACTTTAAGCTTCCTAAGATAAGAATTACGATGGCCCTAATTGTTTTTATTCAGACGTACAAGGAGAATCTGGAAAAACTTTTATGTACACCACTATATACAATACATTATTTTTAAAGAGTATTAAAGTGTGCTCAATGGCATTCACCGTAATAGCCACCATTTTACTGCCTCATAGTAAAATAGTTCACAAAACTTTTTACGTACCAGTTCCTATGTTTCATGATTTTTTTTCAAGTTTAAAAGCACAGTCAAAAGAAAGTACATTATTAAACGATACCAAAGTTTATATTTGGGATAAAGCACCAATGGCCCCAAGATATGCATCAGAAGTAGTAAACAGGACATTAAAATTAATTTCATAGAACATACAATATTTTACACTACCTTGGGTGTCTATTAGCACATTATGATTTTTATTGAAGAATCTGCCGTGTAGACTGTAGTAAACCTGAAAAAAGTCATAATTTAAAACATGTAATGGAACACGGTATACTATAATTAATACAAGAATAAATAACGAATTTAGTTAGTTGATCAAGACTACTTTAGTAGTTTAGTATACATACATATGTGCAAGTATAAGAGTTAAGCTAGTGAATCAACTAAGACTTTGAATTTTGTATTCTTAATGTACAAAAGATAATAAAAATAATTAATAAAAAATATATATTTGTTAAACTTTGTAAAAGAAAATTTGAAAAATTTTAACAATTCTTTACATTTGAATGGGAAAGTTAAAGTTACTCAAGAAAAAGTGCAGATTAAAAAAATCAAGCAAAATAAGCCGTGGTAGAGTTAAATTGGTCCATTACTTTTTTCGCAAAGCGTAAATTTTGATAAATCTATTTTTAATTAGTCAGCACATCAAATCTCAACTAACAGTCATGACTTCAATAAACATCTACTCAAAAACTTCATTGGCAGAATAATCAGAAGTTATGAAAAGCAAAACATAATATGGTCTGTTAGAAAATAACCTTTACATTACATATAGAACATAAATGGTGTAACGCTGTACCCAGTTAGCTTGGTACACTCACACCTCTACCCTGGGCCTAACGCTACAAGTACAAATGTGCTGCTCCGGCCTCTTTGGTACGACCACTGTACCCCGGTGTTGTAACCCAAAGTACCCCGCACAGCTGTAGATTCCTCTTTCTTTTTTTTTCGATTTCACAAGGAGCCATTATTTTGCCCCCTAAAAGCCACTATTCGCGAACCCCAGCCACTCCCTGCTTTGATCGAGGAGGGCACGAAGTGCACCTCACGACTCAAATCACCAGATCGCGCAGCCACTAACTTAAACAGACAGTACTCACGAATAATGCCTTTGACCCCTAGCTTCCTTGCGGTCTCCTGTACCTGATGTCAGCGTCGGCCCTGGTCCTTCACCACCCTCAAGCCACCGAACGCACGAGCCAGCCAAGACCCAAGGACAGATTTCCCGGTCAACAGGACACGCGGGAGAGCTAGCCAACAACCCAAACTCGAAATTTGCGATGATCTCACGTCAGCCAAGGATACTTCCCGTAACAAAGTGACGTAGCAAAACTAAATCGAATACTGACTCACCCCGCTTCCTTTCTCTAGCTCAAAACCTAGGAAAGAATCCCTACCAGCCCTTTGATCGATCGCCTACCGTCGATCAACGATTTCGGATTGGCTAATTAATCAACAGCACCCTCTTTTATTAACTTAAACATACCTTATTTCTTACCCACATAATATTTTGACCGGGAAGTCGTGCCGGCTCCTCCACCGGTCTGGTCCGTATGTTTCAGACCGTTCCACTCCTTCAAAAGTGGAGACGCCGTCACGAACCATTTACCCACCACCAACCAATAAGCCACACCTCTCATGCCTAAGTCACGTCAGCGCCGCTCACCAAGCGCGCGCGCACGACCCATGGCCTGAGAGGCAATATCTGATCACGTCGAGCACATACACAGGCATGCACATATGCAACTTAGGGATTTACCACAGCCAGGCTGCTGTGTGCGCATGCTCGACGCTGCGACTTTGTCGCAATCCTACCCCCTAAACAACAAATACTCTCTCTAATTTAAATCTTCTTAGCCACTATTCAACAAAAATAATTTAAAAAAATACTTCAGCCACTACTGGTTTGCGGATTCATGCAAAAAAAAAAAAAAAAAAAATCACTACTATCTCTCCTCAAGATTCCCTAATGGTCTCTTGGGAGCGCTATCCTCAACATCTGATTTCGCAAATCGGATGGGAGGCCTCTGGTCGCCCAAAGAAGATGAAGAAGCTCCCTTCGTTGTGCCGTGGTTTGGGCAGTCACCTGGGGTTCAGGATCAAACCGACGAGATACCCATCGACCGTAAACTTCAGAACGTCTCTGCCTCCCGTAACGCCTCCACAAATACTTCCAGTGTGCGTCGCTACAACGCGGACAGCTGGAGAAACCAGTGCCGCGTCGCCCACAGTTGTGACAGAACATGGCTGTCACAGGTACCTGACACAACACACGACCATGCCCTGGTGCCCAGCAGTTAAGGCACACTCCTGGCAGTACTGATGAGTCTACCGATAGATCCATATCAATGGCCTTAAGTCCTCCGAGCATTACACCGTGCAGGCAAATTTGAGGCCCCGGATGGGCTAAACTCAACTCCCGCTCCTCCGTTTCTTCCCTCGGTGGAGGATTTGGAGGTAATACCTCCCGCCATTCCCGAGACATCGGCGGTAATTCCCCAGGAACTTCCCCTTGACTCAATATTCTCTCGTTATGGTGTTGTTCCCACTCGAAATTTTCCGGGATCTCTTCTACCTGCTCATTCCGTTGACCTCGTTGGTGACGAAATCAATGTGGTTGTACTCGCCGGTGTGAAACTTGACCCACACTTTCTCCCCGAGACCGAGGAACCAATGGCAATGTTTAAAAGACTGAGCTTAACATAGATCGCTCCTCAGGCCTTGGCAGCAACTGCTTGGCAATCGCTGGGTCGATAGGTGTTGTTGACCGTCTAATCGGGGAGCCGGCTTCCAACGATCCTTTTTGCCGTTCAATCCCCAAACTAGCTTCGGCTTAATCGAAACCACGCTCACCAGCCCGTTTTCGGGCTCTACGACGGGAGCCACGACTCGGGCCCAGAAAGGGGTCAATAGTGGATGCAGGTCGGGATTTGTCTCCTGGATTGGCTTCCCAATCATTACTTCAATTTCTCTCATTGATTGGCAACCCCAGATGCCTAGTGGGGAAAAGAGGTGACGACCGGCCTTCTTCCAAAGAACTTATTTTGGCCCCAGAAGAAGCTACTTCAATCAATGGAGGACTTTCCGTCGAAATCTCGTTCAGTTGATCCTGCACAAGGCATGCCACCTCAGATACGTCCCAAGAAGTCAAAGGCAGACTCGGGTCCAGGTTATCCTCTTCCAGCCCATAAACAGCCATCGGGATTGGACCCTGCCAACCCTGAACTGTTTCCTCGCTCACTTGGATCAGCAAAGGATCCTCGTCCATCTGCTCCATCCAGAGATCGCGTAAGTGAAGCATAATATCCCCAAACCTCGGTTCAGGGGGTTGCTCCAACTCAGACAGCCAAATTTCGTAATGTTCCAGATAGTCTGGAGTCAAACCAGGTGATGAAAATTCTGGTTTCATACCCCTGAAAGAAACATGAATACAACCCATCAACTTAGTCACTACGCCTGTACCCATTAACGAGAAGTGGCTGCCAGTCCTGGGGGGACATATCTTTTAAGCTCTGACACGTGAACTTTAGCATTTTCAGCACTCGTTCACATATCAAGTACGTAAACGACGGGAGACTTAACTGCAACTATCGTAAACGGCCCCTTATACCATGGTGCTAGTTTAGCTGAGAACTGATTGGCAGCATTAGACAAGGGGTGAGTTCTACGCATAACTTGATCTCCCACAGAAAATATTACAGACTTTCTACCCCTGTTGTAATACCTCATCTGTTTGTCACGAGCTTCGTCAATAAATCTAGCCACTAAGTCACGCAACGCGTCTAATCTTTTAAGCCGATCCAGCCACTCTTCTGGAGCCACCTTTATTATCGGCACTTTCCCTTCTTCCTCTCGTCTCAAGCTTTTAACTGGCCGAGGTTGCCTACCAAAATTATGAAAAGCTGGCGAGACCTTAGTGGACGCCTGCACAGCTGTGTTTACAGCATGATGGAACTCACGTAGATGCAATTCCCTAGAGCGATGATCAGCCTCTATAAACATTGCGATCATTGTCTTTAACGTCCTATTAACCCTCTCTATAGGATTAGCCTGAGGATGATAGGGAGGTGTTGTTACGTGGGTTGCCCCATACTCAACTAATACCTCCTCTAGCCACTTATTACAGAACTCCTTCCCATTATCAGTCAAGAAGTATTCTGGCGTTTCCCAACAAAACAGTACCAGTTCCTGAAATGTAGCAGCAATACTCTTTCCGTTAGCCTTACACAGTGGCTTCAGTTCTATCCAACGGGTGAACAGATCCCGAAAAACCACAATATATTTGTACCGGCTCCTACTGGGACGTAGCTCCATCACATTAGCAGCCACTACCGTCCAAGGGCGTTCCACTATTCTCGAGCCCATCAAGCCCTGTGGTCCAGTCTGCGAAATTTTATACTTCTGACACACTGGACACTGCTGAACGAACGTGTAGACGTCATTTCACATGCCAGGCCAAAAATATTCTTTAGCCACTCTGTCATACATTTTTTCTATCCTGAAATGTCATGTGCTGGTGAGGTTATGGGCATCGGTCAAAACCTTTTCTCGCTTCTCGAGGGGAATCACCAACCTCCAGCTATCATCTCTATACGTTATGGGATCCAGTAACTTACCGGCTTTGAACTTGTACAGCAAGCCGTTTTCAGCCCGCCAAGTCGTGTACTTATGAGGGTCCAATTGGACTTCTGCCAATTTTTTAACGTACCAGGTATCAATGATATCTTCAAAGACCATGATCTCTTCGGCCCCCTCGTAAATACGTGACAAGGCATCAGGGACATGATGAGAAGTGCCTTTGCGGTGCATAATCTCAAAATCCCATTGCTGAAGCTTGAGAGCCAAACGAGCCAATCGGCCCGCTGGTTCCTTCAAAGCCACAAGCCACTTCAAAGCACTGTGATCCGTTATCACCGTAAAATGGTATCCCTCAAGATACGGACGAAATTTATCGATCGCCCACACCATTGCCAAACACTCTTTTTCGGTGGTCGAATAATTTTTCTCCGCTGGATTTAACGTTCAACTCACGAAAACAATAGGGTGTTCACAATTTTCATGTTCTTGAGTGAGAACAGCACCTATAGCCAAGCCACTGGCATCGCACTGGACCGTAAAAAGCTTTGAAAAGTCAGGTCGAGCCAGAACAGGAGCCTTAATTAAAGAATTTTCGTTAAAAGCCTGCTCCTGCTCCTCCTTCCATTTCTACGCCTGTCCTTTCCGTAATAATTTAAGCAACGGAACTTTTAATTCTGAATCCTTTGGAATAAATCGCGCATACCACCCCATCATCCCCGGAAATCTCCGCAGCTGTTTAACAGTAGTTGGTGCTGGATATTCTAGGATGGGAGCCACTTTTTCAGGACAAGGACTCAAGCCATGCCGATCTAGCATGAATCCGAGGAAACGTAGCTGTGAGCAGCAAAACTCGCACTTCTCGGGATTCACCGTCAGTCCAGCCTCAATCAAAATACGCAACACCAATTCCACGTGCATTACATGCTCTTCAAAAACCTCATCCACTATGATTAAATCGTCCAAGTACCCGAAGACATTTAGTTCGAATTCTGGGCCAAATAACTCATCGATCAAACGTTTCGGGCATTCATCAAACCAAATGGCATTCTTTTGAACTACCACAACCCCTTCCCAGCCACTGAAAAAGCTGTATAACGCTTGCTATTTCCTTCTATTGCTATCTGATAATACGCCTGCTTAAGATCAATTTTTGTCAAAAATCTAGCTTTGCGTGATTTATCAAGTATAGCATCCATATTCGGGAGCTGGTAAGCATCGCGTCACGTTTGCTTATTCAAATCCCGATAATTGATACAAAATCTGTAAGAGCCATTAGATTTTCGTATCATCTCTGGGGCACTTGAATAATCGCTTTGAGAGCGCTCAATAACCACTTCCTCAGCCAACTTATCTAATTCTGCAATCGCAATTTCTCGCATTTTAGGTGATATGTGACGCGGCCTGTGACGAATTAGAGACGAACCAGGTTCCACAACAATTTTATGTACGATCCTATTTATCAATCCAATTCGGCCAGCCTCTTTCGACAGAAATTTAGTCACTACCTGATCAACTCACTCTCTCTCTCTCAGAGGCACTAACCTCAGTTATTCCAGCACATTCAGCCACTAGTAAGTTTGACATCCGTGGTTCGAACCCAAACTTATACCATGGACCGTCAAAAGATTTCCAGTATTTTTTTTCTAAGCTTACCGTGACATCCCATTTCTCGCCGAAGTCAATGCCTAATACTATATCATGCCCTATGTTATCCACCACCCGTAACGGTAAAGTCTCTACATGACCGTCTAATTCTATTGACACGTCCAAAACACCCAGCGGTACACTGGTATGGAACAAGCCTTTTAACAGCGTATCAGCCAGTCTTGGACGGTCTTTGAATTGTTCAGCCACTGCTGGTCCTGCCGATGAGATTTCAGCTCCAGAGTCAATCATCGCATCATATTTTTCGCCTCCCAAAGAGATACGAGCAAACGGACGTCTGGGCATGCGATCTGCACTAGCCACTTCTCTACTATCAGTCGTATTTACAACGGCTTTTCCCCCTTCCTGAGATGTAAGTACGGGAGAAACCGATATTTCCTTATCTCCACTATTTACCCGCCATAAAGAGGAATCCTTAAAGCCAGTCAAGCCTGAATCAGCTCCTTCTTATCTAACTTCTCACAGCCATTATCCTGATACTTATCGTCCCTTGGCATATGAGAACCTAATACCCAGCCCTTTTTTGCTACAACTTTTTTACGCCACTCCTCATAGTCACTATCAAAACCTAATGCTACGAGAGATGGATTTTTCGGTAAGTTAGACGTGGGTGTCGAGTTCATCTGAACAAAATCTGTCCATGATGCTGACGGACTTTTCGGTTCAGGCTTTTCGACTACCACGTCTTTACTTATCTTATGGGACCCTCCTAATTTTGGTGAGAGAACAGGGGTCCCCGTTTTTCTTCCGCCCACGCATTTCCCAATAATTAACGCCTACCTGCACAATCAGGACAGTTCGTAAATATCACTCCCGATGCCCCACATACTTGACATGATAATTGTAAGTACGAAGTATTTAATGGGCAGTCTTTTGCTCTGTGTCCTGGAGCCTTGCATCGGAAACAACAGTTGCTAGGACACTGTGCTCTTCGATGGCCGGGCTCCTTGCACAAATAACATAAGCCATCGTTTTATATAGGTTTATAGCCACTGTGTTCCTTTCCTTGAGGAGCGGGATTCTGTGGTTCAGGATTTAGCTTATTTCCCGAAGGAATCACTGTTGCCCTGACAGAATCCCCAGTCTTAGTTTTCCCTTGCTGGTTTTTAATTTTGGAGCCACTTTGCTGGTTCTCCTCAGCTACAGCCACTTTTGCCGATTTAATAGGCTGTCTAGTATACGCAGCAGTCGGAATCCTCGACTTCTCAACTGGTAGAGGGAGAACGTATCTCGTATCTAAATCTAATTCTTTCTCATGACGTCTCCCATATTTCTGTATGTCTCCTAACGTTCTCAGTCTTTTTCGCGCCATACTTTTTCTATAAGATGGTAAGAGATTGCGTAGAACTAACTCTACTTGCGTTTCCAAGGAAGGACGATCAGAAAATCTACTGATGACATATCAAATTCCCCGATAAATTGGGATTTAAACGCCTGTTTGAATTCAGTGAATGATGTAAAATCATTCCTATTGGCCCGGTACCAACGACTAGCATTTTGTGTTAGGATCGCTGGTAACGATGCCAGCAGATCCCTAGTAGCCACTTCCACGTAATTTTTAAAATCCACGAGGCGATCTAAAAATTCTTCCGAGTTTTCTTTTTCATTGCCTCTGAATCTTTAATTGCAGCCTTTTAAATTCTTAACTGTTTTTTTCGTGTTATTATTTTGACCTTAACGGCCTTCAACACGGTCAACAATTTCATCATGGCTATCTTCAGTAGAGCTACAATCGGTGATACTGCCGGAGCTACTATCCACAGGGTCATGATTAATCGTATCAGGACTCAATAAAGGCTTAGTTGAATTTTTTCGTTGTTTGTTTTAAATTGACTTTCTTTTATTATAATGTGACTTTGATTTTTCCTCCATGCCTTTACTGGTCGTTTGTAACGATTGTTGTATTAAATTTGACACTGTTGCCAAATTGCCACTAACAGTCTGTATTTTAATTACGCGACTACTAGTTGAACTTACACTGTCACTGCCTGACAACAACCTTATCCGATTTGTACGCTTTTTCTTTTTCCCTATAATTTCCTTTGATTTATTGCTAAAGTCCCTTTCCCAAATAATTTTGTCTTCATCCTCATCCTTTGCCACTTAAACATTCTCTGGTATCAAAAAGTCTCCCAAAGGGATGTTGCTACCCGAAGCCTTGGGACTATGTCCTAACACAGCTATTTCCTTTACCTGCTTAGCTACTGGAGATTTCACAAATTTTTCCTTGTGCCCTAGCACTTCCTTAATTTTTCTACCTACTCTGTTCAATTTCTTTTCTTTTTCAATCTCACTATTAGCCATGTTTGTTTCCGAGTCACTACTCATAGATGATTCTACAGTGGCCGCTTCAAATAGTGCAGCCTGCTGCTCCTCATCTAAGCTAATTTTTGATTCTAAATCTATTTCCGGAAACCAGGGTATAGGGAAATCTCTAATCCCTTGAGCAATTAGGCAAAAACGCAAAAATCTGCTTTGCAGATCTTGTACGCTGCCTACCCCACTCAGACCCGCTTTCCCTAAAGCAGCCACTACGGTTTTGTTATCCGCTTGCCGAATTCCTCGCAAAAATAGTCGGACTTCCCTCCGATTATTGAGAATTCGTATATCATCATGATATTTATTAAGGATTTTTTCGGAATCATGATAATGTATACAAAAAAAAATTATTATGACACTACCCGTAACAACTAGCAGCCACTTCAATAGTTTATAAATTAATATATGCTACTGATTCAATTTTACTTAGTGTGTGCAAGGTGTAATAGATTGTAAGAGAAAAAAAGAAAGAAGGAAGAAAACAAATGGATTCCTTTCTTAATAGCTAAGCTTCACCTCTCACGCAGCAAAACATTTTCACTTACGTAGTGAAACTTCACCTCTCCCGGAACTTTAACACGTGGGATCTTCGTCGAGCGCCGTTTGTATGAATCGCGGAATATGATTTAGCGAAATATAGAGGCAATATCCGATCACGCCGAGCACATACACAGGCACGCACATATGCAACTTAGGGACTTACCACAGCCAGGCCGCTGTGTGCGCGTGCTCGACGCTGTGACTTCATCGCAATGGCAAGAAATAATTAGTTTCAGGAATATAATTAACAGTTTTCGCTTTATACATTTTGTGAACGTAAGCTAATGCCTTCTGACACACATAAGTGATTAACTGATTGCAGCAATTGCCCCCTGCACCCTAAACACATGGATGCTCACTGACTGACACTCCCGTCACAAGCATTCACACACACACACACACACACACACACACACACACACACACACACACACACACACACACACAGTAGTAAAGTTACAAACAGGTTCTCGGGGAAAACATAAATATATTTACCTCATTTTTTAAAAAGGATGTTTTTCGTACTTCATGAGATCATTTCTCAAACCACACATATAGAATTCTGCAAGCAAATAGATACGTGCTTCTAAGATTATATCTCGCTTGTCTATTCTACTATACACAAATCTTAACTATTAATGTAGTACATTTAAAATACAGAAGTGTTCGTTCATAAAAAACTAATAAAAAGTACTAATAGCCCAAATTTAACATAATTGAGTTTGATCTAGAGTACAATCATCGATACAGTGTGATGTGTTTTGAAATTTTAGAATTCTAATAAATGACTGTAAAACTTTACATTTTCAAAGATATTTTGAGCATTCCGTTTATCATACAACATATGTTTGGGTTATATTTTAGTTAACATTAAAAGTCTTACTCTCGCTAGTTTGTTTTTTGGACCTCATTTAAGCTCTGTACTATCGCTGTGATTTTACATGATAGTTGCATAATCATACAATATTTCATTAATAATGTTGAAGAAAATTATTTTGAAAACAAAAATTAAGTTATAAACATCGTTAAAAAAAATCAACTTATGTCGTGACTTGATGAAAATAATGAACAATTAATAAAATTAATTTTTTTTAACTATTAATGTAAAAAAAAAATTTTTAACGTAGGTTTGTAATAAATTCAATTTTAAAAGTAAAAAGATAAAAATTGGTTGAATAAAAAATCAAAAAAATTTAGTATCGTCCAGATGTTGTCTTATAGGAGTTTATTTTCCTTGACGAAGAGTATCTTATAACACAGAATCAACGCTTGTATCAAATTCTATGTAGAATGAGTCTTTGCATACGATGAGAATGGGACCTTCTGATAGATATTTTTACTGAAAAATTTTAGTTATTTATAAAATGTGGTGTACTTTTGTTATTTTTAAAAATAAAACAAAATAAAAATTAAAATGGTTAAAGTTTAGAATTATTATAAAATATGTACCTGATTTCTTCAGTGAACCTGTGATGCAAACCCAGTGTCCCTTCGGCACATTAATGGGTGTACAATTGGTTACATTCATAGTGATTCAATGAGTTAGATCTGTGATGGACCCACACCCTAAAGAAGAATAACCAAAGTGGGTAGGGATTACCTGAAATTCACTTTTGAGGTATCTTTTTACACCTAAAAAAAATCAAAAAACATAAATCAATGATATAAATTTAATACATAGTTGATTTGGATCCTTAATTAGATACGTTAGTTTTTTAGACAGATATCATTAAAGCATCAAAAGTTTACTTAAAATACTATCAGAAATCCCAAAAAAAAATTGCAGATCGTTTAACTGTACCCTTTTTTTCACATGTTTAATTTAAAAAATTCGCAAATTTAACATGTAACCTTACGAAAAAATCGAATAAAATTTCATTTATAAGATCTGTAAATCCCCCTAATTTTTTTTTAATATAAAAAATTACTGCTAGATATAACTGTTTCATTTTTAAATATAGATCTATAATTTTTTTTTTTTTTTTTTATAACACAAGAAAGTAGGGGTCAAGTATGCGTAAACGCATGCATGTCAGCTCATGCACATGAGAAAAATAATTTCCAGCGTTACTGCATATATTTGCACTTCTCCCACCTCTCTGAATTTTTTTCTCAATCACAAAGAAAAAATTTTAGAAGAAGAAAACGCAACTAAAATCAATTATTGTATTTACACAGTAAGGAAGTTTTTTTTTTTTTTAATCATGAAGATCCTGAAAAAATGTGCAAATGTACATATTAAACATATATAAACCATAGTTTATTTTGGTTACAAGTAACAAATTAATAAGAGCGGCGTTGGCTCAGTAGTAAGCGTGCTTGTAACTGATACAATGCAGTTCTAGGGGTCGTGGGTTCGATTTCCTATGTAACCCCAGCTGTTTTGGGGCGGGTTTTTCCGTGGAATTTTCCTTCAGAGTAATTCCAGGGTTTTGTTCCTTGCCCCACAGGTTTTCGGGCCTGAGTGAATGCGAAACAGTGTTAGGGCTATAGGTAGGGTTTAGCGGACCCGATTCCAGGCGTCGGGCAGGGATTGCCAGCTTTACCGGCGAGGAGTGGCCCCTGAAACACGGGGCTTCTCCGGGGATGCTAATTAGCCTGGATCCGATGCTTTGGCAGAGAGCGCCAGCTTAACCGGCGAGGAGTGGACGTCCTGGAATAATGGAGTCTTCTCCGGGGAAAGGCTACACAGTGGTGAGTGGACCCGATGCACCATCGGTGCAGAGAGTGTCAGCTTAACTGGCAAGGTGTTCCACCGGAGATACTCACACTGTGCCCATGGATTCAGGTAGGAGGCGAGGAAAAAGGTTTAGAGATGGGTGTGGCAATACACCCC
>NW_019380359.1:372171-413047 GCF_000648655.2 Copidosoma floridanum | reverse complement strand
TTTTTTTTTTTTTTTTTTTTTTTTTTTTTTTTTTTTTTTTTTTTTTTTTTTTTTTTTTTTATAAATTGGTTGAAAGACAAAATAAGTAAAATTCAAAGTGTGAGCTGTGGTGTAGTGTGGTATGGTGTTGTGCGATAATAATGCGTAGCATGGTGTGGTGCGATGATGTTGTATGGTGTAGGGGGATCGGAAGTACTTCAAGAGGGGCCGGGCAAAGGGGGAGAATGAAGCAAAATCCACTTTCGTTAAACTTTTTCTTAAGATCACCAATCTGAAATCATTGATTTACTCCTTAGGGCAGACTGCGCCTACATAAGTATAACTTCGAAACAAAATATTCGCAGTCATGTCTTTCTCAAACATCTTGTCGAATACTTCGTTGAGAGGACAAACAAAAGCCATGTTGAGTGTTGAAAAGTAAAATCTATAAGAAAATTGAGCATCAAGTACTATAAAAATTGAAATGTTAGTAAACAATTTTGTTTTTACAATTTTATATGATATATCATTAATTAACTAAATTCAAATGATGCAAGCAACTGGTGTTGCTTAGCATACTATGTTTAATGTAAATACAATCTGATGCCTTAACCCATTAACTAACACATACGTACGATTTACTTATTGCGTTCATTGTCCTCTGTATCCTAAGACATAAACGCACACTGACTGACACTTTCAAGTCACGCCAGTCTCACCACGTGTATTGATGCACACACACAACTAACGCCTCCTTCTCCAGCTCTCAAATCAGCTTTATGTACACACGCACGCATACGCACATGCATCCCTAGAGCAGATCAACCGACCTTGGCCTCCAGCCGCCTTCTTGAACGAGCTCTCTCACACGCATACAAACATCTAACTGGTATTATCCCAACTCGTGGATGCACAAACACTGACAGACTGAGTTATGTGCCAGTCCCCCTGCCCTAGACCCAGGTACCACTGGCAACGTGACGCCGTATCCTTGAATATACTCTTACATTCATCAAATATACCCACACAGATATACACACAAATTAGTGACAAATAATATACTTCCATGAGACATCCATTCCAAAAATGCAACTGGCTGACTAATACCTCTACGAGTGCATTCATATACATACACACACACGCCTGCACGCATGCGTCCAACCGACACCTTTTCAAATGCGCGCATACCACCAGCACCTTCCCCTTGGACACACTCCTTAATGGACATTTAATTGTCCCGCAACGACTTACACCTTTTTTTTTAATACGCACATGCACGACTGACTGACAGTCCGACACCTTCTCAAATTCGCTCTTACACGCACACACACGAATAACGCATTTTTCTCGAATCTACTGCTCAATAAGAAAGGATATAGGGTCCCTTCCTTTCCACACTGATTCCCTTCAACTCTACGTGCTTACCTAGCGCTCGCATTTAAACTCACCCTCACTCAATTGTTTACCTGGTTGTTCCGGACTTGAAGACGGTTGACTTGCTGGTGGATTTCTGGTCACTGCAGATTGTACAAAGTCGTTGATTTCAAACTTAGAAGTAGTTGCTGATAATATACTAATGTTGCAGTCACATTTGTCCTGGCCAGATGTTCAAGAAAAATAGACAGCTAACTAGCCCTTGACCTGCTCTTTCTAACTTAATCTTGCGTTTTTGAGTAGAATCTAATTGGAGGGCGATTTTATAACGATACTATACTAGATGACAACTACTAAATCTTCCGTACAACGCCACTTGTAAATTAAGTAATATTTATTTAAATTTATATCAAACTTCACCAACAAAGCCATAATTTTAAGGTCTTTCAATAGAAAATGAAGTACGAATATATTCAAAATTAGCGCTCTTTTACGGCAAATGATCAATTAAACGCCAGTAGTCAGTAGCCAATGCTATTGAGGCTTCACTTTAAGGCCATTAAACTTTTAAGATAGGATATAATAGTATACAAAGAAAAAGTGGAGAGAAACAATAAGAATAAAGAGAAAAAAAGACTGAGAAAACACGCACATTCACCACTTGTTTACCTTCTTCTTCCTTCTATTAATATACTCTCAGCATTTTATATGGATGCAGTTTTTGCAACCACGACCCTCTTGCTGTAACCCACTATAAAAATTCTGTTCAGAGAAAACAAGCTTTTGCTATTATTGACAGTTGCTTCAACAGTGCAGAATCATTCTAATTTTTTAATTACAGACAAATCATGTACACCCAATATAAGTCATAATAAAGTAACGTTTCATCTACCACTAATCGACAACGAGGTGTCTTCATGTGGGGTCACGCGAACCATACATAAGCAAACGGTAAGCATTTTAACAAATATATAATTATTCTCGAGTATAACTACATTATCTCTTAGTACTTTCTTACCTCTTTTGATCACTTTTGACCATTGCAAACAAAAAGCATTTATAATAATTTTCAACACTTTTTAAATATTTTATTTTATCAATAGTATTTAGAGTAATTCAAACTTACTAAGCTTATAATCGTCACTTTATTACTAATCAAATTCTAACTCTAATTTTATAATCGTCTAAAAAAGGTACTGTGTACCAAAGCAGCTGTTATCGCAATACTACAGTTTCAAAAAAAAGGAAGATTCTAAGCCTAGTGTGTTATAATCTTGTAACATTTTATAATTATGCTAGGATAGTACCTAGAAATAAGCTGCATACTTAAGGAAAAGATGGCTTGTCCGTGTATACGCTTGGATTACTATAAGCCTATTAATTTTATGTAAACTGCTAATAAAAGATGTGGCTCAAAATGATTCAAATAATGCTCACTTTTTTCGTAAGCCCACTCAAGAATTGTCAAGTTTTGCTAAACAGTAGCAGACGCTTCTATCTGGTGGAACTCAAACAGAGCATGCACAATAAAAAAATAAGGATGAGTGTCACACGTCCATTGATTGGTGAATGTTCTTAGACAGAGAGAGAGAGAGAGAGAGAGAGAATTGAATTAAATTGCAACACGGTTTATTAATGCCAAGGATAAGATATCCAAATGGCAATAGCATATACAAAATACAGTAGAGATTTACAATACCATTATAAATACAATGAATGACCAAATTGAGGTTAACGATAAACAATAAATGTAATATCAAAGTACTTAGTAAAATTCGATGTTTAACAACAACAATATAGTAAAAGAGGACACATAGTCACATAACATAAAAATTGAGCAGCATAAATATCCTATTCAAGAGCAATCACAGACCACAAGCGCAACAAGTTACCCATTTGTACAGATAAGTAGAGATTGACTAATTACAAATTACCTTAGACATTATTAGTTAATAAAACGTTTAGATCCATAAGTACTATTTAGTCGAGACGCGATGTAAGCAAATACCTGTGTAGGGCCATCTTAAACGTCCCGATACTTTCCTTTAAGCGAATAAAGACTGGAATAGTTTCCCAAAATCTCATGGCCAGTTGGGAAAACGAAGAGGCATAAGACGAAAGGGCAGCTCATGGCAGAGCCAGGCCAGTTTGTGCATGACGTGAAGATCGACGGAGCCCATCAGAGATCCTTGGAAACAAATTGTACAGGTATTCAGGTCTCCGAGTGGTTAAAACTTTATACATTGCTACACCAAGAAAATAGTCACGTCTTTTATTAGGGCGTAGCCAACCCAACATAGCATAATAAGGCAACATAGCCGTATCACGGCGGAGGTTAAAAATATACCTCAATACTGTATTACACAGACGGTCCAGCTTAATGGCAAGGTATCCAGAGAGGCTCATGTACACCAAACAGGCATAATCAAAATGGGGCCTGATGAGGGTCGTTGCCAGTGTCAATTTGATTCTACATAAGAGAGATCGACCCTTGTACCGCAACCTGTATAGTGTACCGTGGACTCGGGAGCAAATAGCAGAGACATGTGCATTCCAGGACAGGTCATTAGAAATCAACACGCCAAGGTCCTTGATTTTACTACACAAAGGGATCACGCTTCCGCTGACCAAGATGGGGGGCAAAAGCGCCTCGTCCACACGCATCAACTGGCAAGTACCGATAAGGGTCGCCAAGATCTTGCCATGGTGCAGTGCCAAGCCGTGAGCCGACGACCAAGACACAATGCGCACGATGTCCTCGTTGAATACACCAATTGTCTTGTGGAGGTCTGAAGGTTTGCACTGGATGTAAATTTGTAAATCATCAGCAAAGAGCACACCCACGCTATGATGGAGGACGGAGAGTATAGAGTTAATAAAAATTAAAAATAAGACCGTACCCAAAGAAGTGCCCTGGGGCACCCCAGAAATGGCTGGCATGAAAGACATGTGTCCTCCTTTGGGCTTCAGCACCGCCTAATAGCGACCCGACAGGTAAGAGTGAAACCATTCCAGAGTGTCCGCCGAGAGCCCCATGCCACCCATCTCTCGCAACAATAGTTCGTGGCCAATAGAATCGAACGCCTTTCAAAAATCGAACAAGACTAAAATGGTCACCATGCCAAGCTCCATACCAAGGGGAATATTTTCGGTGATCTTCAATAAAGCAGTCTGGGTGCTAAAGCCAGCCGGAAGCCCGACTGCATCGGCGATAGCAAGGAATGAACCTCCAGATAATCATATACTCTTCGCGCAACTAGAACGTCAAGAACCTTAGCCAAATGGGTAAGGTTAGCAATCGGGCAGGTGTCAGAAGGGTCAACCGGATGAGGGACCTTAGAAAGAGGGACAGTTACAGACCTCTTCCAGGACGATGGGTAGGTGCACGTGGCAAACGACATATTGAAAAGGTGCGTCAAAAACGGATGTAAAAAGGAAAGTGATTCACGAAAATAAGCAAACGACAGACGGTCAAAACTATGGCCCTTGGTCTTTCCACAACACTGCATGATAGCCTGACCAACCTCAACGCACGAAATCGGAGCAAGCGAAAACTCAGAGACAACGTTAGATGGCTGCAGCAAGACTTCTCTTAATTTTTAAACACTACAAGGAGGGTGAGCACGCCACACAGAAGAGAAGTACCGTGCCACCATATCAGCAGACAAAGATTGCAACGGAGATCTCTGGGTCTGCTGAAGCAGACCATGTCTGCGCATAATCTGCCAGCAGCGGGCAGGACTTCTTTCATCCTCCAAAGCCTTCACGAAAAACCTGTCACAAGCAGCGTTAATATCTTTTTTCACAACCGCACGCAAACGGCGATACTCGGTGAGCAAAGCCAAATCACCTGTTCTACGGGCCACCCCATACAAACGATCACGCTGCTTACATCTGTCCTTTAACGACACATCAAACCAAGGTGCAGGTGGACGGTGGCACGAAACACGCAGCCTCATTGGTGCATGAATATTAAGCGCATCAATCACCGTTTTATGGAATTCATCCAGGCAAGAGTCGACATCATCCACCATACCAGAATCGTGAAGCCGCTCAGCACGAACCCGCTGGCCAATGGCAACATCGCCATCAAAATCCGACGCGGAAAAGAGCCGAAAGTCACGCGTCATGCGTGGCACATCCCTTCGATCGACGGAAATATTGTAGTCCACAATCTGATAATAATGGCCATTTATGAAAGGCACATCAGATAATCGCGAAGACAAGACCCTGTCTCTCGTGCCCGTCAAGATCACATCCAACCAGGTATGGGTTGCATCACGATGATGTATCGCTCCAAAGGGAACAAGGTATAACGAATTCTCGGCTATTAGATTACGCAGGTGAGACGAATAGTATTCATGCCGTACCAGGTCAGAGTTTAAGTCTCCAGCAACAACAATATCGGAAACTCGAGAAGCAGCATCCTGAAGGACAGTGAAGAAATCCGTGAGCACATCTCCCTTAGGGCGTCGATAGACTGAGGCGAAAAGTTGACAAAAACCCCTTCCGCACCAAGAGATCCAACATCAGGTATTCCGTCTCGTTCAACCTTGAAATTTGCGGGGACCTAATTATGCGACAGTTAATATCTTCACGAACGTAACATGCGACTCCACCGCCCTAAACATACTCATGACAACCCCCCACCGCCCGAAGACCCCTATCGTTACGGACAAGTTTATAATGCAGTATGTTAAATAAGGTGGAACATTGAGCTGGGGTAAGCCAAGTCTCGGACATTGCCAGCACATCAATGTTAAAGCAATGAAGAAGATACCGAATATCATGTAAGTGCTCACGTAAAGAATGCACATTAGTGTGTGCCACGCGAAGAGGTCGGCAATTTCGTACGCCCGTACAATGCAAAGAACGTGATAGTCACTGAAGAGTTTCCAAATCAGCCTCGGCACAGATATTCTGTCGCACAGATTTTTCATCACGCTGCACATAAACCTCACAGCCTCGCCCCCAAATAAACTTATAATTAAGTCTTTTAGCTTTGGATTTTGCTTTCATTAGGAGGGAATGCGTAGCACGTGGAAGAAGCTCGTACAGTTTAATGACCTCAACACCAGTATAATTATTGCATAATTGTAAAAAGCTTAATTTTCCAAAGTTCTTAAAAGTCTTTAAAATATGATCGCGAGTTGGGCCCGATTTTAATGTAATCTGATATGAGCATGTTGCACCAGTAGCAGCACGAGCCCCAATGTCTCCCGAATTCGATGGAATCAATCCACGCTTAGTAGGGAACGGGCACACCTCTAACTCTTTCTAACACGTCAGAAAGAAAACTGTGCAACTGTAAAAGAATCAAAATTTTTTGCACGAATTCACGCGGATTAATCTTAAACTGTGCTGGCACACCCATTATCTTAAGCTGGCAGATGGTAGCTGGATCTCTCTGCAAATCTACCACACGTTGAAGGGTGGCCTTCAACTGAGCATTCTCGTCACGAAGCTGGCTCAAATCATCTGTATTTGCATTAACCTGGGTCTCAATGCGCTGCAAACGTACATTGGTTTCAGCACTTGACTTCGTGATGGCTTTAAAAAGCATAGCCATG
Organism: Copidosoma floridanum; assembly: GCF_000648655.2. The sequence continues at coordinate 406,124 of NW_019380359.1, read as the reverse complement.
TGTTAAGCAGGAGACTGTGAGTCCCATTCCACTGGCAATACATCAGCCTCGATCACAATGTCGTATTGCTGACCAGCGTTGGGAGCAATAGATCCAGATGGTTCACTCTCAACTACGCCTGTCATCACATTCACAGGGTCCATTTGTGACTCAGAATCCATGAGCAAATGCTCCTTAGGGGCCAGGTCAACTCCACGAATACCGTCAATCAAGCGCGCACGTGACTCCAACTGTGGCTGTGATGATCCACGCTGCGGCACGTCCCTATTCCGACGAGCAGAGTCACTGAATGAACGTGCACAGCAACTCTTACATGAAATTACCTTTAAATAGCGCAATATACATTAATTATGAAACGATTTCTGGCAGGTAATGCAAGTCTTACCTCTATGAATTATAGGCCTTGTACATTTATAGCAAGTAATCTGTGTATTGCTCATTGAATTAACAAACTAAAAGCCGAAAGAATTACAACACAATGATTTATTAACAGATGAAATGGGGCAAAACTCTAAAATAATCAAATAATAATACGGGAACATAAAAGCAATAATAGACACTTTAGTATCAACAAATCAAGGTAAAGTTGTCAAGGCGTCTGTCTCACTTTAGCGTGTGTATGCTATGTAACAAGTCGTAATAAAGACAAAACACACTCAATATGAGAACAAAATTTACAGGTAAACACTTTGCCACGAAAAGACTATATACAGAATTATATACACAATCAAAACCAATATGAAACAATCAGTCACAAAACATGTAACTCTCCTCTCCGCAAGTGATTAAAAAAAAAAAAAAAAGAATCTAATAAACGAGTTGCAACAAAACGATGATGTGTAGCAATCAAGCTGAGACGATCGGTTAAGCAGAAGTGGCACAGAACTAAACACCATTGAGGTAATAGCTGCACTAAAACACCCAGTCCGGCAGTCGGTACTGAGAACCCCCTAGCTTCCTAAAGTCGGCAAAGTAGGAAGTGTCCAGCCTGGCATAATCAGCCCCAGGAGTCACCCAGGAGAAGATCTTACACCAATCTTGATACAATCCAGGTCCCGCAATGATCGCAGATGCCTAGAGCTCCACAAGGGCCACAAGGCACTCTGCCAGCCGACAAAAGACGGTGCAGCTTACCAGTCTAAAGAGGTGGCGAGAACACGATCTAATCATCCGCATGTACCAGTTCCCAGCAACCAGGGTAAGCACAGCTGCACATCAAGGTAAAAAATATTCACCAGGCCACACGATCGTAACAGCACAGATACACGAGGATACACTCAGCAAGACGTGAAGAGGTTAGAATACCGCAACTCAGTACAGAGGTAGGCCCCAGGAGGCAAAAGGCACAATATAAGCACGGTGCAAACCAACCTGGCTCCCGGAAGAGGCTCACCTGAAATAAAGAACTCCCACAGGAGGTATCAGCAAGGTGTGGGACCAGGAAATTGTGGAGCCGAAAAATAACACGTCTAGTAGACACTCACCACAGAAAGAGAGAGAGAGAAAGAGAGCGAGAGAGAGAGATCGAAAGAGAAAGAGAAGGAGAAAATATAACTTTAGTAGGAAAATTTGGTGAGCCTTGTTCAGTTTGTTTCTGCACAGAGAAGTTTTTAGTTATTACCAACTGCGATCCAAAGTGCTTAAAACTTTTTTCAGAACTTTTTTAGTGCTATGCATTTTTGTTGATCTTTACATTTTTGCAAACCAAAATATGAACTTACGCATTGATTTTTTTTTTTTTTTTTTTTTTTTTTTTTTTTTTTTTCATTTTATGTTATCAAGATCAGGGTAAAACTCAGCATACTACAAGCAACACACGGTTAAAGCCTGATTTCATGAATTTGTATGATAGTTATTTAAAATGAAATGTAATAGGTGCGGATGTCCATGTCCATTTAGACACTAATACACACAGTATACATACAAAGAAGTCTTAGATCTCTTGTTTTCTTATCGTATTTTTTACTTAAAATTATGAATTTTTTCTTTATTAGCTTTTTTCTTAATAGTTTGTAACTTTAAGCCACGAAGTTAATCTTTGTTCGATGACTCATAAATTCTGTGTTTATATATTGAACCTGCTGTTTTCTTATTCTCTGTTCATTAAATTTTGTAAGTTTTTTTGATCCAGTAGAGCTAGTATTTACTGTGTTTATTGACATAGGTTATTTTTTGGTTGTAATCAAACTTCTTATCGTTTTCATTTATTAAGTTTAAATTTTTAATTGCAGCCTCCCATTCAACTAATAACAAACTAGTTGACTTTGTCAAGGTGACACTTTGGTGTAGGTCACAGTCAGTAGATCTGAAGAGGACCATCTCTGCAACAATTCAGTAAGATTTAAATTACAAGCTCGATATGGTAGATATGTACATCTGTAAGACAGTAAAATAGCAGCAAAAACTCAAATAATGTATTATCTTTAATTTAAAGTACAACAATAGTTTCTATCAAAGTGTGAAGCTTGTCAAGAATCTACCTATCTTGCATGTGATGAATATTGTAAGAAAATAAAACAGTAAAGTATCTTATATAACTTAACGCCATACAGACAAAACTAATAAATTCATTACGATAATGCAATAGTGTACATAGAAATGTGTGGCTATGAAAATGAAATGGTAAGACTGTGTATTACGATGAAAGTAAGAAGCGTGTAAAACTTATGAAAACTGTAAGGCAGACTGAAAGTAAAAATATGTATAAAAGTATATTATTAAAAATAAAAGCTTAATTAATTTATAAGAAATGAAGAAAAATTTTAAGCAATCTAATGCTTACAGGGCTGTGTAAATAAGTTTTTTTATCGATAGTGTTGCCAATCCAAAAAATGAATAGCAGTTCAAGAAATTCTGTGTAAAACTTAGTACTCTCCCTGCCTCCAGCTTCGACCTGATCAAAATTAAAACGTTACGAATGAAAGGTTCAAAAAATGTGAAATGTGTAGCTGAAAAAGAGTTTGGCAACACCTTGAACAAGGAAAGTCATTTTTACTACTACAACCTTAAGTACATAAGATTTTCTAAAAATGTTTTCCATTTTTCATACATTAATGATTCTTTTCTTATTTACAGTATATTTTCACGTAATTCTTGACTTTCATCATGCTTTACAGTTTTCACACGTTTCATATGCCTCACACGTTTTATTCGCTGTGCGCCTATGTCAGGTGGCACTGTCGGGCGAGAGAAATTGTTTCCCGCTAAGATTGTTGGAATGTACGGTACCTTATAGAAAATGTTTTTAATAAATTAAAAAACGACTATCAAAAGTGCATTGACCAAATAGATTTATAATTTGAATGTATATTATGTCAGAGTACAGTAATAAATTTTTTTTGGCACTTTAGCACTAGCTTTAGAAATATAAGTATGGCTTACACTTATTAACTTGTCACAATACTATGTTCAATAAAAATAAACACTTATGACAGGTAAGGTTCACTTTTACACATTTACATAACATTTTCGTGTATTTGTTATGTTGTTTAAGCTTTACACATATGCAAGCATGTGTATGCACTTATATATGTTGTGTTATAACACTCACAGTCTTAATTTTTATTTTTTCTAACCTTGTAGTACACATGAAAACAAAATTTATGACTGTACTCTAAAATGTAATATACATCCAAATCACTTATTCAGTTTGTCGATTTACCTTTAATATTTTTTTTTTATTTATGAAAAAATTTTCCTATAACGCTCCGTGCACTGTGGTGATCCCCACGAGAGACAGTTTCTCTCACTCGACGGTGTCACCTGACATAAGCGCATAGCGAATACTTATCAAAATACACAACTTTACCATTTTGTTTTAATCGCCAAACATTTTCATATAGCCAAATGTACTAACATAATAAGTCTACATACTGGGCTCGTACGGCGTTCAACCGTATAACCCAACTTTTGCTTTTTTTCTTAGATTATCACTCACATAAGGGTAAGGTAGATTCTGCCGACAAGCTTTACTGTTTCAATAAAGCTTATTAGTGTACACTAATTTGAAAATGATACATAGTTCTTATATAGAACTTTACTGTTTTCCGGATATTTATATCTACTATATCAAATTTGTAATTTATATTTTACAGTTGTATATGTTTTGCCTGAACGATGCATCTTTGTTACTGTAGATTTAACCCTACTTTACATTTCTCTCTTTTTTAACAAAACAAAGTTTTAATTTTTTTTTGTACGATTATATATTATTCTTAGGTGTATTTCTGTTGTGTTTATTTCGAATTACAGTTTAAAAGTGAGATGAAGTGAAAGTTCTTCATTAAAAACAAAAAATCAAGTAATAAGAAGAGTAGGAAATTGACCAAAAGATTGTTCAACTTCTATAAAAAATGTGAAAGTTCTGGAATATGAGCAAGTTATTGTAAGGAGCTGATTCCATGTACTATCGACGTGGAACATATATACATGTATGACCTTGTCGTAATAACGATAACAGAGTTATTGAGTATACCAGCCTCAGGAATCAAGCGATGTGTACCAAAATTGGGAATCTTTTTGTTTTGCTTGGTCAATAGTAAAATAATAACAATAGCAGTAACGATAATAATAATAATCACAAGATAAATATGATGTAAGAGAATGATACTTTATCAGAAAACTGTTAAAAATATCACAATTAATATCAATAAAAGTTACATGAAAAATTTATCTTCTTTTAACCATAACTATAATAATAAACGCAAATTTCCAAAAACTATGGTAGCTTGCCCTAAATAAATGTAACTTAGATAAGTACTTTAATAATAGTGCAAGTTATAATTATAAAAATCGAACAACGAAAAATAGATCTAATTACTAATAGGCTGTTACTGTTTTTTCGATACAATAATACAGTATGTACTCATAGAAATGTTAATGAGCTTTCTGACGGCAGATACTTTGTGTTTTATTCACGTAAAAACGTTTAAGGTGTAATTTAGCACTTTGGGAATGTAATGGCCAGTAGTGTTACGTAAAAATTAGCGTTCATAATATATTTTAACCTTAAAAATGTCATCCACCTTCAGTTCTTCTAACATAAGCAAAATATTCATGATGTATGTAGAAGAATTTCAAAATTATTTCGAAATATGTAAAAGAAATTGTAAAAGTAAATCTAACTTCATAGTTATCTGTAAAAGATGGCTTAACGAAGAAGAAGATATACTTAGACACATGATTAAAACTATGGTATTGTAATAGAGGATGAAATGCAATGAGAAGCAAAATAGAAACCATTGTATTTGTCTTTGAATTCTTACATTAAAACATTACTTTAAAACATTAATGAGTAAATGATTCATTAAGAATCAAGCATAAGTAAAATTTACTTGTAACTCATGTCATTAATGGGCTTTTGAAATCAGAGGGGCAAGGAAGAAAACAAAGACTTTTATGTATTTAGAATAAAGACTTTTATTAGGCAAGCTCACTACACTCAGGGCCTCTGAGATCTTGCCACGCTGCAGCACAGCAAGCTGTAGTGAGGCAGATAGCGTAGATGTACAGTAGTATGCACATACATGTATACAACAAAGTGGAGAGTGATACTATGTATCTAACTCTTACTCCTGAACACCTGTTATTTAAGTATATAAAAATTTCATTTTATTTGTGTCTTTTTTTTTAAACAAATATATATTATTACTATGAAAACTATTAAATATAACAAATATAGGAAAATGAGAAAATCTTTACGTCTGGTAGTTGCATCTTTCACGTCTGTTGGTCTTTCTCCCTAAACTACATACAAACAAATAAGATTACATACATTTACATACATACAACTACATACAATGATAAGATTAGAATTACTTATTTAAAAAATATTTTGCATCTATAATGTATGTTTGTAGTTCGCGCCTCCTGCCATGGGTGAGGGGCACTACCGGCAGAAGCGGTAAGTGTGGATACTTTGGTGAGGGGACAGTTGGAGAAGAGATATAGTAAGATAGGGTGCGTGAAACACGTGTTCGACCTGTATCGCATAACTTTGTATTCTACTCAACAAACTAATAAAACCAAAGCTGTACTACACTACTTAATACTATAATAAAGCGAACAATTTGGTCCTTTGAGCCAGATAAGAGGCAACCACGACGCCAACAGCATACAGCAGTCTCGGTCAACCCAGAACATCTAGGATCGCTCACACTCTCGGGCCATGTAAGTAAAAATGCTAAGAGCGAAACATCTCTGCGTCCAAGAACGCATCGAGACGTTAGAGCCTTGAACGCACGCGATGTATACCATGGTCAATTTGCGACGTTGAGCAGCGAGGTTATGAGAACGTCAAGGGTCAAGACGACCTCGACAGATCCTGCAGCGCAGTCTGTTCAGCGCCGTGAGCACGGCCGCTATCTTGCATGCAAAAGGATCAGCATCGCACTGTACATCACATGCGGCTTGGTGACGAGACCGTGATCTCCCACTAAATCAGCGACAACCAGGTTGCTCATGTCGACGTACGTCGTGCGACTGCCATAGCCACGACACAGCACGGTTGGGGGCTTCGTGTGCGACAAGACTCCGCTTGGCTGACGAGCGTCGAGCTCACAACAATATGTTCTTTCAGGGAGGACAGTAACTGGGCTGATTTGCTGACGACTCAGCAGAGCTTGTTGGAGGTATTGGGTCAGTTCGACCAAGCAGTCAACGGTGTTGAGGTCTGGAGCCTAGGGCACGTGGAAGCCAGGATTGAGCTACTCAGCAGCTATTGGAGCGACTTTGTGGCAAATCATCTAGTGTTGAATCGAAACCCCCCCAAGGACAAGAGAGCAACAATAAAACAGCTGTATACCTCTGGCGAGGGTAGTTACCTGGAGGCCAAGTCACGCCTACTCGATGCTAAACTTGGACTCGTTCCCCCTCTTCCACCAGCTCTAGGAGGTAGCTCGCAATTGACACACATGGGCCCTCGCCTACCAAGCGTCACCATCCAACCTTTCTCTGGCCAGCGCGAGGATTGGCAGTCCTTACGGGACCTCTTTCATGCTCTCATCTACCAGGACGCACGACTAACTGACGTCGAGCGACTTTATTACCTGAAATCGAACGTACAGTTTGAAGCGAAGGCAGTGTTGGACACATTGCAACTCGTCGGCTCCAACTACACCACGGCATGGAGTTTGTTGACTTCAAGGTTCGAGAATCATCGACTTCTCGTGCACGACCACATCATGGCGCTGAGAGGGCTCAAGTCTCTGCGAGAAGAGACGGCCGCCGGTCTTCAGGGCCTGCTCGACATCCTTGAGAAGCATCGTGAGCAGCTACGAGCGCTGAAGAAACCCGTAGATCAGTGGGATGCGTGGATGGTAACCTTCGCTGCGACTGCCATGGACTCTTCAACTTGCAGAGCCTGGAAGGACGAGCTCGAGAAGTTGAAAGCTAGCGTCTCGACACCAGGAGAAGTCGCTTCGTTCACCAACCTGACCAGCTTTCTGCGAAGACGCGGCCGCTCGCTGGCTTCAGTCGAAATATTACGAGGCGTACGCTCGATTGGTGATCCTTCCGCCTCGCGTTCGACCGGTGCTCGTCCCCTGGTGGCAGCGCTAGCCAGTCGCAATCACCGATCGCTGGCCACCACTGCAACAAAGGCTGACTGCCCAGTCTGCCAGTCACCTCACTACCTGGGTCACTGTGGACAATTCCTACAACTCAATGGGCCTGCACGCAGGGCACTTGTCGTTCAGTTAAAGTTGTGCTTTAACTGTCTGAGGCCCGGGCATGTCGCTCACTCCTACCCGTCTCAAGGGGTGTGTCAACAGTGCAAAGCGTTGCATCACAGCTTGATCCACGACGGCAGCCGCAAACGCAAAGCCGAGGCGGACACACGAAGCACTCAGGCCAAGCAAGCGTTATTTGAGTCGACAGTAACAGAAGCCGCGGATAACGTCGATGCAGCTACTGATCCGCAGTTCTGACTAGCTGTGTTGCCCACTATCATTGTCCAGTTAAAAGGAATCAGCGGACGATCGATTGCAGTACGAACACTCGTTGACGCGTGCTCGTAGACAACAATCACGACCACTGGGCTTGCTCGGAGACTTGGCGTTCGACTTGAGTCAGCACCTACATCTGTTCAGGATTGAAGTGAATTTAGTCCGTTTTTATACATTAAACCTATTCTTAGAAATTCACCTTAACTTGTACATCTTTATTTCTCTGCGAGCAGTCACACTGCAAATGTAAACAAAGACTTTCACCCATGTTATAGACAATTTTTATCTTTTCTTAAGTTCTCTTTCTCTTTCTATTATTTTCCAATGTTTTAGTTTCACACGAGCCACTGCTCTGCGTAGCAGTACACATATATGCTAACAAATACATATCTGTTCACGCACTGCTCTGCGAAGCAGCCTAATAGGTCAGTCTGCTTTCGGTGCGTACAGCTAAAGCAACTCACAGTACTCGCCTGCTATATGTAAGGAGGCTCGAGATTCGATGCCTTGCATATACATGTAGATCGCGTTTTCCAATCTGTAAAATAGTGTGTAAATAAATAGTTCCAATAGTTTTATTACATCCCAGTCTTCCTCCATATTTTTGCTGCTTCTTCTTGTGCTTTCGGGTGCACGAAGAGCATCTATGCACAAACCTTACCCAGATCACTGTAATGAGCTTTTAAAGCTCAGCCACGCCAACCACAATACAGTCCACTACAGTCAATATGCAANTTTATTACATCCCAGTCTTCCTCCATATTTTTGCTGCTTCTTCTTGTGCTTTCGGGTGCACGAAGAGCATCTATGCACAAACCTTACCCAGATCACTGTAATGAGCTTTTAAAGCTCAGCCACGCCAACCACAATACAGTCCACTACAGTCAATATGCAACATTTGGTCCTTCGAGCCGGATTACAGTGTCGGGAAAGGATACAGTGTTTAAGTGTCAAGTGAAGTTGTGTCACACTGAGAGACTTACAACCTCTCAGTGTGTTGGTGAAGTGCTATACTTATATTCTCGTGCTAAGAGATTTACGACCTCTTAGTGCATTTGGTCGTAGAAGCCTGACAACCTCCTGCGTACTTCTGTGACGAGTTGAGCTCCTCGTTCACTACTCTTACCTCTTGATTCGTCAAGGTGGGCGGCATTTTCACATTTTTCCACACGCTTTACTACGGCAGCATAATGTCCAAGGGTCTGAAAACCTTGTTCAAGCGGCAGCAAGAGTTATATTTGAGAATATTCAATGCCAAGACCAACCTCAAGAAGCTCGGAAAAGACAACATCAATAGATGTGTCGTTGACAAACGTCTGGGTCAACTTCGCAATAATTGGAATGACTTCTTGAGCAACCATATGAAGATTCTCGACTTGACGGTTGACTGTGAATAATAAATCGGCTATTTTGCTGAAGATAGTTACGGCACCGCGGAGGAAGCATATCTCTCCTCAGCCGCGTTCTTGGCTGATGTGCTGCAGAAGTTTCCCGTCCCGCCACATAAAGATACTGCTCCCGCTACAACAGCTCCGTCAAGAAGCATGCCTGCAGTGTCCGTGCCTAATTTCTCGGGTCAATTTTGCGATTGGCTCGAGTTCAAGGACTTATTCTCAGCGATTATTGTGCGTGACTCTCGTCTAAGTAACGTCGAGAAGCTGCAGCAGCTTAAAACCCACGTACAGGGTTAAGCCGCGGAGATGCTGAAGACGATTCAGCTTACAGACGCCAACTTCGAGGTAGCTTGGAAAGCTCTCGAAGACCATTACACGAACAAGAGACGTCTTGTCTCAGCTCTTGTTCGAGATCTGCTCAATCTACCAGTCATCACTATAGAGTCTGCTTCGGAGCTCAAGGCATTGCTTAGTGGCACAGTCAATGCACTTGTAGCGCTTAATCAACTCAACTGCCACACGGACCATTGGGATGATTTGATCGTTGCACTCACCGTTCGGAAGCTCGATACTCAGTCTTTCCGCGAATGGGAGTCGTCAATTTGATCTCAAACTGATCCACCTACGTTCGCTCAGCTTAAGACCTTCATAGAGCAGCGCATCTCAATGCTTGAGATCATTAGTGCATCTGTGAAGGCCTCCAAGGTCAAGGAGAAGTCAAAAAGTCACGTTGCGCTTAACCAGTTGGACACACGCCATAAATGCTTCTACTGTCAAGGAGAGCATTTTCTCTATCGCTGTGAAGAGTTTCACGGCAAATCTCCACAGGAACGCAGACAATTCGTCGCCCAAAAGGGTCTGTGCACGAATTGTTTCGGCTCACACAAGCTCACCGATTGCAAGTCAAGCCATCGTTGTCAAACTTGTTCCCGCAATCACTATACGATGCTGCACGATAAGACGTCATCCTCTGCACACGTAACGTCATCAGGTACTTTGCCAGCTGTCTATGGCAAAGACAGTCAAATATATTATCATCTACAACTACCTGGTACTTCAGCTGTGTGCACGACGCTACTACCAACAGTACTCGTCCAGCTGCAAGGACCCGACGGACGCAGACACATTGCTCGTGCCTTGCTCGACAGCGCTTCACAAACCACTTGTGTCGCAAAAAGCCTGTTGAAAAGGGCGAGCACCGATTATAAACCGCAAGAACATAGCTTGCTGGGAATTGGCGGCTTTAATGGCCCACCAGTGCATGGAATCGCACACCTCAAGATTTCACCGCTAAACGACGACAAAGTCAAAATCGGCTTTGACTCCCAAGTCATCTCGCTCATCACGAAGTACTGTCCAGGCCAACACAAAATTCATAGCGCTTGGCAACATCTAAAAGGCTTAGCAATGGCAGACGATTTTCGCGAGAGACGCTCAGAAATCGAGCTGTTGCTAGGTGCCAATATCCTGCCTCAAGTGCTAAAGAAAGGACTACGAATTGGAGCGCCAGGGACTCCAATGGCTCAACGTACCATTTTTGGATGGACGCTGTCAGGTGTTTTACAAACCCCAGCTTCATCTTCATCATCGCAACTTGAACATCATTCTCATCACCTTGTGTCAGTGTCACGTGCAAAGTGTTGTGTAAAAAAGAAAACAATATTTCGCTCAAGTTTTGTTCACGAAATAGGCGGCCGGAATGTTTAGGATTGAAGTAAATTTAGTCCGTTTTTATACATTAAACCTATTCTTAGAAATTCACCTTGACTTGTACATCTTTATTTCTCTGCGAGCAGTCGCACTGCAAATGTAAACAAAGACTTTCACCCATGTTATAGACAATTTTTATATTTTCTTAAGTTCTCTTTCTCTTTCTATTATTTTCCAATATTTAAGTTTCACACGAGCCACTGCTCTGCGTAGCAGTACACATATATGCTAACAAATACATATCTGTTCACGCACTGCTCTGCGAAGCAGCCTAATAGGTCAGTCTGCTTTCGGTGCGTACAGCTAAAGCAACTCACAGTACTCGCTTGCTATATGTAAGGAGGCTCGAGATTCGACGCCTTGCATACACATGCGGATCGCGTTTTCCAATCTGTAAAATAGTCTGTAAATAAATAGTTCCAATAGTTTTATTACATCCCAGTCTTCCTCCATATTTTGCTGCTTCTTCGTGTGCTTTCGGGTGCACGAAGAGCATCTATGCACAAACCTTGCCCAGATCACTGTAATGAGCTTTTAAAGCTAAGCCACGCCAACCGCAATACAGTCCACTACAGACAATATCCAACAACATTTATCTCAGGCGTTGGCAGAGCTGGCCTGCTCGATCGCAAGCCACAGCGCAACTTGAGTTGCACATTTAGCCATCAGATTGATCGCTGCAGTTGACCGCCTATTGTTTGTCCAAATTGAGGATCCGCATTCCCGCAGCCAGACTTTCTCAAGCCGTTGTGGAGCTGTGGCAAGATCTTCCTGACTTGGCAGACCCGAACTTCGGAGTCCCAGGTGAGGTTAACATCCTCCTCGGTGCCAATGCTTATCTTCATCTGATCTGGTCAGGGCTCGTCACGAGAGGGAAACTCATTGGTCAGCGTACGGTTGCTGGATGGACTGTAACCGGCCGAGTCCAGTGCCACACCAACTCATCGACAACTTCTATGAGCCTCTCGACGCAGAAAAACGAGTCACTTTGGCACGATCGGCTGATCGCCCTGATGCAACGTTTTTGGGAACTAGAGGACGTGCCACGATCGGTCCGCCAGTCACCAAATGACGTGGACTGCGAGAAGATTTTTGCAGAACATTAGCGAGCTGACAACGGGTGCTATATCGTTCGACTCCCTCTGAAACACAACAGGAGCCTACTATTGGGAGAGAGCCTGACCAGCGCGACAGCATCCCTCCGCTTGTTACATCGACGGCTGCAGCGCGTCCTGGCCATGGCTGTCGAGTATGCCCACTTTATGACAGAGTACATCAGTCATGGACACATGCGACAGCTGAGCGATGAGGAGTTGCTAGCAAAGACGGACACCGTGCACTACATTCCGCATCACGGGATCTGGAAAACTGGCTATTTGCGGAAAAGACTGCGTGTCGTATTCGACGCCTCGTGGCCAACCTCGACAGGATACAGTCTCAACGACGTGCTACACAGTGGACCGAAACTCCAAACCTGGCTGCCCAGCGTCCTCCTGCGTTGGAGAAGGCACCGAATTGCTTTTTGCGCAGATGTACAAATGATGTTTCGCCAGATTCGTGTCGACGAACGAGACGTAAACCTCCAGCGAATCCTTTGGAGCGCCAACGACTCTAGCCCACCAAAGCATTTCCAGTTGCTCACCGTAACCTATGGCGAAGCGAGCGCCCCGTACCTGGCATTACGAACGATTCTGTAGCTGTGCGAGTATAAAGGAAGCACCTGGCCCGAGGCTGTGCCTATCATCAAGAACGATCGGTACGTCAACGACATTCTCTCTGGCGCCGATGACGTCGAGACAGCCCGGCTTCGTCGAGATCAGTTAATCGGACTGATGAACGCTGGATGTTTCCCACTTAAAAAATGGGTGTCCAACGAACCCGACCTCCTGCGCGATATTCCAGAGGACTCTCGTCTCAGGCCAACTTGGCGACAGATCAGTGTGGACGTGTTTGTCAGCGAGCTTGGAATCAACTGGGACCCACTCATCGACTGTTTCCACCTGACCCCACCTCCCATGCGATCTCAGTACATCAAGCGCTCTATGCTCGCCGCCCTCACCAGCCTTTTTGATCCTTGTGGATAGATCGCACCCACAGTCCTCGTGGCGAGGATGATCATCCAAAACCTTTGGCGTGTGAAACTAGACTGGGACGAAAACGTACCAGATTTCCTAGCTCAACGATGGCGGGACTTCTCCACTCAACTGCAGGACGTCTCTGGCTTGACCATTCCCCGCTGGATCAGCAGCCACCCAACAGCCATGCTACAGCTACACGCTTTCGCAGATGCCAATTGCCGAGCAATAGCAGCCGTTGTGTACTTACGAGTCAAAGACCCAGTCCACGGGATTTGCACGTGCATTCTGTTATCCAGAACAAAGCTAGCTTCGATCAAGAGCTTGCAGCCAAGTAACTCACGACCCACGCGGATGACGATACCTTGGTTGGAACTACGCGCTCCACTATTGGCTACCAGACTCATCGCCACTGCTGCCAAGGAGTACAGTATCAGCGAAGAGCACTGTCACGCTTGGAGCGACTCACAGATACTGCTTCATTGGATCTGCTCGTCCGAGCCCACCAACAACTCGGTGGTGGACAACTATGTGGCGCACATTCAGGAGTTGTTACCCTCGTATATCTAGAGGCACGTTCCCACGGACTCCAATCCCGCGCATGTGGCGTCTAGAGGAATTGATCTTTCCTCGCTCCAACGCAAGCGTCTGTGGTGGGAGGGCCCCACATAATTGATGTCTCCACCAGCGTCGTGGCCAATCGGAACCCCAAATACCACTGACTTGGGTCACCATCCAATTGATGCATCTGATCACCTGTGCGGGGCCACTCAGCTCGACGAAACACACATCTTGGAGCGATTTTCGGACCTTGATCGCTTGCTGCGCTTTCTTGTGCAATTGCGTCGATGGGTTCGATTCAAGCTTCAGCGTGATGCCACCTTACCGGTCCTCGTAGGAATGACGGCCACCGAATTACGTGACGCCTATTTCGTCTGCGTCCGTCTCAGTCAGCGAGAGTTTTTCTCCATGGAAATCGAGAGTCTACAAACAGGAGACCGCGTAGCAGCCAAGAGACCACTCCTAACCCTCGATTCGATCATCGCTGACGATGTGCTCCGGGTGGGCTGCCGACTTCAGCACTCTACGCTTTGCTTCGACGAACGACATCCACCAATTCTGGACGGCCGATGCCCTTTAGCGAAGCTGGTGATACGCTGGGCCCATGTTCGAGCATTGCACGAAGGAGCCTGGTTGACCAGCGCATTTGTCGGCCGTAAAGCCTGGATCATCGGAGGGCGGCGCCAAATCAAGAGCTTCTCAAATAGGTGCCTCATCTGCACTCGCTTGCAGGTGCGGCCAGCCACTTAACATATGGCACCATTGCCAGTTGCTCGAATTACTCCCGCTCGTGCATTTCAACGTACTGGTGTAGACTACGCCGGACCTTTCAACATATTGTCGGCCAAGGGACGAGGCTTACGCGCTAGTGAGGGCTACGTAGCCGTGTTCGTCTGCATGGCCTCGAAGGTAATTCATCTGGAGCTCGTGAGAGATCTATCAACCGACTCATTTCTTGGAGTGCTAACCAGATTTTGTGCTCGTCGAGGCTGGCCAACCAAGATCTGGAGTAACAACGCCACCTGCTTCCGGGCTGCCGATCGGAAGCTTCGTGACGCCATCCAAGATGCTGAATTGCGCTGGAATCGTATCGCTGGGTCATTGGCCAATCAAGGGATATGTTGGAGATTCATCCCCCCTAGAGCCCCACACTTCGGAGGACTTTGGGAGGCTGGCGTCAAGTCTATGAAAAGCCATCTCCGCCGCACCATCGGACCCCGTAATCTCACCTACGAGGAGTTTTCCACTGTCCTAACCAGCATCGAAGCCGTGCTCAACAGCCGTCCACTCACGCCATTGACAGGAGGCCCAGACAATTTGGACGTTCTTACCCCTGGAAATTTTCTAGTCAATGGATCTCTAGACTCTGTCATCGACTCCAGCTCTTCGACTCAGAATCTCGATCGTCTCACGCATTGGGATCTTGTACGCGACATCAGTGTCCAATTTTGGACTCGCTGAAACCGCGAGTACCTAAACACACTCCAACAGTGGCCCAAGTGGAAGGTCCATCAGCGAAATTTTCAGATCAACGACGTCGTCACCGTGTTGGATCCCACCATCCTTCAGTCCAGCGGGTTGTGGCCGCTCGGCCGAATTACCCAGATCCACCTCGGGTCTGATGGACTCGTCAGAGCCACCACCGTTCAAACCAGTACCGGTGAATACGTTCGCCCCATGTGCCAACTCTGCCTCCTGCCCACAAACCCCCCATTGCTGACGACCAAGCTGATTCAGGCTCAACCGAGCTAGACACGGCGCGTGGCGGGCGGAGATTAAGATCATTTCAGAAATGAGGTGGGCGGATTGTTTGTAATTCGCGCCTTCTGCCATGGACGAGGGGCACTACCGGCAGAAGCGGGAAGTGTGGATACTTTGGTGAGGGGACCGTTGACGAAGAGATATAGGAAGATAGGGTGCGTGAGTCACGTGTTCGACCTGTATCGTATAACTTTGTATTCTACTTAACAAACTAATAAAAACAAAGCTGTACTACACTACTCAATACTATAATAAAGCGAACAATGTATATGCTTTATTTTTTATTATTTAACAACTAGTTAGTCTGGCATAAAGCTGAAACGACACATCGACATTTTTGAAAAATATCAGCAATTTGTTTCACACATGGTACCCACTTGATGCTGTTTAATTTTTGAGTCACGCGCCTTTCACATGATGCTGTTTCAAATATGTGATATGCTGGAGATTGTTGCCTTCTTTTACGGCCCCTCTATATGGTGTATTTTGTCTCATCTTAGTTTTGCAAATGAGCTTCTACTTCGTGTTTCTGTTTTTGCATCTTCCTTTAGTGGTTCAAGACCTGACTGGTCTTCATAGGACTTCTTTGAGGTTTTGCCTCATCCAAACAAAATTAACTTGGAATTTTCTGTGGATACTATTTTTGCGATAATTTAACTATCTTATTTTCTCGGTCTTGATTGATATCGATGGCAAGAAAAACTTTCAAGCTTGTCCATCAAATTCACTGTATCAAGTATTGATACGTCATTGCTAGAAATCAACGTATATAGTTAAAATTGAGGATTTTTCTCTTCGTTTCTATGTATATGAGCATAGCTCAATTGAATGAGTTTCAAAGCCGATTTTAACAAGTGCTGTGATGAAGCGCTTATTTCAACGCTTAGAATTAAATTTTAGTTAATAGAGTGGTTTTAAAAGCTTACACACTTTCTTTCACTTCTCGTCTGTTATGTGATTTATTTTGTCTGAAATCTCCATGTATATTTTTTTCTTAATGATGCCGTTAATAAAGGCTTCTTTTACATCCATTCGTATCATCTCTAGATCAAATATGCTTACAGTAGCTACTATACATATGATAAAAGTCAGTTAGAAGACCAGAACATAGATCACCTGAATCTTATGGAAATTTTTATCCTCTAATTCATTAATAACTAGTCTGGCTTTGGACTTAGTCTTACTGTTTACATTTACCTTACACTTTAAGACCTATTGAGAGTGAATAATGTTGAACTTTGTTCCAGACCTGATTCTCAACTGACGATTCACGATTTTTCACAGTTGGTTCGTATTCATTAAACACAACTCATCATTGATAGCTTCAAGCTATCTACTTCTGTTCTTCTAACTTATAATTTTTTAATAATTCGTTGGATCCTCAGGGATCTTAGTGAATAAAGCGTAGTTTTTTACTTTTTTGAGTCTCTAAGACCTTGTATCAATTATTTACACTGGAGTGTATTTTGTCTTGGTTGTCATATATTTCCTTGAGTGTCCTCGCTTTTTGTTCTTGACATTTTTTCTTTCCTTTTTTGAGGTTTGTTCATCTGACTTATCAGAAATGTTGAACGAGATAAACCAAGTGTCTAAATTAACGTCGTTTACTAATTGGCCCCAATCCTTAATTTGTTTTTTCCATACGTATCAACATAAACAAGTTTATTGTTAAAGAGTACATCTTAATTTTAGTATAATCTTTCTTATCAGGCTACAGAAAAATATAGCCACAGCTTGACAATCTGGCTTGTACAACGCATTGTCAAGTTAGAGCAAACTTAGGGCCAGTGTTCCGTTGAACTTCCACGTTAGCCAGATATCCAAAACGTCTGATCTGATTTATGCTAAAAGTTTTATGAATGGCAAACCTTCGAAGAGGTATCTCTATATTGTTTTATCATGCAAGTACAGTTTTATGCATGGACTCATGTCTATAATGCTACCTTCCACATTTATTAGGCATTAGGTTAAGGCACGTCTGGTGGAGCTAGCTGTAGTTCAACTGAAAATTTTTTTAATACATCGTTTTTATAACTACCTGTGTTCGGCTCGTTTACCGCGATCAACGTCCGACAAGATGACGGCACGCGCGCCATCCTTCGTTGTACGCGCATACTGCTCCTGCGGAACTGCCAAACCGCGCGTGGGCTGACACACAGACGATCGAGGACCCAAGGAAGAAAGAGCTGAGGGAGATCACATCGACAGAAGTGCTATAATTGTTTGCAACTCTGTACTAGGCGCTAAGTCATATCCAATAAAGATTTTCAAAACTGAACATTGGTCCTTCGAGCCGGATTCCGAGCAAGTAAGAAACAAACAGCAACCATTGCAGAGCAGGTGTAAACCAAGGAGAGCATTCAGCACACAACACAATGTGAGTATACTATTGCTGATGTCAAAGTATTGGTTGTATTAAGCCATCGCGGCTGCCATCATGCCCGCGTAGGCCAATTAATCTACGAAAAAGATGACATAAGTGTTAGCAGAAAACAAAAAATACGTTGATATAGAAGTAAATGATTCAAGAAACATAGCGTTTTGTTTTTTCGGTTATTCAGTGGCTGAGTTAACCTAAAACTTTTGTGAAAGTTTGAAAATCACTTTTTTCGAGTTTGAAAAAAAAGTTGACCTCCAATGCCGAAAAGTTAAATAACAAAGTTGTAGATCTTTAAAAAACCTATCGATTGAACCCCGTTGGATATAATTTTAATGCGTAGTTGCTGAGGAAACTTGAAAAAAACCATCTAAAATAGTCTTTTTTTAATTTGTTAATAACTTTTTTTCTTTTGAGATTTTAAAGTTGCTATTCGGTCAAATTATGAGTTTTTGGCTCACAAACCTTCAGTTGTTTTTTTAGCCAAAAATATTAAAAATTTTCGAAATATCGCATTTTTTCGAAAAAAAATACCTTTCGTAAAAACTTCAATAGACGTCAGAAAATAATGCTGGAGCGATTCTTCAGGATTAATCTCTTTGTCTAGACTTATTCTATCATGCAATGTTTGTAGTAAGTGAAATTTTCTAATTTTTGATGCTAAAATCAGACTCTGAAAAAAGTACTCTTTTTTTCTATCGGTTTTTTACATTTTTTTTACGTATTTTGATAATTGCACGTATATAACTAACTGCAATGCATTGTACTTATTTTTTTACGAATTTAAAAAACAAAGTTTTCATGATACGACCATGTGGAGCTAAGTAAGGTTTTTTTTTTTTTTTAAATCCCTATGGGTTAGAAATCCCAATCCCAAAATGAGTATTGGTTAGTAAATTGTGCAAGTTTCAGAGTTCTACGCTTTTCACCATCGCATAGGAATTTCAAAAAAAAAAAAAAAAAACCTAACTTGTCTCCACATGGTCGTATCATGAGAACTTTTTTTTTTTAATTCGTAAAATAATAAGTACAATGCATTGCAGTTAGTTATATACGTGCAATTATGAAAATACGTAAAAAAAATGTAAAAAACCGATAGAAAAAAAAAGTACTTTTTTCGGAGTCCAATTTCGGCATCAAAAATTAAAAAATTTTACTTACTACAAACATTGCATGATAGAATAAGTCTAGACGAAGAGATTAAGCCTTGGAAAATCGCTCCACCATTATTTCCTGACGTCTATTGAAGTTTTTACGAAAGGTGTTTTTTTTCGAAAAAATGCGATATTTCGAAAATTTTTTAATATTTTTGGCTAAAAAAACAACTGAAGGTTTGTGAACCAAAAACTCATAACTTGACCGAATACCAACTTTAAAATCTCAAAAGAAAAAAAGTTATAAACAAATTTAAAAAAGACGATTTTCGATGGTTTTTTCAAGTTTCCTCAGCAACTACGCATTCAAATTATATCCAACGCGCGTCAATCGATAGGTTTTTTAAGATCTACAACTTTGTTATTTAACTTTTCGGCATTGGAGGTCAACTTTTTTTTCAAACTCGAAAAAAGTGATTTTCAGACTTTCACAAATTTTTTAGGTTAACTCAGCCACTGAATAACCGAAAAAACAAAACGCTATGTTTCTTGAATCATTTACTTCTATATCAACGTATTTTTTGTTTTCTGCTAACACTAATGTCAAATTTAACATTGAGCTTTCGTAGATTAATTGGCCTAGTGGTCCGGCTTTCGTTGGCTGATCATGGCCACGACGAGGTAGTGCCGCCATTAACGCTTGCCTCACGAGCATCTGCGTCACAAGTTGAATACAAGGCTGCCACGGCCACCGCATAGCCCGTGGTCCAGCGCTTGTTATACATACGGCCACGGCAGACATGAAGCCGTGTCACTGGTAGTGGTTATTTCGTCAGTAGCGGCGGCCACATTGCCTTCCTTACGGGTGTACCTATACCTTGTCATAACTAGAGCAAACGCAATACGGGCGTTTTATCAAGGTTAGCATTTAACCTCTCTTTTTCAATGCGTGATTCACGCAAGCGTCTACGCGCCCGCATGGACATGTGGGTGCGTATGTGCGTGTGTGCGTGTGTGTGTACATAAGGTGTGAGTCTCTCTCTTTCTCGTTCTCTTTTCTTCTCCCCGTTGTATAACCGCACACATACGTGTTAATTTGTGGAAGTGAGGACAAAGCCAGGCTTGGCCTGACGGTAATAGCAGCTTCGTGCAACCGTCAAGCTCATGATTGCTCTTCCAGATCCGACAAAGGCTGGGCTATCCTATTTGGCACCTAATAAGCTCTGGCAGACGTCATCGCTCGTTTCTCGCTGGCCGTCACGCAAACTGAGCCCTTGGCCTAGACCACCGGCCTCGTCGAAGTGAGGCTTGAGTTGCTGGATGGCTACTGGAGCGACTTTCAGGCCAATCATCTGAGGCTTATTGAGGCGCCTCCTCCCGAGAAGCAGGAGTCACTAACCCAAATGTACTCGACATCGGAGGCTGAGTACATAGAGTCACGCGCCCACCTCTACAACGCGAGGAGCACCCTCGCACCACCCCCTGGCAACGGTGGAGCGGGCCCCAGGCACGCTCCATCGAGTTGTGGACCCCGCCTGCCCCGAATTAGTATTCTCCGGGAAAAGAGAAGACTGGGAGGGCTTCCGGGATCTCTTTCGAGCGCTAGTGCATAATGATCAACAGTTCACCAATGTCGAGTGACTGTTTTACTCAAAGTCTCTCGTGGAGGGAGATGCCAAAACAGCCCTCGACGCGATCCAGATCGTTGGCGCCAACTACTCGAGCGCTTAGGCCGCCCTCGAGGCACGATTTGAACACCGCCGTCTCCTAGTACATGATCATCTAACGGCGCTACGCAACATCAGGCCTTTAAGGGACGAGTCGGCCAGAGGTCTGTGGAGCCTTCTTGATACGCTGGGTTGCCACCGGGACCAGTTGCTAGCTTTGGGCCGTCCTGTCCTCCAGTGGGATGACTGGCTGATCTCTTGTGCCATGACCGGCATGGACTCAACTACCCGGCGTGCCTGGGAGGACGAGCTTGAACAGCTCGAGAGCGCTGACACAAGGGCTGGGATTGAGACTGCGACTTTCGCCGCCATGACAAAATTTCTTCACCGACAGTGCCGCGCTCTCAGCTCCATTGAGGCATCTCGCCCAGCGCGGCCAGCGAGCATGCCCAGCAACCGTCCACCAGCTTCATCATCTTCTGGGTGGCACTATCGCTCCCTCGCAACCGGCGCAGCTCTGCCTTCGTGCCCGTCCTGCAGCGAAACCCATTACCTGGGGCACTGCGCTCGATTCCAAGGCCTCGACGTGCACGCTCGGTGAGACCTGGTCTACCAAGCCCGACTATGTTTTAATTGCCTCCGAATGGGCCACCTGTTGAAGTTCTGCCCCTTTCGATCTGTTTGTCAGCACTGCCGAGAACAGCACCACAGCCTGCTTCACGACAGCAGCCGTCGACGGCCATCGGACCCATCTGACGGTCAGCCATCACCAAAACGGCCGAAGGCTGACCCCATCGGTGCAACCCGTGCCGACGACCTGGGCCCGTCGCCCTCTTCCTAACTCACCGTGCTACCGACCGCTCTCGTTCAGCTGAGTAGGCCGTCCAGCCGGCACGCGACAGTCCGAGCCCTCCTTGATGCGTGCTCCGAGGTCACGATCGTCTTTGCGAGCCTGGCGCGACGGCTTAACGTCACGCTGGAGCACACCAATGCGAGCATTTCCGGAGTAGGAGGTGAGTCGGCTGTCCACTCGAGAACTCGGGCCCATCTGCACATCGACCCGGGCAGAGATGCGCCGCCGATCACCTTGGCGGCACTCTGCTTACCTCAGCTCGGGCTCGTATCGCCGTCCGCTTCTCTGCACCCATCCGTGGCCAAGCAGTGGCTTGATCTTCAGCCTCTGGCCGACCCCGCATTTGGTACACCTAGTCGTGTGGACCTGCTCCTCGCTGCCGACGTCTACAGCCGCATATTGAGGGCGGAATCCATCCGGTGGGGCAACATTATCGGTCAGCACACGATCATCGGCTGGACCCTCGTGAGCCGTGCTCCTGGCCTGCAACCGGCAGCTTTTACTGTTGGCTCAACACTGCACATGGACGGAGCACCGTATTGGCATCGCGAGCTGGCTGCGCTGCTGCAGCGCTTTTCGGAGCTCGAGAAAGTACCGCAAGTCAGCCGACGCGCTCCAGAGGACATTGAGTGCAAGCGCATCTTCCTCGATCACCATCATGCTTCGGATGGCCGCTATGTCGTTCGTCTGCCATTGAAGAGTGACAGTGCGCGGCAGAGTATATCGCTCTGGGCCACATGAGGCCACTGCCTGACGATCTGCGCACGGCATCGCCCCAACCAGTTCACTATATCCAACATCACGGCATCTGGCAAAGCAGCGATAAGGGCCACAGGCTTCGCGTCGTGTTCAACGCCTCAAAACCGACATCGAGCGGCTACAGCTTAAACGACGTCCTCTTAGTGGGCCCTGGACTGCAGACCGCGCTCCCCAGCGTGCTCCTACGCTGGCGACGACACCGAATCGCCTTTTGCAGCGACGTCCGCATGATGTTTCGTCAGATCTGGATTGACAAGCGTGACATCGACCTACAGCGTATCTTGTGGAGCCCTGATCCAAACCAACCGCCCACGCACTACCAGCTGTTGACAGTCACCTACGGCGCTTCGTGCTCACCGTACCTCTCCTTGCGCACTGGGCAGCAGCTGTGCGAGGACAAAGGACACCGTTGGCCCGAGGCAGTTTCCGTGGTAGTGAACGACCGCTACGTCGACGACGTACTCACTGGTGCCGACGACATCGCCACGGCTCGACATATTCGTGACCAGCTAATTGAACTTCTGCAAGCCGGCGGATTTTCTCTGCGCAAGTGGGTAGCCAATGTACCCCAGCTTCTGGACGACCTCCCTGACGACGTGCGCCTGTGGCCCACTTGGTGTCAGCTTGGCGCTGAAGGTCTCGTTAGTGAGCTTGGTGTGAGTCAGATTGCTTCCTGCTAACACCTCCCCTCATGCAGCACCAAACCACCAAGAGGACCATGCTCGCAGCGCTCACAGGCCTGTTTGATCCACGCGGTTGGCTTGCGCCGATCGTACTGAACGCCAAGCTCCTGCTGCAAGACTTATGGCTAGCCAACCTGGACTGGGACAAGTCTGCTCCGTCGTCCATAATTCAAAGGTGGACTGTCTTTGCCGCCGAGCTCCGAACCATCTCTGGTCTATCCCTGCCTCGTTGGATTGCAACAGTCGCGTCAGCAGACATTCACCTGCACGTATTTTCCGATGCCAGCCACCGCGCGATGGCTGCTATCCTGTACTCTAGACTCCAGGCCACGAACGGTTCTGTCCGCTGCCACATCATCCTTGCTCGCACAAAGCTGGCGCCCATCCGCACTCTAAAACCAATGGCCGAGCCCGTGGCCCAAATGACCATTCCTCGCTTGGAGCTCCACGCCTCCCTGCTGGCTGCAAAGCTTCTGCGCTCGACGGCTGAATAACTAGCAGTTCCGATTGAGCGCTGTCACGTCTGGTGCGACTCGCAAATTGTGCTGCACTGGGTTCGCTCCGATCAGCTAACCAACAACGCCCTCGTCGACAACTACGTGGCCTAGATACAGGACACGCTACCCTCGAGCGCCTGGCGGTACGTGCCATCGTAGTCCAATCCAGCCGACGTGGTGCCACCCATCTGGCTGAGCCGAGCATATTTGAACGATATTCCAAGCTTCACACTCTACTCGTCGTTCTCGTGCGCACTCGTCGGTGGGTCCAGCACCAGTTGCGTCGCCCATCTGTCCTGCCGGTGCTCTCACCACTGATCCTCGCTGAGTTTCAAGATGCCTTCCTGGCCTGCGTCCATTTCAGCCAATCGGAAACTTTCGGTGAAGAGCGCGCGCATTTGCAGAACGGCTAGTGATTGTCAAAAGGGAACCCTTTGACTTCTCTTGCGGTTTTTCTCGACACCAACGGCGTTCTGCGCGTCGGCGGGCGGCTGGGTTTCTCCCCGCTACTTTACGAAGAACGGCATCCACCGATCCTTAGCGGAGCCTCATCGCTCGCCTCGCTGGTCCTTTTTTGGGCCCATACTCGAGCTCTTCACGGCGGATACAGGGTCAGTAGCGCCTACGCGGCGAAGCGCGCATGGATTCTCGGTGGCCCACGCAGAATCAAGGCTCAATTGCGGCGGTGCATCGTATGCTCCCGACTCCAGGCTCGCTCCACGACCCAGATGATGGCCCCCTTACCAATTTCACGAGTCACACCTTCCTGCGCTTTTGGCCGCACGGGTGTCGACTACGCTGGGCCTTTTTCAGTACTTGCGTCAAAAGGACGAGGCATACGCACTACGAAGGGTTACATCGCCATCTTCGTGTGCATGACAACAAAGGCTCTACACATCGAGCTCGTCAGTGATATCTCCACAGCCACCTTCCTGGGCGCTCTCGCTCGGTTCACCGGTCGTCGCGGTCGACCCTCTAAACTCTGGAGCTACAATGCTACTTGCTTTCGCCGCGCTGATCTGGAGCTGCGCGAGGTGTTACAAATTGTGGAGATCGACTGGGACCTCGTTGCCGGCTCTCTCGCTTTGCAAGGTATTGCTTGGCACTTCATCCCCCCCAGAGCTCCACATTTCGTCGGACTCTGGGAAGCCGCCGTCAAGTCAGTCAAAGGCCACCTCCGACGCGTAATGGGCTTCCGTCATCTGACCTACGAGGAATTTTCCACCGTACTAGTTGGGATTGAGATGGTGCTCAACGGAAGGCCCTTGACACCGCTCTCCAGTGACCCTTCCGACCTCAAGGTACTTACACCAGGCCACTTCCTTGTTGGAGCTCCACTCGATTCCATCATCCAGCCCGGGCCTCCCACTGAGAACTTGGACGCTCTCTCGCATTGGGACCTCGTGAGAGCCATTCGGGCTCAGTTCTGGTCACGCTGGAGCCGAAAGTACCTTAATACACTCCAGCAGAGGCCGAAGTGGACCGTTTCTCGCCGAAGTTTTGCCGTCGGCGACTTTGTCATCCACCCTCCTCCAATCGAGCGGTCGTTGGCCACTAGGTCGCATCATTTGCGCCCAGCCTGGTCCTGATGGATTGGTGCGCGCGGTCACCGTGAAGACAGTGACTGGCGAGTACGTGCGACCAATTGTCAAACTGGCCTTGCTCCCCGTAGCGAACCCCAGTCCACCAACGCCACCCCCTGATGGTCGAGAAGGCCGACCCGCCTTGGCGGGCGGTGACTAGTATGTCGCTCCAGGAGCGATGCGGGCGGATTGTTCGGCTCGTTTCCCGCGATCAACATCCGAAAAGATGACGGCACGCGCGCCCTCCTTTGTTCTGCGCGCGTACTGTTCCTATGGAGCTGCCGAGCCGCGCGCGGGCTGACACACAGACGATCGAGGACCCAAGGAAGAAAGAGCTGAGGGAGATCACATCGACAGAAGTGCTATAATTGTTTGCAATTATGTACTAGGCGCTAAGTCATATCCAATAAAGATTTTCAAAACTGAAGAACCTGCGTATTCAGTTTCTTAGTATATTTGCAAATAACAAAATTTCGTATGTTTTCCCAGAAAATTTCTTGTTCTCTGACTAAAGCCTTCTAGACAAGTGCCTGTATCGCTTTCAGCCCTCATTAGATAGGTGATGGCCAAACGTGAGAAGTCGTCCACGAATATAATTATATACTTATAACATTAGAAAAAAGCCAAGTTAATTATGGAATTCATCACGCCAGAATGTGCAATTTGAAGTCGTTGCGTTAATTTGGTTCAATTCGTTGGGAAAAAGAGTTTGTCGAATTTGGAGAGCGTGTATATATCGCAATTCAGTATCTCTTCATCAAAGCTCGTATCTCTCGGTGTTTTGATTACTATTTACTTTTTTTCAAATTTCTTAAGACACTTTATCAAAGCTTAACCCAATCTTACATGGTTCTTTTTTGAATGTGTTATAATCTCCAGAACAGGAGATTACAATAGAAAGTCTTATCGCATTAGGTATTAATTTAATATTTTTTTTTTTCTATCCATCAGGGTTAGGTCGAAATCTAATACCTTACTTGTTTTATTTAGTTTTTATTTGCATCTAAGTGGTCTTGGGCTGAGTATGAACTATTTAAATTTCGATCAATTTCATTTGAGCTTCACGTCAGAGCCACGCTTACTCTTTGGTTGGTTATTTACGTCAGATCAGTTATTTGCATTAGAGTGTTTTCTTCTGAGTATAACTTTTATTATTTCTAGAACTATGTTTTATGACACAGCTAACCAGAGAAGCACTTATTTTACCCTGAATTTCTCTGGCCACCACACCTAGATCCAGAGTCGTTCGTTAGTAGAACGAACAATTTTTGGAGGTATGGTCGTTTAAAAACTGTCTACACCGATTTCACCGCTTCTCTCGTATTTCAAGTCCAGAACGTAAGGCACCTGGATAACTGTAAGCATGGCACTTAAAGCACTTGAGCAGACACACTGTACTGAAGGTGCCGTGAGCCTAGTAGGTGGCTGGTGGATGGCTCAGGTGAGCCACACTTTTGTTTGTCTGAGTCTTAGTAACAAAATATTTGACCTGGTCTAAAGTGACTGTTATGTCATTATTTACTGAAAATTCAAGAATATTTACTTTCAGTACCGAGAGAATGACAGCCTTAGAAAATGCATCATGCTTTTCCTTATCTGTCAGTGAGCTTGCACCAAATATATTTTAGTAAATTCTTATGCGGTCTTTGAATTTTTGATTGGAGTAAATAGTTAATTCTTTACGAAAATTGTAGATTAAGTTGTATGTTTTTTTTAAATAGCGTTTGTAAAAATACTTAATCCATATCGTTAAATTTCTTTTATTTTTGAAACAGTTTGACCAGATTTGAATGTGAGAAGCCTCGAAACACAATTCCATTTCAAAAATGTATAAATAAATATTTCTGACTTCAAACTTATGTTCTGTTTTTCTGTACTTGCGCAAAAAATTTCCAACTCATTTCGTACTATAAATAGTATTGGACTGTTAAATAATCGTATGATTGACCACTTCCAATATAGCATAAATCCTAGAGCAGTTCATACATCTAATAAAAAAACCAAACTTGCGTGCTCGAATCTTTAAGAATTTAACTATTAACGATAAAGGCATCTGCCTGTTTGCCCATCATAAATTTAGCAGTGCCATGATGATTTAATTCATAGTCGTGTGTCTTATTTGTTTTTATCTTAAAGTATACAAATATAAAATTTCCAGTTCTAAATGGTAATTTAAGAATATGCCAGTGTTAAAGCCAATCATGCTACAAAAACATTTTCAACAATTATATTTAGATCTTTTGAATTTCTAGCTCCATCTCATATTGTAAATCACCAAATGCCTTGTTACTATCTGAAGGCAGTGGTTATTTATTCATAGTTGCATAACTAAAAAAACTTTCGTAAAAATTTCGTGGCTTAGGAGTTCTTAAAAAATGTAGGATGTGACTTCTCAAATGATTTTTTTTCTCGGAAAAATTGAGTGTTAGAAAATGTGTACCATAAAATGAAATAAAAAAGTCATTTAAGTACAGTGTGTTTGCTTCTTCTTGTTGAAAAAAAATCAAATAAAAAATAATTTTACATAATAGTATAGATTTTCTTTATACTTTTCTGGCATTTTTTGACAGCCATTTTCTAGTTAATTTTTGAAAATGTATACTAAAAAAGTAAAACATGGTTTCATTATCATATAAACCTTTTTAAAAAAACACTTTTTATCCATGACTTTTTTATACTTGAATAAAATACAGTTTGAAGTTAACTATAAATTAATATCATTGTTTTCTCTGTGTCACTAAGCATGGAAATCTACATATTATACATGTATTTATGCGGATCTCATAAAAAATATGTCGTAAAGTGCTTTTTCACATGAATGAATTATACAAAAAAAAGTTCTAACACGTTGTGTTTTTTTTTTTGTAGAATTCTTTTGTTCAGGAACTGCTTGTACGCATAATTTCATTGATGCTTGCTCGATCATAGGACTTACAAGTCTATCACAAACCTTTAATAATTTATCGATGAGACCAGAAAGAACGGTAACTTTAAATAATTTGTTATCTTTAGTTGTTTCTTAACCAGAGTTTAATACTTGTATAATAATAGTATACATGATAAGTTTCTCTAATAATTTGGAGCCACGTAAATAAAAACAAAACAATAAATAAAGCTTACTAAAGGCTACATGGCTATTGATTACAAGCAATTTTACACCGTTTGCAGAGTCTACATACTTTCCACTTAATTGAACTTTGATTACATGTGAAAATACTTCACAAATAATATGAAAAATGGATGCCAATCTCTGAACACATTTGTCAATAATATCACTTAAACGTTATTTGTAATTCTATTTACAGTATAACATTTTTTACACAACATTATTAATATCAGCAATTCTTTCACCATTAACAGAAATATGAATTTTTTTCATTTAAACTACCAAAATTTAAGTACTTTGAGCTTTCTTTCTTGTTAAACTAAACCTTTTGCCTTGTAAGTGTCTATCAACTTCTTAATTTTTTAACATTTTTCCGTTAAAACGAATCATTTCTTCACCAGCAGCAATCGTAGTTATTTGAAGGTAATGTAAATTTCAAGCTTTGATTTCAACACCAGTGGAGGTTTACAATAAAGAAATAAGTGTAATGGCATACTGTTAAAAAGTCTGAAACTTTTTGACAGTATGTCATGACACTTATTTGTTTATTGGAGGTTACGTTGTTTTTTTCTACTTTACCCATTTTCAACACCTAAGTTACACCATACGAACAAGAATATTCTTTTAACACTAAATAATTTTATTAGTTGGCTTTTAAATTTTGAATTAGTTAATTATATTAATTTTATCGAAGTCAATACGTAGACTGTTAACAGTAGACGACGACAACATCAGTAGAGGATGTGCCAGAAGCCAAAAAACTTTACAGCATCACCCAACGTTCTCCCTCCCCTTGCCACTCGAACATTACTCTCCACTGATACCACGAAATATCCTCGATAGATCCTACATAATGTTTATTTAATCTTTATAAATTTTTAGTGGACTGCCATTTAAAATTTATTGTGATCAAAAATTTAAGTTGTGACATACTGATTAATGTAAATCAAAAAGACTTAACACTTATGGAAAGAAGCAAACTGTGGAAAATATCACAAAAATTTACTATAAAATTAAAAAAAATTTAATCATTTTACATTTATTCCAAACGATAATCAATATTATAAACACAAATAGAATAAACCTCAAAGATTCTAACTACTTTATTTATAATCTTAAAATCTATTTCTACAACGTATATATTAATGATCACTTTTTGTGTTTTAAGGTTAACCCAGCTACCTTAATTACTTATAAAAGTTGATTGATAATTAATTAAAATAACTCTTGTTTAGTCATACGTAATACATATTCGAAAAATACTTTTATGAACTACTTTGTGAGGATTCTATCTTTTTTATGTCCTTATGAAATGAATTTGTCTTTATGATATATTATCGTAAGCTTTTTTGATGAATACGTGTAACTGAAAGTATTCTATTTCATTATTATCTGCAGTAACTTATACAATGAATACGGAGAATGCTTAGTTTTATGCGATTTTTTTTTTCAAATAATTGTTTCATTGTTGATATTACTGGCCTTTATTAATTTTCCTGGTCATGAAATTGGCACCAGTTACTACGCATCTAAATATGGCAAGGGTATCTCACATAAGGTCAGTGTTAGAGTTAGGATAATTTGTCTTTTTTTCATGTTACAAATGCTCAACATTATTAATTTCTTCTTGGTTGTATGGATTTAATAAGTGATCTAAGCAGTTTTAAAAAGTCTACCTAAACGTTTATTATTCACAGATGAGTTACAATTTTTTAATACTATCGCATAAAGTTCCATGCAACGTTGTGCGAAATTTTCTTTTATTATCTTCTCTTTAGAAATATTTAACATTAACTAACTACGACGGAAAAACGAACCCACCAGATCTATTAAAACATTATATTGCGTTTCTGTAAAAAAAAAATTCCTTTATTTGAATCAGTTCTAGCGATCACTGCTAAAATTAAAAAAAATATCCAAGTTCTGAAGAAGACTTATATATTTTTGTTTCAAGTCAGCATGCATTTTATATATCTACATGCCAATTAGCATTCAATAACTCCACTCTTTGGTAAGGTCCGTAAGCTATCGTTAAAACATTTACTAATAATTTGTTTACCTTTTCTTATTCCTTCCGAATTTTCTATGTTGATATGAAGAGAAAGATGAATGTGCATCCAAAAAGAAGTGACTTACCTGCAAGTTTGCTTGTAGCAGCAGCACAATAAATAACTATGATGGATGCCCATGCATGCTGGCCTATGCTGAGCGAAAATGAAGAGCAACTGAAATAGTTTTTACTGCAGAGATACGAAATAACTGAAAGAACCAAAACATGATAAAGGTTAACTGGAAACAACTGCACTGTAATGTAACATTAAATACTAGGATAACTTAGAATTAATACATATGGACAAGGATTAAATAACATTACACTAAATATTAGAATAACTAATAGTAGTAACACACATAGTTGAGATACTAACTCATACATACTACATCGGCAGTAAGTAACAACTAAATGTAATATATAAAAACGTTTACTTTACTTGACCTAGCAGAAAAACATTATAAATTAACAAGAACTTATTATGATTTTCACACTTCATTTTCGTTAAAGTATGACTTACTGAGAAGTGCTTTTGTTACCGCACTCACAATTACATAAACGTACTGCAATAACCTAATTGGTAAACTAATTTAATTCTGTCACTTATTCAAATATCAAGGAATGCAGCAAAGTCATAGCTCGTTTGCCTTTTCTAAGCTCAGAAATATTAAGAGAGATTCTACACTCCTAGTTCAAACACGGGTTATAAAAATTTCCGATTTTCTAGGGCACTACGAGCTGACTTTCTCTCCCACGATAAGTAGCAAAAGACATTCTAGCAAACTCTATCAAAAGCTCCGAATTATTTGTACATTATTATAATCTGTGAAAACTACCCGTAAACTTAATTATGCTCACTTGTAACTGGCGGAGTACTATTATCTTTATCATTGTTGTTACTATTACAAATTTTTTATTATTATTATTACTATTATTCTTATTATTATATTTACTATACATTTTAAATATTAGTGCTAAATACTACACGTAACACGCTGACCATTTATTTACCGAAGCATTCAATCGAAACGGTAAGCGATTCTCATCGCTCTTTTTGCAATAAGCTCAGTTGAATAAACAAACAGCATTGAGCCACAGTAAATATCAATAATGTTTTACTTTAACGTTAGTATGAAGTTATAATGAAATTCTCTAAAATTTGGATGTAAATGAGAAAGGAAGGCCATGAGTAAGTGAATTACTTTTCTTTTTGTTGACGCATATAGGAGAAAAAGCCGAATGTGGAAAATGCCAATTTCGAAGTGGCTAAACTAGAGAAGTTTTTTGCCAATGATATTTTTGGCTATACTCTTTTCTTGAAAAATTTCCCTCGGAAAGTTTTTCTGCATCGTTTTCGAGCCTGCGCTTGACCAAGGTCCACTAGTCCCTTTTAAAAGCATGACCGCATATGTACGCAGGAATCAAAATTTTTCTTTTATTTCATTATGCTTATCCTATTACTTTACTACGTTCAAAGGCTAGGGCAATGTAGTTAAATATGATGACATTCTGTTCAACGTGTAATGTACTCAGTGGGGCTCTCCAAGTTAGTCACCAGACTAAGCAATAAAATAAATTTCATTGACGTTGTTGATCTCGTCAAAGGTTCTAAATTATATTTTTAAATTTTATGGTAATTATATTATCAATTACAAAAGTTAATTTTTACATTTTTTCATAACTTAAGGACGTTCGGTAGAAATAGAATTTTCCAGTGAATTTTTCTAAAATTTTGACCAGACGTTTTTGTTGTTGTTGCTATAAACCTCTCAAAATTTTAAGTGGTTCGTCAGTTTTTTTTTTGAGACATTAAATTTCAAAGCTGAGTCATTTTAACACGGTTGCTTATGGGAAAATTGATGAAAACTCAGTTTTAAGCAAATTGGCCCAGTGAATTTCGCCAATTTTTTTGTATGTCGCAGATAATGTTATCAGTTTAGTGTATACCAAGTTTTACGATGATCATCTGATTCATTATTGTATAAAAAAATAAATAAAAGTTCGATAGAAGTGCAATGGCAACGTCGCAAGTGGCAGAAAATTCAAAATTCTCTAGGACGTCAACCAGTAAATATTTCAATATTATCATAGATATTTACGCATTTTCGTATAACATATAAGGTTATATGTGTGTATTAGCGTATGTTCATTACGCCCACCGCTCCCCATAAGAGAATAACAATGTATTTCAATAACACGTTATTTTTTTTTTCTTGTAAAATTTCAAATTACTGATAATTTTTGTTCCTTTCTCATTTGTCGTAGTTTGGAGGTTATATTGTTTGGCTTTGGGCATTTTTACGAATGAAATCTAAAAATATAAATACAATGGTCACAAGTCTTTCTAATTACTTATTTATTCATTGTCATTACATTTTAAAATGAATCAAAGTCAAATACTTACTGCTTTATCATAAAAACATTAAATATACACGTATAACACTGTCTGTCGTAACCAACGCAGCAGACGAGCAGACAGTGCAGACACCTGATGCGTGTACATGAATACTCACACACTGAAGACCCGTACGGTGTTGTCAAATCTTCACTCATCGCTGGTTTCCCCTTGCTCCGCAAATGTTTCCCCCCACTAGCTTTACTGAACGTCCTTAACAACTGATAAATATTTTCGGCAATGGAATGATCCAAGTTGTTGTGACGATGTGTGTCTTTACAAATAGTAAAAAAATAATGTTTTAAAATATTATGCCTTTATTAATAATTTATTATTAAACACATTGCGTTAAATGTGTTATAAATAACTCAGAAGTAAATTTATTAATTCATTAAATCTTAAGAAAATTTAAAAAGTATACATTTTTTAAAAATATTATGGCACACAGCCTGTCATAATATGTAATTTTCTGACAGTTGACATACGAGTTAATTTTTTTCTTCTTATTTGATTATAACTTAAAAGAAACAATGTATTTTTATGTATAATTAGTTGATTTTTGTAGTAATTTGTATCAGTTACTATAAGTCTCTTACTGATGTATGACTGCATACATTATTCACTTCCAAGTAAGGGTTATAAATTTTCAATTAATAAATATAAATATTCGATATAGTATTTTATAGAAACCTTTTTAGTATAATGATAGTTTGTATGCTTAGTAGTAATTTTTGGAAGAAAACCTGGTGACAAAATACTTAAAATAATGAACAAAATGTTTATTTTACAAAAGTACTCATATAGCTTTTATTTCTATTTTCGTTAGTCCCATTAGCTAGACTATAAATATAGCTCCATATAAATTAATAGTATAAGTATGCAGAAACCTGCGTCAATGTATTGACAGACCGATTAGGGCATTAGAACATTATGTAGAGAAGAATCTATTTGAAAAAACAAACACATAAGTGAAAAATTGTGAGTCATACCGTTCACCATCGAATTCCACTACGAATTTGAACATGTGCAGATTATAGTTATGTTTATATACGTATAAGGATTCAAATAAAAAAAATATAAATATGTATAATACCCTGACTAAATGAATAATTAATTCGTTAATTAAATTCTTTTTTTTTTAATAAAATAAACCTTAATGCGTTTCATACGATACGCGTTATAATATTGAATAGATTATTTCATTTATTAAAAATACATTATAAACATAAAACTACACCAAAGTTTGGCTCATGATCAATTCATTAAATAATTAATCGCTACTTGATGTTTAAAATATAACGAATAACTATTTAGCATGTATTAATACATTTAGAAGTGTTTTAATAATTAATTATTAATTGTTCAGATTTCCATATTTTTAAATTTAGCGCTAAGGTCTGTCTCTGCTTTTGAGATCGCTCGTCTGCACTGATATTGGATGTATA
>NW_019380359.1:294234-353866 GCF_000648655.2 Copidosoma floridanum | reverse complement strand
TCTGTAATATAAAGTTTGCTTCAAATTTTGTTTGAACTTTTTAAGGTTTTTATATTAACTTAGTAGCTTAGTAATCACAGGTACTTTAAGAAATGCATTAAAAAGTATTTTAAAACTTTTTAATAGAAACAAAAATATAGTTTATTTATTATAGAATGAAAAGGAAAAACAAACTTTACAATAATATCAAACGAAATTTGGCACCAGCTGTCCTTTTCACTGTGCATTATTATCATGACTGTATAGAAACTATGGGAATGTACTGAAAAAAAAATTTTTTTTTTAATTTTAATGGTTTAATTTTACTAGTTTGAGATGTGGCTTACTACGTGATGAACTTTCACATGTTTTTTTCGAGTCTCGTGCATCTCGAGAATTCCACTTTAGTAAATAAAAGAAATAAAGTCTTACAAATAGTTTTATCAAGTAATCTATGCGTTCCAAACACTTTGAATCAGGTAAAACGTGGTTCAATCGATTGTCAATATTCTTTTTTAAAGATTCTCTCAAGATGCTATCAACATTTTTATCAGTTTTATGAGCTGCAAATTCTTATTCAAAAATTTTGTAGACAGTTAAAATAATGGAATAAAATACATCTGACGGCACTGTAAAATTTTTAAATTTTCTGTCACGACCCACACCGTATGCTTTAAGTGAATGAATCACTATTATCTTGTAGCACTTGATCCCCTCAACTTGAATTTTTAAGCAAATTTCACACTTTATTGCACATTTTTCAAGGGTAATACTTTCACGGATATCAGTTTTATCAATACTATCATCATTTATATCATCACAATCATCATTTTAATTATCATCCAAAAAGCTAGCATCTAAGTAAGAAACATTGTTAACATTACAAGGATCAGCGGGTATCTCGACATCGCATTCATCAATTTATTTGTCTTTGTTTAATTTCGATATTTTAGTCAATAAGTTTGTTAATTCATCTGGGTCACAATTTGCCCTGAAAGTGGGATGACGCAAGGTCGTAAGTGTAGCATGCTGAAAATTTTTTCGAAAGTTGATTGCTGTAGGATGAGTATTTTTCCTGGACAAATATCTCATTGCAGCAAAGAGATTCTCTAAAATATCTTGATTTAGTTTTCCTGTCAGCAAGTAGCATCGTTTTTCTTTTCTTAAATTATCCCAAAACATGAGGAAATAGTTTTTAGTTAAAGCTTAATTCACAAAGCAATCTAAGACTTTTAAGCTACGATCGTTTAGCTGCGCAACTTTACTAATATAAGACAAGCCGTTGCGTAATGTTTGCTCTACGCTTGGATTATTATCACTTAAGCCACGTTTTAAGGGGTTGGGATCCTGTCATCAATGTTTTTGCAACAGACGCGTTCAAAACTTGTACAGCTTGTTTAACACTCATTTGTTCAAAGTTGTTGGGATAGATATGTTTAACTTTTTCTGTTTTTATCATTTCATTATACTTTGTGGCAAGCCTCGTCATTTTTTTTCAATAAGAATCTAACTTTACTTTAAGTAGACGAATTCCCGTTTGTATTTGTTTATTTTTATTTATTAACTTAACAATCATGGACTGAATCTTGTTTTAGTTATTTTTTTTGGTTGATTGTTTTTGGTCACTGGCTTTTGATAAGATAATGCTACTTTAAGAATAGAAACATGACAAATTGAACCGTCTTGCTAAAAATTTTCGTGAAAAGTAGAGTTAGTATTGTCAACAGCATTTTGTACGAATAAAGAAGAAGAATTGTCAAATACAGAAGGTAAACTAACATTATCATCATTTGGACTAACTTCTTCATTTTGCACAATGATATCTACTTTTTAAAACTATTTAAGAACATTTCTTGTTACATAGTATATTTTCTAAAATATTACCTACGATACTATGCATTGACTACAAAAATTTTGAATATTAACATACTATTAGTACTTAATATTAATAATTTAAAAGAAGTGAAAGCTCTAAAGTTCTTCAGAATTTAGAAAGACTGAATGCTACAGTAAGTAAGGGAGCTTGGGCGGTTGGTAACGCACCTTGAGTAGGGTGCCATAAGGGCCCTTAAAAAGTCAACGCTTTTTGACTGTAAATTTTTCAATAAATACAGTTATCTTAATAAAATCAAAAGACAAGATCAAGAAATTGCCAAAAAAGTACCATGAAATTATAATTGTAAAAAATGGGAGATGTTGCGAGACAAGCTAGATCAATAACGATCAATAATTCACACTTTTCTTCTGATTTTTTTCTCAAGTTAAGTCGTTGACCCTATATTTTTAAGAATTAAATAGATTCTTTCTAAGAAAATACACATGAACTATTTTAAATTTTTAAGGTTAATCAAGGATTTCCGAAGATATAGTCGATTTTGTGACCACTGTCCATAATAGTAGATATTTGTGAAAAAATTAAGTCATTGACCCCAGTATTTTCGTATTGCAAATGAAGTTGGCATACTTTATTAACATAATTCTAGAGTCTTAAAGGTTTTGATCAAGCCGATAAAAATCGTCCAAGCCACCTTAAATTAAATCCTCCAATATTATTTACAACTACCTGAGTCTATTTTAAAAATATAATTTTTTTGGTTAAGGGCTTATGAAATTTAAGTAAGTAAAAAGTTAAACTTACATTTTGCAGTGCAACATATTAAATGCTTTGTATGTTAACAAATGTTAACATTAATCTAAATCAAACATACATAGGTCATTCTACAAAAACCGATAGATTTGAAGGGTCAGACTCAACAATCGCTTACACTGGATTTGTAACTGTTAAAATATTTTTTTTCTTATTGTCAGTGATTATAAAAACCTAAAAATTTGTAAGCCGTGTTGGATTTACACTAAAAAAAATTTTTACATTGATTTTTTTGTTTTATTTGAGAAAAACAGGAGCATTGCGGGCTCTTACAAGATCTTGCTCTTCAGAAAAATTTGACTTCATCCTTACATTTATGTAACGTACTTAACATTTAAATCCATGCAAGTTACTATCTAAGTACAATAATCCAATGTTAAACGAAGATACAAAGCGTTATGGGAGAGTGTTCCGAGCTCTGAGCAAAAAAAGAAGCGTTGTGAGCTCTTGTACATTCATAGAAAAATTCACATTGTGACCCACCAAATAACAATGAAACTTTACCCTTGCACTTGATCTATATACAAAACATTTATATTTTAACTTACCACCTTTCAAATCGATAACCGAATGCCTTGAAGAGATACATGAAATTTCTCAGCGTTCCAGACTCTTAATTTTTATGTTTGGCAGATGGAACTTAGAAATTTGCAAGATTGTGTCTCTGGCTTATAAGAATGAAAAAATAAAAATAAATTCCTATAAAACTGTTAATCTTCGTAGAATACTAAACGTCTGAATTGCAACCCCAAAACTCAATCATGTGTGTTCGCGGAATCCTTTTTCGTAGGAATATTAAATTTGTCAAATTTCTGTCCTACAACTTGAATAGATAGCATCAAAATTTTGGAGAAAATTTTTTTTTGTTCTTCAAAATGCATAAAAATATAGTTGTTGTTAATAACTCTCAAGTTCTATATCGTTGAGAAAATAAAACATCCGTATGTCGTTTCCTGTTGTCGTCGAAACTGTGAATTTATGAGTGAAACTTAAGCCCGTAACACTAATTTAGCTTTTTTTTGCATTTACAATAGAATTAATATTTTCTAATGATCTTAATTTTGTTGTACCCGTACTAGAAAACATTTCTTAAACATTCTAAAAAGTTTTCAGACTGATATCTCCTTACACAATGTTATAATTGACTGAAACACGAAATACACATTTTTCGTAAAATGACTTGTATACATAAAAATACTTTTGAAAAATTAAAACCTTAACAAATGTACAACCTCTTGAATCCTAACACATAAAATGTATGCAAGATTTAATTGACCAACCTTTAAAAGAAAAAAAAGTCGCAAAGCAAGACTTGGAAACTGTGAAAATACCATGTGCAAAATTGGGCAAATTGGCTAGGTGCAAGTGATGGAAGGGGATATATGAGTTGACACTAGCGTGCGTAGTGGTGAAAATAGGAAATCTGGGGTATCAAATTACTGTCATTTTTGCTTAATTAAGAAAAGAATAACAGTATTACGTCAAATTTACAGATGTTATTATCACGATTGCATGAATAGTATCAATAATATGAAATTGCAGTTATACAAATGTATAAAAATAAACTATGTGGTGCCAAAAATAGTTAAAAATGTTTAAATGTAAAAATATATTAATGAAGCCTCGTTAGTTCTCGATCCAAAACACACTCTCAGAAGTAGACGACAAAAACAGATATACATATGCAAAATAAGACGTGATCATTGTGATTTCTATTATTTAAAAGCTTATGAAACATGGGTGTAAGAAAGTGCTGTATTTTTCAGTGTAACAGTAGCGCAAAGACAGATGGAGTAAAATTATATAACTTTCAATGATTATTTAACCGTAAATAAAGGTAATTTTCATGTGCATTGCAACTTGGACAATTTTCAAAATAAAATAATAATCTGAATAAAAAGTACATGCAGGTTAACTCTGTAGGGAGCTGAAATTACCGAGGTCTGCCTTATTACGATGGCACTTGTCAATTTGCTAACTCCATCACTTTGAAATTCTGTAACATCGCACACATGACTACTTTCAACCAACTGTTTATTTTTTTTTAAGGATTCAGAGTTAAAATAAATAGAGTGAGTGATATTCCTAAGTTTTGTTTTTATGATAACATCCATTATTGGATGAATAAATATACTAATGTTTTGCTAATTAATTGATTTTTACTAAAAGTGTGCATCAGTGTATGCTATTTACGTATAATGTGGGTACATGATTTTGCTTTTCGCGGTTGCATGATTTTGACACCAAGAGTAGCACTGCATGACATGCACCTGGCCAATAGCATCCAAAAAAATGCCACTGCCAAAAATATGTACTTTAATCACAGTTTACTCATAATTACTACTTTTTTAATTTCTCATTGCTTATACTTTTTTTTTCATATTTGCAAAAACAGTTTATTAATAGGTACTGGCGATGTTGCTAAAATTTACCTTCATACTAAAAAGAACCTAAGCATCAATTGACTAAAACAACATCACATAATAAAACAAATGTAGATTTTAAATTCATTACAATTTAATAAATACTTTTTGAAAAAACGTGCTTTTTTTAATATGTTTTACATATTGATACAACTTGTCAAAAAAATATGTTTTTCTGAGTACGTACCAAAACGTTAACTTCGGATGAGATCTAATTTTCTTTCAACATTGATTATCAGTAGTAATGTTGTGCAGATGAACAGTACCGCTTTTTAAATGAATATTGTTACCGCATATAATAAAACGCTTAAACAACTTACTTTGAACCACCAGACTTTGGAAATCTGTAAAAACTCAGGTAGGGATGTTTAAAATGAAAATCGTAGCATCCCTTGTACGAGTAGGTAGTTTTAGGCATCGTAAGTGAGTGATAATTACATTTATTTATTTGTATTAACTGAGATGATTTTAATTGAGCACGTAGGCACTATGTACTAAATAAACTACCCATGCATTCGTTTGACAGGACCACCCTCAAAGTTATGATTTATTATCAGGGTATCAAAACAAAACCTGCAAAAAAGGCGGTTATTTTTTTGCTCACTCATGTCTATGTTTGTAGGTCTTAAATTGTTTTGTAATATACAATTAATTGCGTTAAAATGTGCTATTAACAGTTATTGTTTTTTTTCTGATAAAAGATAAGTATAGGATATTTGATACATGTATTATTTAAGAATTATTTGACACAAAATAATTTGAAGAATTTTTTTCACTTTGTTAAAAATAAAGTTGTAAAGAAAAAAGAAAAAAAAAAAAAAAAGAAGAAGTTCATTGAACCCAAGAACTTATGGTTCGAAAGCAAAAGTTTTAGCGCAGAGTGGATGACTATGCAGGATAGCTAAAAGATATTGTGGAATTTACTTAGGTGTCCTTGCATAAGCTTTCAATATGCGTGCTGAGAAAAATTAATGTACAACTTCTTACTATAGTTTCATTGTTGATATTTTATTAATTGTAGTTTGGACGTATTTTTCAGTTGTTTCGCATCAAAGATCAGTAATATATAGGATATTGATATACAGGCTTTCTGCCATGCTGCTCGGAAGGTAATAGTTATTGGCATCTATGGATAAGTTACCCGTTTGTCACCCGATACTAACGCCGCCTGCTTTATGGGGGGCATAGCTAAAATATGAAGAGAAAAGGCTACGGACGCGAAAACGGCCCATCTGGCCTTCTACACAGGAAGAGTATATTCTACATTCTCTGGTACATGGCTGTTCTTTTCAAGATAACACAGAACTGAATTTACTTAGTGACATTTCCATTTGGTGTTTATCAATCGGTTCTTCAGTCATTATATCTAACCAACGTCTATTCTCCAAAATATTGTGGACCTTGATTTGCATCTTATTAGTCAGGGACATGGGTGCCGTTGGTGCTGCTTGTTTCTTTATTTTATCTGGCAAATGCAACAATAAATTCAACAGCTCCTGCAGAGTTGAGACTGCCTTTAAACTATTTGCCATGGTTTCTATATCTGGTGGTGAATAAAATATTACCTCATAACTTGAACAGCCCATAGCACAGAGTTCTTGATCTATGGACTGTACTGTTCCGATTTTTAAAAAAATTTTTTTTAACATCAGTAGACTATTATTTCTTAGCAACAATATATTAAGTCGAGATCCATCAGTCATTGCCTCGATAATTGTAGTGTTTTGCTTGTCTATTATGTAATACTGTAGATGTAAATATGATGGGTGCTATAATGGTTTTTAATTGATACATGTATGTGTATAAGTACTGTTCTTTTGTATTCCACGCTATTTATAACTGTAAGGATTTTTAGGTTATGTGTGGAATTTAAATATCAAAAATAAAATTGTGTTTATAAGACTGTTGGATGATGCGCGGAGAATATATAAATAGATAAAATTAATACTTATCATGTTATGTTCAAATATTTGTGGACTTAATGGAATAAGTAATAATAATACATGCTAAAGCTTTATATTAAAAGAATTTGATGATAGAGTAACATGCAGCTGTGATAAAATGCCATATGCGTTTAAATCTCGAAACCAAAATAATTTTTTCTTTTTTCTTTTTAAATTTAATACACAAAATCTGAAAACAAACGTACATTATACAAATCCTTCAGATAACACAAGACTATAAAGTGCAATTAAGAAACAGGATAACGTGATATCTGTATCTACTTATATAGTTTAAACATGAGACGGTTATAATTAACTCAATATAATTTTCTTACTTACTTTACAAGGCTTTGATATGAGAAACATATCTTTGATATGTCATTAACTCAACTTATTGTTGACATGAAGAGTGATGTAATTTCTTTTTTATTTTGTATTTTGCTCTCTTTCAAATTGGTTAAGCGTATTTTTGCTGATTAGTATTGTTATCATAAATACAATAATAACAGCTTCAATGACATTACGTATCAAAATTAAAAGAGATGTTTGTTCCTCTTTTAAGCTTTGAGTTCGTATTTTCTCCAGTTGATTTATTTTATTTTGTTTATTTAGTTCTTCATTTATCCATGCTTCTTCATGAAAGTTCAGTTCTCGAATCAATTTTATAGCGTCATTAAAGGCATTAGTGTCTTTTAAGAAATCATGTAATACAGTTAAGTTCAAGCTCACTTCTGCTTGATAGGTATATTGTTCTGAGTAGGGATCTTATGTTCACTAGTTAAGGTTAATTTGTGTTTTTTTACGTTGCAATTACGCTCTT
This sequence comes from Copidosoma floridanum, assembly GCF_000648655.2. Next base: position 346,054 of record NW_019380359.1, on the reverse strand, counting down.
TTTTACGTGAGGTTTCTAAATTAAAATATTTATGGACCCAGAGGGTTGAGGCAGGTTGCAGGCGAAAATAATATCTTAATACGAATTATAACTGAATATATGTTCTCACTATCAATTCACTTAATTATCTTCGATGAAGTAGGATCTTAATATAATACAACGATTCTCGTTATTGGTTGGATACAATAAGCTTTTCTTCTTTTTTATCACGATACGCTTACAATGTTATCGAATGCACTCAGGGATTCCCCATATAGATATCCCAAATGATCATTGTTCGAGCGTTAAATCATGAGTGAAACAGAGAATCTCAGAATAGTAATACGATTATGCTTCCCCGAATCACCTTGATCAAAATGTGTGTCGTCGTCTCAAGGACTTGAAAGCTTATGTGGTACGAGTGCAAACAACGTGATTATGTGTGCGTATATTAGGCGATGAATATTGTTATAGTCGACTATTTTGAATAAGTTTACAAGGCAACGATCAAAATTTGAATCGAGATCATTGACAACTAAAATTAAAAGAAATTTATATGCTTAACTCCTTTGACTACTCATTTGATTCTCACAATTCAAGAATTACCCAAAATCTTATCCAACTATAAAATAGAGTACTTTTAATCGAATTAATTCTGCTACGACGCAATAATGAAAATAAAATCAAAATCATAAGCAACTCAAATTAAATAAATCAATATGCCGTATTCTCTTGGCTACTCATTTGTTTCTCGCAATTAAAAAATTAACAATAATCTTACAGACTCATTTTATAGTTACGACGATCAAATCCCGCGAAAATCAATTGATTAACACACTTCCAATGAGCCTGCTAAAGTCACAGCAGAACTTCTTAATCTCTTTGTCACACAGAACTCTATAATAGAAATGCACGCCACGTTGCTCAACTTAATTATAATCAAATGAATTCAGAAACAGCAGGCCAGGGAGAAGATTTCAAAACGTTGACCACAGAATAAAATTTTAACTAATTTTAAATAATAATCAAAAAGGTATTTGGCAAACTGATTTCAAGTTAATATTTATACTCACCATCAATGTGAAAAACAGGTGAAAAGCCGGAGCAAGAGAGAAAGGAGCCACAGGAGCCATGGCACAAAGCGATCGAACACAGAACAGCGTGATAGAAAAAACGAGCGACATTAAGAGAGCAGACTCGAGCGAACGTACTCAAGTTGCTTGTTGAGCGGAATCGGTGCCAACATTCGATTGCTCAATTATGCGATCGATGGCTTTACGTCACAATTCTTCAAAGTCTTGTGGCTTACGCTCCCTCAAGCCATAAAAGAATTTGCTTACCTTCTTAGCTCTCTTAGCTCTTTCCTTTTTCAATCGAATAATAGAATTTATTCGAAACCCTTTCAACGTACACCTATCATTTATTCGTAAGGGACCTATGCCTCTTAGTCTTTCTTGACAATCAATTTTGTTAGGGCAGATAATGCCTAATTGTTCTTCATAAAGTATTGAGAGTAACCATGAAGTATTAGCTAGTATGTAAATCCATTAACTTTCTTTATAAGATGTAAATATAATTCAACAGTATTTAAATATTTCTGTTCCAGGTCATAATAGCATAAACATTTCGCATTTATTCATAGAGTAGAGTTCTTTTAACCGCTTCATAGCAGAGCACATAAAACCTTATACCGTTTTATCACATTGTTGAAATGTAACTTCGTTCAATCATAAATACGTATCATAGTCTGCTGCTACTGCTAAGTAAAGGTACGATAGTTTGATATCGATAAATCCATTTTGTACAGATTAAGGTATCATGACTGAATATAGTCTATAAAGATTATAAGGGGCTCGATCGATGAGTGGCAAATGTAATATGACTATGGTTATATTTTCTTGATGCACAACATCTAAGTTGCTAAGAGTGATTATTTTGTCAGCATAAAGATTTTCTATTGGTGCTATAAATCTTAGATTCCCTGCTAGATTCTTAGGCTATGGTTCTAAATATATCTCAAGAAAACAGTTTTGGATGTGCTTGACCTTTTTATAAATTATGCAACGTGTCAATCAGATTTTCACGGGAATGAATAATGAGATTAAAAGTAGCCTCAGTTCTTCTAAGGTAAGCTGATGAATGCGTCAGATATCTGTCAAGAGTAAAATCTTGTCCTGAAGTAAACATATCAGCAACTTGTTTTAGAATATGCTCATGGGGTTTCATAGTATTATATAGTTCTATGAATTTAACTGCAAGAATATGGCTCTTTTGTTCATACAATTTCATATATACATTTTGATTAGTATGCAAATTGTAGATGTTAGTGTTTGTAACGTTAATATCGTCTTCTGTTAGAAAGCCGAGAAGTCCTTTAGCAATGCTTCCAATAATTCCAAAAGGTGTCAGTTTTTTGTTCGTATGCTAGGCGGTGGAATAATGTTATCTCCTGTATGGGTTCCTCCAATGTTTATTATATTTAATAGCATTGCTTAGACGTTCATCAATCTCTTCATTTCCAAATTTAATAAATCAATTTTTAAATAGTAAGTGCAATAAGGATAACTCAGCTGTAAAATACAATATCTAAAAGTTTTGTTTTATCTTTGAGTAGATGTTTGTTCCAATATAAATTTTATAATATCTAGTCATATCACAATTCTTCAATCAGCTCTCCTAGTTTTTGTAATACCGACTCATTCGTAGTGTATTTCAGGGTTTGATTCAAGTGGTTCTATGCTATAGTTGCCATGATTAGCATAGTTTAAATCTGCGCAACCTTTAAGCACTACTGTCATTAAGATGGCCAATACAATACGCATCGTTTTGATTCTTTTTCTTTCTAGAAGACATGTATAATATATTTCTTACAAGTATTTTGTTACTGGGAAGCTAGTTTTCATGTATCCGTATGTTTTCGTATGATTTATCTCTTTTTTTTTCAAGTAATACATTATTTTTCCCTAAAACTGTTATAACCTTTAGAGGTTTATTATAGTAGCAATTAAATTTATGGGAACGTACTTTTCTCTTCAATCAAACAAAATCTGATGATTTAATATTAAGAGGCCTCAATTTTTAATCATATCTTGTTTTTTTTTACACTTTCATCTTTATTTGTTGATTTTCTGCCACAATTTGCATTTCTTAAGGTCGCATAACAAGATCTTGTAAATATAACGGATAGGTTCGTAACATTTTATCTATCAAATACTAGTTCATATAGCCTAAAATTTGTTTGTGGAAATTTGGAAGCTGCAAAGTTTGAGAATATGTCCTAGTCATCATAAGTTTCAGTAAGTTCTTATGAAGTCAGCTAGGGCAGCATGACTTCGCTTTAGCAATCCATTTGTTTAAGGATGATACGCTGATACAGTGAGATGATTGGTATTTAAGGTTCTCATAAGTTTTTGCAATAAACAAGACATAAATGTAGCATGTCTGTCTGATAGAATTTCTTTAGGAGCACCGTAAACTAATATTAGATTTTGTACGAGTGCATCGGCAAGTGTGCTTTATCTAAGGTGTGGTACAGGAACGATTATGATGTACTTAGTTAAATTACACCGTATAGTTAGAAATTGGCAATTACCATTTGGTGCCATTCTTAATTAACCGATGGTATCAACAAATACTTTATTAAAAGCGTCAATAGGTGTTAATGTAAACACTATAGGTTCTCTTCTATTTATTTGTTCAATTTTTCCTCTTGACATTTGCTGTTTCTACGAACATAATTGAGAATATCATTTTTTATTTTAAGAAAATAAAACCAATCTCATTTTTTTGAAAAGTTTCGTTCATTCCCTTGTGTTTGTCAATAGGGCTGTCATGTAGTATTTGTATTATCTTATTACGTTCTTAAATTTTTAAAGAATCAACCTTAAGGATCCCTCCAACTGTTCCATAATATTTGCGATGTTAGGGAATATGTATGCGTTACGAATAGTCTTTTCATTAAATTCTCGAAAATCAATTACTACCGTCAATCTTGGATTTATATGGCTACTAGGTTCTTAGGAGCAATCAAGAGAGGTAAATTATACGTCTATGACGAGGGCTCAATTATTCCATCGTTAAGTTCTTTTGCTACGTCTTCTTTCAAAACTTTTATATTTACCGGTGGATGACGATATTGCTTAGTGTAATAGGAATGTTATTTTCTGTTGAAATTTTATGTACAACGAGATTAGTACATGGTGAATAGAGTCTCCCGGTAGTGAGAAGATTTCTGGGAATTCGGAAGTCAGTCGATAAATTTGGTCAAAGTCAAAAAGTGAAAGTGACAAGTGACCGGTAGGCACAAGTCTTTCAAGGTTAATTATTGTATCTTGTTTGTTCTCAATTATTGGTCTCTCATGTTTACTACTAGTATCGGGGTCAGATTCAGGTGTACCGTAGTTAAAGGGTAGAATTTCTTTTGGATCTATTTTAATTGTAACATCATCTTCATTAGTGTTTATTGCCATTCTATTACTTTTACCGTTCTTATTTTTTACTATCCCTTCTCCTATATCTTCTCCTATATACACATTATCATTTCCTATGTCAACTTGTGGCCAATATCTATTAGTTAAATTGGTATTAACTACATTAATTCTTACTATTTAACATGTTCGAGCCTTAGTCGTATAATAAGTTAATTTATTAGAGTCTTTTTGTTCCTCATTAAAGCAATGTCATTTCAGACTAGAAGTAGTTTTACTCTTTTTAATACCATAAGGTTGGAGTGAGAGGTTCCTTAAAAAATTTTTGACCCAATTGGCTGCCATTTGTGACCTGGCAAAATTTGATTAGCAATTTTTGTACGTCCCTGTCGATGCCCTTACTCTGAGAACGATGCGTGTTTTTAATCTGATCGTTCTATAATCGAAGTCTCTACAATATGTTTTAGCAACGACCAAGAGGAAGCCGGAGAAAAGAGACACACACGAGTAAGAAGAATAAAGTATTTGAAGGAATAAATGAAGCAAATTTAAGTGTCGAGGCGTTGGCACGTATGAGAGATACCAGAAGATAAGGTAAGGGCTGAATAAGGAATTGGAGTAAGGAGATAACCGTTGAAAGACGGGCAGATACTAACGTTAACGGTCAGGGAGTAGAGCGCCAGAAGGATCTGGTGAAAGTAAAAGGTTAGTAAGAGTTTAACTGCAAAGCAAGAAGAGGGTATTAAAGTTAAATCAGAGTATCCACGTCATTTGTCTTCGGTTGCTTTTTCGTCGCATTTGATACAGAAGACTAGCTCTTTTTCTTGTTTTTGTGTACTCGGAGATCGAGAAAAAGGTCAAGGTATGTGGCGAAAAATGAGAGCAGAGTATGTGAGAGAGTGCGTCGGCACCCCAGATACCGAGAAAGCGAGCGAGGAAGCGAGAGAGAACCAGGGGGAAAAACATAAGACTGATCCAGGTCTACCTGGCCCTGAGCGTTGGTCGCCCCGTTAACGAGACGTCCTCCTTCGACGACCTTAGCCAAGCCCGAGAAGAAAGGTGCACTGCGTAGCAGGTGAGAGGGGTCAAGAGACTACGAAGCATCGACTTTCTGGACTACAACCCTCGATGTTCGTGGCAGGCTTACCTACCAGTGAAGGAAGCACGGAATACGCCAAGGTAAAGTACATAGGCTAAGAGGGGACATGGGGGAACCATCGCTTATAACTATCGGCGCGAGAGTGGGAGCTGAGAGACCAGGGTAGAGAATAGTGATCGTGTGCACCCCAGTCAGGCCTCTGCTGAAACGTGGGGAGTGGCACTTCAGACAAGCGTATGAGGGAAGGACAGGGAACGAGTGAATGAGAGAGAGGAAGAGAGGGGGCGTACGATTGTGAAAGAGAGGTGGAAAGGTGCATAGCACTAGTGCAGGTGTGGGATAGATCGAGGGCAGGTGCTGGAACGTGTATTAGGGAGAGTGTTTGCGACCTTTACCAGCCAGGACAGCCCTCCAAACCGTGGCCCTAGAGGTCGAACCCAGCGTGTGTGTGTGCCCAGACAGTCAGCTGTGCCTAGGAGGCCTGGCCCTGATAAAGAGTTGCGAGGAGAAGAAAAAGAGTGTAATGGTGCGTGTGTTTGTGCATAAGCGGACATCGTGTCTCTCTGAGCGCACCACTGGCGTCGTGATTGCGATTGAGGGATTACGCAATTGTTATTGGGACTGAAAGAGGTGTTTTTTTTATTCTAATAAATATTTAGGGTAAAGTTCAACGTTGCTCTATGTTGTTTATTTGACCCAGATGTGAACCAACTTTTCGGACAGATTCAGTGAGGTGAGAGACGAGATAGTGCATCATCGAGTAGAGACGTACGAGAGTTAATTATTACAATATTTTCACTCCGACAGTAAGTCACCTTGAAAAGAAGAAACATTCGTTATACATTTTTTATCGGAAAATAGTTAGGGATTACATAAAAAATTGTAGGTTATTTTTTCTGTCACATACGTTGTTTCTTTAGTAAAAATGGGGTGGGGTGTAATTACGGCAAAATTAATAATTTTACTAGTCTCTACACGTGAATATGAATGCAACTGATCTTATTTAAGGAAGTTGGGTCACTCCCGCGGGGAGGTAAAGGGGAGCACGTGTATGTTCATAAGGCACCGTGCTAAGGTCTGCTGTACTAACCTAACCTAATAACATCCACCCTTTCGATACTGAAAATGCATTTGTGTTTGACTTGCCAGTACTCGTTAACGTTTGAATAAAATACTTAAAAAAAATTACAGAATATTCTTCTTTTTTTTTTTATTATAGTGTTCTACGTGCAGCTTCTTTAAAAAGGGTACTACTATGGATACTTAGCACTTGGAAAAAGGACAAAAAAAGAGATGAGAGGCCTCCCATTATTGGAAGGGGGTAGGGGGAAATTAGGCAATTTTTGCTATGAGAAGATCGCCTAAGTCCTCCTTGAGGAGCATTGCGTGGTGAAAAAGCACATGTGAAAAATCACAGAGGTACTTGCCTGAAAAGTCGCACTAGCCGGGAACCAAACCACGGTCTCGCACTTGCCAACCCACGACCTAGCTGACTGAGCCACCGCGTGCTCTCAATTGTATTGTAAAAGCCTAAAGGTTTTCAAAGTCTTGACCACTAACGCTTATACTTGCAGCACCTCGAAAATTTTGTAATACTGTCCTTTAATATAGATCTTTTTGATTGTCCCTAACGCAACTTTCTTTGTTTCTAACATTTTAAATATAGTCCTTGAGCAGAATATTTTTCACATCAAATATAGGCATGGATTTAATTGCATGTTGAAGCGAAAAATTGGTATTAAGGGTCTCCATGAGCGCTTCAGCTACCGTTATATGGGCATCAGCTTGATTATCGTTTTCATCCTCGTTTACCATTTTTACTGGTTAACTATTTTCTTTGCTGGGTAATTAGGGTTGTGTGCGTGGTTTTTTTTTTTTTTTCTTATACTATATTCTATCTATTTTTTCTTTAACAAGATTTTATCACGCTTCAGATAGAAAGAAATAGAAATTGTTAATATACTTGATTTTTTTTTTTAATTCAGAAAAATGTTTTATTAGGTCTTAGCCATGCATCATAAAAGACATAAAGAATAAAGTAATACTACATGTATTGTTAATATTGATAGTCATGCATTTGACACGCTACACATTATTAATTACAAATAATAGAGAAAAATATTTCTCTTTTTGATGCATGTGTACAAAAAAATTTATATATATATATGTATATATATGTATATATATATACATATATATTTATCCAGTATCAATGTTTGTTTGGCGCATACAAATATAATAAAATATCAGTTGATTTTATAAGCATACGCCAGCTAACGGAACGGATAGTGGACTATGTGTAATGTCCAAAAACTTAAGAAAGAGAGTGCAATCAAGCGCGCGTATATGGTACCCTCTGCCTTAAGCTAAAAAGAGAGTATATGGCGAAGTGATTTTTAAAATAACATGTGTGGCTATATATCCAGATTGTTACTCAAGCATCGCTTAGAGTGCGGTGTAAGATTGTATTTATGCTACGTTTGAGCTAAACAAGAATCAAACCACGCTCGTGAAAGATCACATGATAGTAGAGGAAGACTCCAGCTACCTAGCTGACCGTTCGAGAGTAAAGACAAAAACTGTGTCGTTACCTCCTGGTGAACTTATGGAATAGCAAAGGTGGGGTCTAACTAACAAGTCTATTATTCAAGAAGTGACTAGAAAGTAAGTGTTTTTGAGGTCTCTAGACCTTTTTATAGTAAGTAGTGGACCCTGGTCATGCGCTGGCTCAAAAGCAATGCAGGAAAATTTGCCAGGGAAAAATCTTAATGAAAAAAAAAATACAAAAATTCAATGAGCTGAAACTGGTCTAGTTCATCCACTTAGAAATTGGCACTACCTACATCTGGCTTTTCGTTCTATATGCGTTAACAGAATGGAAAGTAATTCAGTTACGTATGCCCTTCCTTTCTCATTAACATACAAATTTTACGGACTTTCTTTTCTGTCTTATTATTAACATTGAGATAGAATTTTATTTCTATTTACCAGTGCTTAAAACTTGCTTATTAAACTAAGCTTGTTGTAAAAAGAGCTGTAAAAATTGCTCGACCTTTCGATTGAATGCTTCACTGAATAAATGGTCGTTGTGTTATGTGTAGGATTCAGCACCAATACTTGTACAGTAGAATAATAATAATAATAGTAGTAATAATAATAATAATAATTATGCAAATAATTTTAATAATTAGAATAAAAACAAAAATAATAAAAATAATTATTATGATAATAACAATAAAAAAAGAAGTTGTGATCGTGAGATTACTAATAAAGACAATAGTACTTCACGTGTCGCAACTTAGCGTAATTTGGTTTTCACGGATCATGATAATAAAAATAATTTAGTGTTTTTGATAGAACTTGGCTAATATGTCTTGTGCTGTGGGAGAGAAAGTCGGCTCGTAGTGTTCCAAAAAATAAAAAATTCCATTACCTGTGTTGAAACTAGGAATGCAGAATCTCTCTCAATATCCCCGAGTCAAGAAATGGCAAGCGAGATATAATTTTGCCGTACACCTCGATATTTAAAGAAGTGACAGAATTTAATTACATCACAAGTAAGGCTAGTGCAGTACGTTCATAAAATTGTGATTGTGATATTTTTCTTGATAAGTCATACTTCAAGAAAAAAATGAAGGACAAAAATCGTAATAATTTCTAGTTAATTAATAATGTTTCTCTGCTAGGTTAAGTAAAGTTAATTCTTTTGCATATTCCATATAGTTGTTACTTACTGCCGTCGTAGTACGTACGAGTTCGTATCTTAACCATGTGTATTACTCTTCAGTTATTTTAAAATTTAGTGTTATATTATTTAATCTTCGTCTATACGCATTAATTCTAAGTTACTAACGTAGTTAATATTACATCTCAGTGCAGCTGCTTCCAGGTAAACTTTCGCATGTTTTAGTTCTCCAGTTATTTCATATCGCTGCACTAAAAACCATGGATCATAGTAAGTCATTGTGCTGCAGCTACACGTAAACTTACAGGTGATTCAATTTTTTTCGGATGCACATTGATCCTTGCTCTTCGTAAGTACCAACATAGAAAATTCTGGAGTAATGGGGAAAGATAAAAAAATTATTAGTGAACATATTAACGAAAGCTTGTCAATATTACCACAGAGTGAAGTTATTGGATGCTAATTGGCATGTAGATATACGAAATCCATGCTGAATTAGAACTAAATACATTACTCTTCTTTGGAACTCAAAATTCTTTTTATTAATGTTAGCAGTGATCGCTAGAACTGATTTAAATTAAGACATCCTGTATTTACTGAAACGCATTCGATAGTACGAAAAGGTTAAACGATAGTGTTAAAAAATTTTAACTAATCCGTATACAATAAAAACTTAGGTAGACTATTTACAACTTTCCCGCTAACTTATTAAGTCTCTACAATAAAGAAGAAAGGAATAATGTTGAGCATGAAACATCAAGCATATACTTGTAGAAGGACAGAAGCATTTGTAATATAAAAAAAAGAAAGATTATCTTTACTCTGACACTAACTTTAAGGGAGATACTCTTGCTATGTGTAAGTGCACAGTTCCTAGTGCCGATTTTATGACCAAAAAAAGTAATAAAGTCAAGTAAAGTTAACAATAAAACAATAATTGAAAAGAAAAAATTATATAAGAATGAATATTCTCCGTAGTCATCGTATAAAATACTGCTGATGATGATGAAATGAAAAATGTTTAGTTTCATTCATTTATCAAAAAAGTTAACGATAGTATATTCTAAAGAAAAATCCATTTCATAAAGACATAAAAAAATAGAATAGTAAAAAAGTAGCTTTAGTTATCAATTAATTTTTATAAGTCATTTAAATATCAGCGTTAACGTAAAAAACACAGAAAGTGATCATTAATACATACGTTGTAGAAATGGATGTTAAGATTATTAATAAAGTAGTTAGAAACTTTAAAGTTTATTCTGTTTATGTTTATTGTATAATCGTTTGAGATAAATGTAAAATGTTTAAATTTTGTTTAATTCTATAGTCAATTTTTAGGATATTTTCAACAGTTTGCTTCTTTCCTTAAGTCTTAAGTCTTGTCAATTTACATTAATCAGTATGTCACAATTTAGATTTTTGATTACAATAAATTTGGAATGGCAATCCACTGAAAATTAATAAAGATTAAATAAACATTAGGTTGGATCTATCAAGGATATTTCGTGGTATCAGTGGAGAATAATATTCCAGTGGCAAGGGGATGGAGATTGTTGGGTAAGGCTGTAAAGTTTTTCGGCTTCTGGCACATCCTCTACTGATGTTGTCGTCGCCTACTGTTAACAGTGTACGTATTGACTTAGTTAAAATTGTTATAATTCATTAATTAAAAATTTTAAAGCCAATTGATAAAAATAATTTAGTGTTAAAAGAATATTCTTGTTCGTATGGTGTAACTTAGGTGTTGAAAATGGGTAAAGTAAAAAACCAACATAACCTCTAATAAACAAATAGGTGTCATGGCATATTGTAGAAAAGTTTCAGACTTTTTAACAGTATGCCATGACACTTATTTCTTTGTTGTAAGCTTCCACTGGCGTATATATATACATATATATTTATCCAGTATCAATGTTTGTTTGGCGCATACAAATATAATAAAATATCAGTTGATTTTATAAGCATACGCCAGCTAACGGAACGGATAGTGGACTATGTGTAATGTCCAAAAACTTAAGAAAGAGAGTGCAATCAAGCGCGCGTATATGGTACCCTCTGCCTTAAGCTAAAAAGAGAGTATATGGCGAAGTGATTTTTAAAATAACATGTGTGGCTATATATCCAGATTGTTACTCAAGCATCGCTTAGNTAAGCAGTCTATAATTTCTTTGCACTTCTCATTATTACTTGTGCTCTGGCCATCTTGCAGTAGTTCTACTATCCAGTAAGGGCTCTTGTAGACACCAGAAATTATAGTTTTATTAGAACGCGGATCAAATATATCTAGTTTTGTTTTATCAAGGTATATACTCATGCCCCTTTCAGCAAAACGGCGAAGCAACAGCAAGTTTCCAGCGAGTGCCTTAGCGCATACAACTCTATCTAGGATTATCTTGTTTTGGTTATTTTTACCCGAAACGCACCCTTCTCTCTCCGCTCTCAAGTCCGCGGAGGAATCTTTGTTTGCGAATTTAATTAATTTGTTTTTACATCCATTAAAATTTTTAAAATAGAGTTTAGAATTAGCAAAATGTTCTGTGGCACCTGAATCTGCTACGAACTCAATTTTCTTGCAACCGTTATCTAGTGTTTCCTCCGCGCGCGTAGAGAGCAAAGTTTTGGGGTTACTAGCAAACAAACCACTGCATGCATTAGACCTAAGTATTTCTACATCATTATTACCTTCTTCGCCTTGTTTCTTGCTATCAACCTTGGCTTTCTTGTTGTTATGATTTGTATGCTGTTTTTCATGATTCCGTTCATTACTATCTTTAAAGTTATTTTTATTGTTACCACCACCAGTATTGCGTTTAAAATCCCAATCGTTATTTTTGTTTGAATTACCTCTGCACCTCCCTATGTGCTCTCGCAGGTTCTGCACGAACCGCTGGCAGGTGTAGCACCGCCTAAGGTTCTGCCCTTTTTTCGGGCAGTCCCTTGCATAGTGCCCGTTGTCGTTGCACTCGTAGCATAGAGTGCTGGCGGTGGCCACGTTAGCAGCAGCTACGTTAGTGGCTGGTCTCGAGCCTGCCCCACCTCGGCTTGGCCCAGCACTGGTCCCGGTCCCACCTCGACTCGGACCTACATTCGCCCCACCTCGGCTTGCTCCACTACCCGTTGTTGGTCTTGGAAGTGACCCTTCTGATTCCTGTTTCAGGATATATTGTCTTAAGTACTTAAAAGACAAGCCATCCTCGTTTTCAAACAGCCTGTTAAAATCAGCTATTTTTACGTCCGGTAATCCATCGATAATTGCATGATAGAAACTATCTCTTTTCTCATCTTCGGGGAAACTGTTAGTTTTGCTAATTAATTCAAAATCTCTTACCAATCCATCAAAAAATTCACAAAATTTAGTAGCACTTTGCTTTTTGGGGTCAAATCTAACGGAATGTATTTTGTTACGTATTTGATATGCGCTCATTTTTATGTCATCCCTTTTAATATCTTTAATTTTTTGTATCATTGTTGATGGATCAGTAATGTGATATACTTTGTTTTGGTAATCTAGGGACAACCTACCTAGTATCACGTTTAGGGCCTGTTCTTTATCTTCTTCCATTTTTTCTTGGGTAATATTCATAGTTGCTTTCAGTTTTGAGTCAATATTGTAAAGCAATTTTTTACTTTTTAGTTCAGACTGCAATTGTTTTAAGAATAATTCTAGTTTTGTTGAATTAGTGAGGGAATAATTAAAGCACCCTAGGCTATCTTTATTTATGACTTTTATCTTTAGACTATCATTAGGCGCAGCGCGTTCAAACGTCAGCGTATTATCAATGGAGTCGGAGTTTAGATTTATCAATTGTTTACTTAATTTAGGTCCTGGAGTAGATGTAGTAAATTTATTTACCGTTTGTATTCGACTCCTGGCCAGTTCTCGCTCAAGAGCCTCCATTTGTCTTTGTTGGGTGGCCAGACGCTGCTCAAACTCAGCTTGAATCGTCTTTTGAGCCCTCCTATTTTCCTCTCTTTCCTTTTCCAGGGCCTTCTTATGTTGTGAGGCAACAACCTCAAACCTCATCGATATCCAGGAGCTCTGCTGATGCCTTTCTTGTTGTATCAGCTTCCTGATCTCCTCGATGTCTTTCTTTGAGGCTTCTGTAATTTCTTTTCGTGAGTATATAATTTCTTTAGGTTTGATGTTTTGACCAGTTCTTTTCATTAGTTCTTTCTTAAGTTCATAATTTGCNTCCATTTTTTATATTATTTGTGAAGTATTTTTACATGTAATCAAAGTTAAATTGAGTGGAAAGTATGTAGACTCTGCAACCGGTGTAAAATTGCTTGTAATTAATAGCCATGTAGCCTTTGGTAAGCTTTATTTATTGTTTTGTTTTTATTTACGTAAGCTCCAAATTATTAGAGGAGCTAATCATGTATACTATTTTTATACAAAGATTTAACTCTGGTTAAGAAGTAACTAAAGATAATAAATTATTTAAAGTTACCGTTCTCTCTGGTCTCAACGATAAATTATTTAAGGTTCATGAAAGACTTGTTAGTCCTATGATCGAGCAAGCAGCAATGAAATCATGCGTACAAGCAGTTCTGGAAGAAAAGGATTTTACAAAAAAAAACATAACGTGTTGGAACTTTTTTGTTTGATTTTTGATTTTTATTTGTTTAAAAAAGCATTTAACGACTTTTTTTTAGGAGATCCACATAAATACATGTAGAATATGTTGATTTCCATCCTAAGAGACATAGAGAAAACAATTTGATTTATTCATTGTAAAGTTCAGATTATATTTTATTCAAGTATAAAAAAGTTATGGATAAGAAAGTGTTTTTTCGAAAAGGTTCATATGATGATCTAACAGCGTTTCACTTTTTTAGTATACATTTGCACAAATTAACTAGAAAACGGCTGTAAAAAAATATTAGAAAAGTATGAAGAAAACCTATACTATCATGTGAGACTGTTTTTCACTTGATTATTTTTCAACGAGCAGAAGCAAACACATCGTACTTAAACGAATTTTTTTTATTTAATTTTATTGTACACATTTTGTCACGCACAATTTTCTCAAGAAAAAAAAATTAATTGGAAGTCATATCCTACATTTTTTTAAAATTCTAAAGGACGAAACTTTTGTGAAAGTTTTTTCAGTTATGAAACTATCAATAAGGAACTACTTTCATTGGTTTACAACGAGACTTTTGGTTATTTTTAATATAGGATGGAGTCAAAAATTTCAAGAATCTATATATAATTGCTTAAAATGGTTATGTAGCATAATTGGCATTAACACTAGCAAAGTTTTAGATATCTGCATTAAGAAATGGTCATGTCGTATTTGTTAAATTAATTTTAAATTAAAACCAAACAAGCCACACAACTACGAATTAAATCATTATGACACTGCTAAATCCATGGTTCCCACCAACTTTCCCAAACGGGCAGATAGAGGCCCTTTTCAACCTTCAATATTTTTTGATCCATCTGCTAACTTTTTTAAGACCTAATTTCCTTATGAACATAATTTTTTTTATTGATGTTTGTAAATGCTATACATTTTCTTATGCGTTAAATGTATTTTTCGAAATTTAACCTCATAACTAATTTATTGCATTAAATATTCCTATAATACTGTTACAAAACATTTTAACAGTTATACATTTATGGTACTAAGACTGTAATAAATATCTCATTGGATCGTTATTAGTACTAAGTTGAAGTTTTCAATGGAATGTATCCATTTTCCTAACACCAACCATGAGATCAACAGATTTGGTCCATTTATTTTTTTTTTTTTTCATCACTTCAATTTAAATACTAATTTTGCTAAATATATTTTAATTAATGTGTGACATGATTCGATAATAAGTATTGATTTAATTTCTTTGTAATAGAAAATAAACAGTAAAGGTATAAGAAGTCATAACCAGGAGCCCTTACATCCGCAGTTGTATACATGAATGGATTAATAAGTATATGTATTTACGAGACTTATGTCATTTAGAAATTAGGCCATAACTTGATAATTTTAATGTGGTAATTAATTAATAACTTATTTATTTTAAAAAATTACAAAATAATCACGTATGAATTTGAATGTAATGGAACGAACGAACGCATTTCAATGCCTTGGCACAAATCCAAGATTTGCATCGGAAATCATTCAAGCCTGAAAATATTAGTTCTGTCATAACTGCTAAGCAAAAATTTCGTCGTAAAGATTATGCTCAGAAAATACAATTTAATAAATGATAAAAATATGTATGTATCTACGATTATACACGGTTTCTCAAAATATTTATTAGTTTAAGATTTTCAATTCACAAATCATATCTTTTATACCATAAAAATGTTTTTTCTTGTCACTATTTCACCTTGAAAATTCTGTACACGTTAAAATGCAATTTAATTCAAAAAATTTTGAGGAAATTGTGAAAAAAGAGGTTCAATAGTTAAGAATAATTATTATCTCATGTGCCAATAAAGTCTTAATAGTTTTAGATGATTCAAATAAATCTAAAAAATAGTTATTTAATACATAAAGAAATAATTCAGTGATTAAAGGTTACAAAAGTAGATTTATAACATGTATTTAGATAACAGAAAAAATTTTTTTTATTAGAATGATTAATTTGTAGTGTAAATTGTATATAAATGTAGTCGTAAATTGTCTAACAACATAATAAGTCTAAAGAAATAAACTAATTTTCGATTTGATACATTTCTATTAATAACGATATATATTTATAGCGTTCGTAAAAATGTAATTACTGTATTTTTATTTATATAGATTTATAAGACACTTGGCAGTATGAAAGAGTTTAATGTGAGAAATGTCACTGTTTTATATATTAAATTTAAAGACATTTTTTTCAAGTAGTGGAAAGGTGGTGTCAACGTGAAGAAAAGTAGTACATATACACTATTTTTATGTAAAGAAAAATTCTGCAGGGAGGAGTAGGGGGTATGTAAAAGGGCCACTGGAGGCTAGGGGGAAGACTTTGGGGGTATAAGGGGTTTAGATACGAAGTGCTATAAGCCAAAATAAGGAAGGGAACACCGGATTTTTTTTTTATATCGACTCCACCTAATTTTGTGGACATCTGTAAAGGGGGTGGTAATGTATTAATGGGGTCCATAGGAGGCCAAACGGGAGTCTGTAGAAGATTGTGGGAGGCTGTGGGGGGGGGGGGGGTGNAATTTATTTTTCTATCTTTAGGACCTTTGCTTTGGATACGCTGTTTGTGGACGAGTCGAATTTTCCCAGCACATTTTTCTATCAAGTTAAACAGGTCTAACATATCTTGATTGTGATGTGTATCTCCTCCCATGTATGCAACAGTGTCATTATTTACGTAAAATATGGCCTGGTTGTTTTTACAAGTTACTACCACCTCGTCTAGTTCCCCTAGATCGTCTTCAATTTTTTTATATGCATCATTTAGCATATTGAGGGCATTTTGACCTAAAATTAACAGGGAATAAATAGGTAAAAGTGTTTTATGTTTTATTTGCGTGCGCATTAGGCTATTAGTTTTCTTGTTGAAGTGACACGGAGATCGGGCGTAAGCAAGTGCGAGGGAAAATGGCTCTAGCATTATGTGTGACATGCATAGAGAGAGAGAATTAAAATGGCCGATCAACATCGTTTACTACGACGCGCGCCACCAGCCGTAGCGTGAGAGGATGCGCACACTCAGTTCGGCCGAACGCAAGCCATAACCAAAGCGCGCATCCCCTCCTCGCCTCGAGGCGTCCCCCTTGGTGGTGACTGGCAGGTTTATCAAGAAACGCACTTCCTTTGTCACGATGCGGGCTTCTCCCTCACATAAGCAAACACGTGCCGGCTCTCTCGAGTTCTGCGAATCTCCGTAAAAACAAAGGAAGGCCTACTAACCAAGGGAGTATCAGTCATGCAATCTTAAGTGAGGTGTCTTGCTCTATCTTAAGGCAAGACACCAATCTTTGTCTTTAGAAATTGTAAGCGAACGAGACTTAACGATAACAACACTTCACGTAATTACCGAGTCTTCAAAGCAATATCTATTTCTAGTACTTACTGCTGCTCACTCTCTTCTTAATTTCCACCCTTCCNGGGGGGGGGGGGGTTTGTGTGATGTACCCAGTAAAAATCTTATTTAAACTGTACTATTTCTTTTTCTATTTAATTTTTTTACACACAAAACTTAATTACTTTGTTACCATTCAGAGTATTATTTTATAAATGATTAATTATTAAAATAATTATTATTCCTTACATTAATTTATTTTACATTAATTTGATTTTTAAATGTCACACGCATCTCTGATTTTAAAACTTTGAGCCTGATAGTTCCACCTATCACTCGGTAGGTGGCAACTACTAGCTTCTACCAAACATCACAAGTAAAGAGGCAGTTTATAGTATGTAGGAAGGGCTGCGCGATGTCTTGCAATCATCCGCCCGGATCACACGATCCAAGACTATGCCAGGTTCTTGCTTGACAAGACCTATGCTAATATAGTGGCTAGAGCGATAATTAATTACAATAAACAAATATGTATTAAACTACGCAAAAAGGCTATACGTGTCGACTTAAATTCTACCAACTCTCGCCATCCCTGTCTGCATTACGGGATATTGTTGTCTACCTACTGTGAGAATCTGACCAGTATACTGGGACCTGGCATTCCTTGACTGCTGCTGATCACTACCCTACAACCCCCAAGTGGCAACAGCTCCAGTGGTGAAGAAGGTTTCCAGCAAAAATGCCCTACGTCTCCCCGTCTAGAGTCTCTAGCACTGGTTATTTACTACTGCTCTATCCTAATTGCCAAACCACCCATCAGCGATACCAGCTCCAGCAATGGCATTGGAATCCAGCAGAAGCACTGCCTTACTACGCCTAGAGTCTCTAATCCAAGGTGCTCACCGTTGATTCATCTCTAATTCCTTTTTGATACCTTCGAAAAGAATTCTCGCCCACCCTGACTCTCCTTCGCTGTTCTAAGCCGTCTACCCTCAAAAGGCCGCTCATAACAATTTTGCGCTTGACGTGGGGTGATGTGCCCCACCTGTCTACGCATAGAGTCTCTAGCACAGAGTGCTTCTTGCTGCTCAATCTTGACCACTGATCGATATCCTCGAAGACTACTTCAGCCACCCTCAACTCTCCCGTAGTGTTCAAGGCCGCTTACCCCCCACCCCCCAAAAGGCCGCTTATAACAACTTCGTGTTCACTTGATTCTTCTAAAAATATTTTTTCATTTTTTTTAATAGTCTATGGTTATTTGTTAGCAGTATGGGATTATGCAGGTGACTTGGCGAATAAAAACACGTTTGAAATATAGAATTATATTAAACACGTTTATTTACACTATCTTAAGTTTGGACTATCTTTATACTTTACTATCTTGAGTACAAAAGTTAAGCGAACAAAAAAAGTAAACTAAAACGTAAAGAGAAATGCGAAGGCAGAGAATGAGTGTATGAACAGACTGGCTGACTGCGCGAGAGTGAACAAAAACCGAAGCTACTTGATGCTGAAGTGCAGCGTCACAGCGTCTCGTCCTCCCGCTGCTGCGCATGCGCAATAATTCAGTTACGAGCGCCAACAATACATCTAACACTCCCTCCCGTTCGTATCTGAATTTATAAAAATGAAAGAAAGGATATATTTTAACATGAACACTGAATATAAATGAGTTTTAATCAGCCAATGATGTGGAGCACGTGGGCTTCTGGATCACTCATTGTGGTTGATTCCGACGAGCTAAAACATACACAGAAAATACATTAATCAGCATGTCTACCATCATTATCTATCTATTATTAATTTACTAATTTTACTATCTCAAGTTCAAATTTAATTATCATGCATTTTACGCTAATTAACATTCAAAATTTCTTTCGTTAGTCTTTCATGCAGTTCAAACGGCAGGGGTTTTGTAAAGATATCTGCTAGTTGTTCCTTGGATGGAATCCATTTAACAATTATTTTTCCTCTGGATACACATTCCTTAACGTAGTGAGCCTTTATCTCGGTCATGTGTCTCAGCCTTTTGCCACCATCTATCTTAGCACTTGCTCCGGCAGCTTTGTTGTCACACCATAAATCCGCGGGCAACAAGGTGCGAGACAATATAATACTTATAGAGTGTTCCAGTCCAATCAATTCTTGACTTGCGTCGCACATTGCCACATATTCTGCTTCGCAGGTTGAAATAGCAACATAATTCTGCTTTCTTGTTTTCCAAGCAACTGTATCCCCATACAGTCTTAGGAGATATCCGCCTGTTGTTATTGAGCCTTTACAGTCTGCCAAACTCGCATCTGAATAGGCTTCCAATCCATCTTTACGGCCTCTGTAAGTTAATCCTAGGATCCTTGTGTGTTGTAAATATCGAAATACCCGTTTGACCATTTTCCAATCATCTTCAGTTGGGTCGATTTGATGTCTACTCAGTACGTTCACCGAGTATGAAATGTCTGGTCTAATTGTGTTGGCTAAATACAGCAGACTACCGACTGCTTCTCTGTACGGCACATTTATTCTCGTTATCGTTGTGCTCAACTCTCCAGCATCTTCAGAATCTTCTCTATCTTTTCTTTGCCGATTCAAAACTTGATTTGTCACCATTGGTGTTCTTTGGGGTTTTGACTCATTGAATCCAAATTTCTCTAACATTTTATCTATGTATGGTGTTTGTGTCAGTGAAATTGTGTGAAGTTTTCTATCTCTTTCCACTTTGATGCCTAGAAATGTGCCAACCTCGCCAAGATCTGACATCTCAAACTCAGATTGCAGACCAGTCTTAATTTCATTCATTTTGACTGCACAATTGCTGGCTATCATCATATCATCCACGTATAGGATCAGGACTAGAAAGTTATTGGCTTCTCTCCATGTATATAGACAGGGCTCACTCGTATGTGACCGTAGTCCTAATTTAGATGCAGTCTCGCGAAACCGCTCATTCCATCTTTTTGGGCTGATCTTAAGTCCATAAAGGGCTTTTTCCAATTTACAAACCTGAGCTTTCTTGAAACTGTCACCATCAAGCAGGCCTTCAGGAATCTCCATATATATCTCTTCTTTGATAGATCCATTTAAGAAAGCTGTCTTGACATCAAGTTGGCAAGTCTCCAGATTGTATCTATTTATTATTGATATTACTGATCTTACCAGGGCCAGCCCAGACACCGGGGCATAGGTTTCTTGCAGATCGTACTTGTTCTTATCTTTGAAGCCACGAATCACCAACCTCGCTTTGAACTTCGTGTTTCCATCTTTATCTATTTTTTTCTTCAGAACCCACCTAGAGTCGATGATGTTGGGCTTGCCACCTTCAGCGTTCACGGTTGGTCTTTCTACAAGTTTCCACACTTGATTTTTCCGCATTGATTCCAGTTCTTCATCAATTGCTCTGAGCCATTTATCGCGATCCGGAGATGCGATAGCTTCTTTGTAGTTTGCGGGATCTTTGTTTAGTCCAGCAATCAGGGCATGTGACATTTCATCTTCAACTTCTGCGATTAAACAGTCAACATCGCCCTTCGATTGGAGCAATTTATTCAACTTGTTTGTGTCGATGGCTCCTGCAAAACTCGTATCATTTATTCTAGCGAGTTGCTTAGGGCTTTCTTGATCAAGATCTTCAACTTTCTTGGGCCGACCGCGCTTTCTCTTGACCACTGGTTCTCCCTCCGTTTCCAATGATTCTTTAGGGCTAGTCTTATCAAACTTAACGAACCATTCATCTTGTTTAATATCTGTCTTGTGGTTTCCCCAGTTTGCTATTTTGTCCTTTCCCCAGATATCTCTGAACACCAGTCTTTCTTGGAATTTTACGTCTCGACTCTCATAGAGTTTTCCATCTTCAGGTCTTAAGAAAGAAAAGCCAGTGGGGGTATAACCAACCAGCACGACTCGTATCCCTTGTGGACCGAATTTGATTCCAGTATTCCTTTGTATCTTGATAAAAGCGACGCAGCCAAATCTTCTGATTTGGGTTATGTCTATCTTCAGATTGGGCGCAAACTTTCCTAAAGGGGCTATCATATCGTTAGACCGGTGAGGTGTCCGATTGTAGGCATATACTGCACTACCCAGGGCTAAGTCCCACATGTTCTCCCTGAGCCCGGAGTCGTACATGTAGGCTCGCACTTTGTTTTGCAAGGTACGATTAACCCGTTCCGAGACTCCATTGTGCTGAGGAGTGTCTGGACAGGCCAACTGAAGTTCTGCTCCCAACCTCTGGAGAACTTCTACCGTTTGGCCTCCTGTAAACTCCGTGCCTTGATCGGTTCGAAGATAGCATATCTTTGCATCAAAACCTAACAGGTTTCGTGCGCTTGTCACAAAATTGTCCAGACAACGTCCCGCTTCACATTTTGTCTTCACTGGGTATGCCATAGTCAATCTTGAGTAGTCATCCGTGTAGACGATTATAAATTTATATCCTTTAGGATAAGTAGCTGGGCTAATCGGTCCCATTGTATCAGCATGAACTATCTCAAGTGGTTTGGTTGCCCTATCTCTTTTAGTACTGAAAGGCAATCTCTTGATTTTAGCGACTTGGCACACCTCGCATGTTGTAATGAAGCTGTCGAAGATGGCCTTATTCAAATCTTTATTGTCCGGATATTTTCTTTGTAGTGCCTTGAGATATTCTGCTGAGGCATGTCCGAATCTTACATGCCAGAGCATGGCTCTGTTATTTCTCTCAAATTTTCTGTACTTTTCTGTAAACGGGCTTTGAGCTTCTGGAATCTCACCAATCATAAGGTCATCACAATTATTGATTTTTCTATCTTTAATTGTTTTCTTAAACTCACTCTGATGAGAGCTGTGTGAACCAGCTCTTCCTGATTCATTACTTGAGATTCCAGGGCAGCTCCTATCATTAGTGCTGACTTGCTGAACCTTCTCAGTCTTTGCTTTCAGGGGATTTTCTACCATTAAGCAGTCTATAATTTCTTTGCACTTCTCATTATTACTTGTGCTCTGGCCATCTTGCAGTAGTTCTACTATCCAGTAAGGGCTCTTGTAGACACCAGAAATTATAGTTTCATTAGAACGCGGATCAAATATATCTAGTTTTGTGTTATCAAGGTATATACTCATGCCCCTTTCAGCAAAACGGCGAAGCGACAGCAAGTTTCCAGCGAGTGCCTTAGCGCATACAACTCTATCTAGGATTATCTTGTTTTGGTTATTTTTACCCGAAACGCACCCTTCTCCCTCCGCTCTCAAGTCCGCGGAGGAATCTTTGTTCGCGCATTTAATTAATTTATTTTTACATCCATTAAAATTTTTGAAATAGAGTTTAGAATTAGCAAAATGTTCTGTGGCGCCTGAATCTGCTACGAACTCAATTTTCTTGCAACCGTTATCTAGTGTTTCCTCCGCGCGCGTAGAGAGCAAAGTTTCGGGGTTAACAGCAAACAAACCACTGCATGCATTAGACCTAAGTATTTCTACATTATTATTACCTTCTTCGCCTTGTTTCTTGTTATCGACCTTGGCTTTCTTGTTGTTATGATTTGTATGCTGTTTTTCATGCTTCCGTTTATTACTATCTTTAAAGTTATTTTTATTGTTACCACCACCAGTATTGCGTTTAAAATCCCAATCGTTATTTTTGTTTGAATTACCTCTGCACCTCCCTATGTGCTCTCGCAGGTTCTGCACGAACCGTTGGCAGGTGTAGCACCGCCTAAGGTTCTGCCCTTTTTTCGGGCAGTCCCTTGCGTAGTGCCCGTTGTCGTTGCACTCGTAGCATAGAGTGCTGGCGGTGGCCACGTTAGCAGCAGCTACGTTAGTGGCTAGTCTCGAGCCTGCCCCACCTCGGCTTGGCCCAGCACTGGTCCCGGTCCCACCTCGACTCGGACCTGCATTCGCCCCACCTCGGCTTGCTCCACTACCCGTTGTTGGTCTTGGAAGTGACCCTTCTGATTCCTGTTTCAGGATATATTGTCTTAAGTACTTAAAAGACAAGCCATCCTCGCTTTCAAACAGCCTGTTAAAATCGGCTATTTTTACGTCCGGTACTCCATCGATAATTGCATGATAGAAACTATCTCTTTTCTCATCTTCAGGGAAACTGTTAGTTTTGCTAATTAATTCAAAATCTCTTACCAATCCATCAAAAAATTCACAAAATTTAGTAGCACTTTGCTTTTTGGGGTCAAATCTAACGGAATGTATTTTGTTACGTATTTGATATGCGCTCATTTTTATGTCACCCCTTTTAATATCTTTAATTTTTTGTATCATTGTTGATGGATCAGTAATGTGATATACTTTGTTTTGGTAATCTAGGGACAACCTACCTAGTATTACGTTTAGGGCCTGTTCTTTATCTTCTTCCATTTTTTCTTGGGTAATATTCATAGTTGCTTCCAGTTTTGAGTCAATTGTGTGAAGCAATTTTTTACTTTTTAGTTCGGACTGCAATTGTTTTAAGAATAATTCTAGTTTTGTTGCATTAGTGAGGGAATAATTAAAACACCCTAGGCTATCTTTATTAATGACTTCTATCTTTAGACTATCATTAGGCGCAGCGCGTTCAAACGTCAGCGTATTATCAATGGAGTCGGAGTTTAGATTTATCAATTGTTTACTTAATTTAGGTCCTGGAGTAGATGTAGTAAATTTATTTACCTTTTGTATTCGACTCCTGGCCAGTTCTCGCTCAAGAGCCTCCATTTGTCTTTGTTGGGTGGCCAGACGCTGCTCAAACTCAGCTCGAATCGTCTCTTGAGCCCTCCTATTTTCCTCTCTTTCCTTTTCCAGGGCCTTCTTATGTTGTGAGGCAACAACCTCAAACCTCATCGACATCCAGGAGCTCTGCTGATGCCTTTCTTGTTGTATCAGCTTCCTGATCTCCTCGATGTCTTTCTTTGAGGCTTCTGTAATTTCTTTTCGTGAGTATATAATTTCTTTAGGTTTGATGTTTTGACCGGTTCTTTTCATTAGTTCTTTCTTAAGTTCATAATTTGCATGCGCCATTTCTTTATGTAGGCTATCTAGCTCTTTCTTCAGGTTATCTTTCCTATTTTGCAGGTCTTTAAATTGGCTATCAATTGAATCTAAATTTTTGCTTTTCAAATCTTTAACCTTATTAGGAGTTGAAATATCAGTAAAATTTTTCTTTCTATCTCTCACATCTTTATTCTTATCTTTTGATGAGTCATTACTCGAATTAATTTTTCTATCTTTAGGGCCTTTATTCTTATCTTTAGATGAGGTATCAATCAAATTTATTTTACTATCTTTCAAGTCTTTATTCTTATCTTTAGATGAGGTATCAATCAAATTTATTTTTCTATCTTTAGGACCTTTGCTTTGGATACGCTGTTTGTGGACGAGTCGAATTTTCCCAGCACATTTTTCTATCAAGTTAAACAGGTCTAACATATCTTGATTGTGATGTGCATCTCCTCCCATGTATGCAACAGTTTCATTATTTACGGAAAATATGGCCTGGTTGTTTTTACGAGTTACTACCACCTCGTCTAGTTCCCCTAGATCGTCTTCAATCTTTTTATATGCATCATTTAGCATATTGAGGGCATTTTGACCTAAAATTAACAGGGAATAAATAGGTAAAAGTATTTTATATTTTATTTGCGTGCGCATTAGGCTATTAGTTTTCTTGTTGAAGTGACACGGAGATCGGGCGTAAGCAAGTGCGAGGGAAAATGGCGCTAGCATCATGTGTGACATGCATAGAGAGAGAGAATTAAAATGGCCGATCAACATCGTTTACTACGACGCGCGCCACCAGCCGTAGCGTGAGAGGACGCGCACACTCAGTTCGGCCGAACGCAAGCCATAACCAAAGCGCGCATCCCCTCCTCGCCTCGAGGCGTCCCCCTTGGCGGTGACTGGCAGGTTTATCAAGAAACGCGCTTCCTTTGTCACGATGCGGGCCTCTCCCTCACATAAACAAACGCGTGCCGGCTCTCTCGAGTTCTGCGAATCTCCGTAAAAACAAAGGAAGGCCTACTAACCAAGGGAGTATCAATCATGCAATCTTAAGTGAGCTGTCTTGCTCTATCTTAAGGCAAGACACCAATCTTTGTCTTTAGAAATTGTAAGCGAACGTGACTTAACGATAACAACACTTCACGTAATTACCGAGTCTTCAAAGCAATATCTATTTCTAGTACTTACTGCTGCTCACTCTCTTCTTAATTTCCACCCTTCCTACAGCTCCGCCGGAAGCCTCGAGAGTAGAGGCGACGTCCGCATCTCGAGGTGACTCGGCCGCTGCGCCTCCATCCCGATTCTGCTCTGCTGCCTCCTGGGGCCGTCCCTCTGCCGCTTCGGTGGTAGTCGGGGTGAGAGGACTGCCAAGCTCTTCCGTCTCGCAGTGCTCGCTGCCCGACACAGAGCTCTCGGTTGCTTCCGCCATTACGTTTTCACGTAAACAAAGAAATGGAAAAAAAAGGCACACAGGGGACGCGCGATAAGCTCGAGCGCGAAGCGGAAAAGGGAAAAAGAGAAACAAAAGACGCGATCGAACAGATTTTTCACCCACACTACCATTTAAGGCCCATAACCTGTTAGCAGTATGGGATAAGGCAGGTGACTTGGCGAATAAAAACACGTTTGAATTATGGAATAATATTTTAAACACGTTTATTTACACTATCTTAAGTTTCGACTATCTTTATACTTTACTATCTTGAGTACAAAAGTTAAGCGAACAGAAAAAGTAAACTAAAACGTAAAGAGAAATGCGAAGGCTGAGAATGCGTGTATGAACAGACTGGCTGACTGCGCGAGAGTGAACAAAAACCGAAGCTACTTGATGCTGAAGTGCAGCGTCACGGCGTCTCGTCCTCCCGCTGCTGCGCATGCACAATAATTCAGTTACGAGCGCCAACAATACATCTAAGATTATTCTAGTATATAAGTTTTTTTATTGTGTTTCGTAATCACTTTTTCAATACATTTCATGAAATGTTTTTCCTTAAAAGTACTTACATAATTATAGTTTTTAAAATGTATTTACTATTCAGGCGGTCCCAATGTGCGGGAGTGCCTTATCATTTTGTCAGAACAAAAAGGCTGACCACTTATAATATGTCTTTTTTTAGTGTAACAGATATTTTTAACCTAGTATGAGGGTTATTTGAGTTAGTTGCACAGTTTATGTATTGAAATATTTATGTGTCATTAAGTTTTTTGACTAATTCTAGTTATTATGATCCAAATAAACAGAAATTTTATCCATAACTTTAAGTTGTATGTCTTGGATCATGGTTAATAATTAAACAAGTTTTAATAATAGAAAAAATTTTGACAGCACTTTAGTGCAACGTTCTGAGACAAAAAACCAGTGTTTCAGCAATAACTCTTTTTTCATTCCACAAACACGTTCATATTTAAAGACAGAGTTGTAAATCTCGTTAAAAAACAACATCTTGTACCATAAATTTTGCTTTAGATCGCAACGCAGATTCTCTATAATAGAAAATATATGCAAAAACAGCAAAAAAAACGTTTTTTACCTGCCACACAAATAAACTACATTTTACATCAAAATGTTAAAATAAAGGTTGTAGAGCTTATTAAAATAAAACTTAAAATACAGCAAGTTTCTTCTTAAGAGCCGTCTTAACGACTTAACTAACGAAAACTGTTTAAAAACAGAAAAAAAAATGGCTTACACCATCTTATTTTTGAACTAGTACACTACGATACTAGTGCACGAGGAAGGCGATTGTGGCTTTGATGACCTTTACTTACACACGCAACTTACAACTCGTGCTGCGCACTCGTGCGAGTGAGTGTGTTTGTCGAGATCTTAAGAGCCACATTGGATGTCTCAGAATCTCGTTCCCCAAGCACTGCATGTCGAAAAATATTTTTCTAAACTATATGTCTTATACGAAAATTATAGATATTAAAAGTAGACTTTTTGTATTAATCAATTTTACCTATAGTGTACTTATGAAGACACTTGATATCGAGAGACACTTGATAAATTATTTCATAAAAATCAACATCAAATTATATTTTTAGATTTTTAGGATGAATTATTATGGTAAGAAAAAATTGAGCTCGGTTTGTATATAGTCCAGGAGGCTCAGAAAAAAGATATTCAAGTAACATGTTAATTTATTATTTCATTCCAAAAAATAATCAAAATTTGGATAATGTCATGGAGTAGCATAACATTGATACTGCTTTTAAAGGAAGGATACGTAAACGACTTTTCCAGACTTGTTTAATATCTTAATAATATTTTGTCGGTAAACTACAATTAGTAAGAATTTTTTTCTTCACTCATTCCTTCGGAACTCTACATGTAAATTCGAAAGTATATAAATTAGGGGCCAACATGCATCCAAAAAAAAAGTAAATCATCTGCAAGTTTGGTTGTAGCTACAGCATAATGACTATGATTTATGCACATGCACGTTGGCCTATGCTGACTAGAAATAAAAAGCAACTAAAATGCTTGTCAGTAGAGATAAATAAAATAACGGGAAAAACCAAATAATAAAAAAGTTTGAGTGGAAGCAGCTGCACTGAGACGTAACATTGCATACTAGAATAACTGAATGTTATTACGGATAGATTACGATGAAATGACATAATACTGAATATAAGAATAACCTAGAGTTAATATATACCTATAGTTGAGATACAAACTCATACATGCTACAACGGCAGTAAGCAACAACTATGTATAATATACAAAAGAGTTAATATTACTTAACCTAGCACAGAAACGTTATTAATTGTCAAGAAATTGTTATAATTTTTATCCTTCATTTTCATTGAAGTATGACCTACCAAGAAATCCTTTTTGTATCCTACTCACAATTTCATGAACATACTGCAATAGCCTAATGTAATGGAGCGTCCAATTCCTTAGGGTACCACAAGCCTACTTTTTCTCAGACAATTAGCAGCGAAAAACATGTTGACCAAAATTCTACCAAAAACTCTGAATTATTTTTGCAGCATTATAATCTGTTAAAACCACCCCTGAATCTAATTATTATCCTCAATTTTAAAACTCTTATTCTTATTATTATTGATATTATTGTTATTATTATTGCTATTATTATTGTTATTACTACTACCACTTATATCATAATTATAAGTTATTAAAGCAGCAGCCATCGTTACTACTGTTTAAGTGTTAGTGCTAAATGATACACGTTACGCATCGACTATTTATCCACCGAAGCAATCCATCGAAAAGTTAAGTGATCTTCACCACTCTTTCTGCAACAAGCTCAGTTGGAAAAAGAAGAAGTGTTGAGCAATTGTATACACTAATCATATTCTATTTTTAAGTTAATGTTAAATTATAATGGAATTTTGTAAAATTTGGATGCTTAAAAGAAAGGAAGCACAGGAGTTTGTCAATAACCTTCTATCCTCTTGACGCATATACTAGAGCAAGCTGCATGTAGGATGTATCTGAATTCTGACTGGCTGAACTAGAGCAGCTCTAGCCAATTAGATTTTTGGCTACAATCATTTTTTAATGATTTTTCTGCAGCAAGTTTTTCTCCGTCGTTTTTGAGACAGCATTTGACCGACGTCCACTATTCCTTATAAAAACGCCCGGAGGCCCTGAAAACACGCTTACTTAATTGTTACCTCTGAAACAATAGACTGAGTTGTTAGAGTCCACATCTTTGCTCCCTCTCAGTCTACCACGAGGTGAGGACATGGTTCATTTTAATCCTAAAACAGTTAAGTGAAGAGCTAGAGTCCACCTCTGCTACCATACGGTCCTTTAAGAGCACGGTTCCATTTCGATTTCGGACATTTTGCTCCGGTCTTCTGTGGGTATATGCGTTTTTTTTAATAGAAAAATATGTGCTTAATATTTATTTCATTTTTCTAATAATTTCTTTTCCTTCTGGCGTGAGTACAGAATCAACGTGCACACCATAACTCGCAACACTATTGGTACCTCCGGAACCCCGAGAAAAAAGCCATTGATTTAACAACATTTAAAAATCTAGAACAAGAACTATTACTCTTGGCGGTATTGGTGGATTCTAGACGAGTCGCCAATTAATTTACAATTGGCCGCTTTAAGTAATCTCTAGAATGACATCTTTATTCATGACAGTACTGATATTTTCTAGATTGTGACCGAAACTCAAGTTAGGTGACACTTGTGTCCTTAGATCTGTTTAACGTTCTAATCAATTCATTCTATACTTCTAAAGATCTCTTAGTGACTATAAACTGCTTAAAACATATTTTTTTGAATTTTTTTGAGGTTAGGGATATGCTAGTGTGTACATGCATACAAAGCATGACTTATTTGCATGGAACAACAAATAATAATAAGAAATAAGCCGTACATCATAGTTTTTAAACATCATGGTCTTAACATTTTCAGCTACTATTAACCAAAAAATCCATTTTTCTATAGTTTTTTGAGGTTATGGACGTATTTCTGCTCACAAAGAGAAGAAGTAGCTTATATACTTGTACCTAAAAATAGATCAGATGTTGAAAAAATATCTTTTACTTAATGTTACGATGACTTGAGCAATTAAAAATTATGAACTTGATTAGTCATGGTGGCTTACACAAATTGTTGCCACCATACTGGTCCGCCATTTTAGATTTTTTAAAAAAGCGCACACGGCAAAATAAAGTATACTTGTTAACCTTCAATTGAAGACTACAAATGAGTTTAACGTTAAAATAGAATTTTGAGGGCACTAGTATCTGGTTGACGCGTTTTGTCCCATATTTATTTTTTTCTGGGTTATCGCGACAGCTCTTTGGCCAAGTCGCTGGGGCCACCTACTTACCACCTATATGTAAGGGTGTATAATTGCACTCATTCCTAACCCTTTTACAAATATTATACCTAATCTACAGGCACAGTGCGAGAATCTCTAAGCACCTTGCCAGTTAAGATGACAGTCTCTGCACCATTGGTACATTGGGTCCACTTGCCACGGTATAGCCCTTCCCTGGGGAGGACTCTATATTTCAGGACATCTATCCCTCAGTTAAACCAGTGTTCTCTGCCAAACCATCAGATCCAGGCTAATTAGAATCCCCAGAGTAGCCCCATGTTTCAGGAACCACTCCTCGCCGGTAAGGCCAACGATCCCTACCTGGCGCATCGGTTTCACTAACCTCTACCCCTAAGCCCTAATACTGTTTCCCATTCACCCAGGTCCGTAGACCTGTGGGGCAAGGAAAAAGCCCTGGAATTACTCTCAAGGGAAATTCCACAGAAGAACTCGTTCTGAAACAGTCAGGGTTACATAGGAAAATTTTCCGATGAAGACAGTTTTTGAAAAAAATCTACATTCATCGGGAATCGAACCTACGACCACTAGAACAGCGTTGTATTAGTAACAAGCACGCTTACCACTGAGCCAATGCTGCTTTTTTCTTTTTCTATATCATCAAGTCTAAAAGCTTCTATAATTTGGAGCAACAAACCACCAGCTTTTGTAACTGAAAATGTGATTATATAAATAATCTAAATGTACAAATATTAGTATGGTTACGTACGAAAAGCTTTTAGTACTGACAACTTAATCATCCAAATGGTCAGTCCTTAAAGAAAATTAAAGTACTTCAGTATTCCACAAAAAGTGAAAGTTATTGAAGCTGTTAAGTACAATGTAAAAAGCAAAAGAAAGTAGCTAAGGAATTCGATATTCCTAGTAGCACGTTGTCAAATATTTTGAAAAGTAAAGATGAATTTTGAAAAGATTTAAATTGGCTTCTGTTTACGCAAAAGAACAAAACTACCAAAAAATTTAAGCGTAGAAGGAGCTGCAGTAAAGTTTTTGATCCAAGAAAAAAAAAAGTTAGATACAATATTTATACTATGTACTTGCATAACACGATAAAACTACATACACAAATATAAACGTATTTTAATTATTAAATCATATTTATGATTTGTAAGAACTCCATCGCTATTAATTAATGATTTTCAATATGTTATTTATAAATGTTGTGACAAAAATAAACATTGATAATATGTTCAAGTAATCTGTATAAAATTCATCTATTTGCGTTTTTAGCGGTGTGAAAAAATCGATAAAAAGCATTATCTTTTAAATTAGGTTTAAAATAACACAGATCCACAAAAAAAGTTATGTGTGCTCGTGGCTTAACTGTATATATTTATCTGTCGTATTTTTTTCTACTGAATGCAAATCCAAAAAAGAAATTATAGGTTTCTTCGTTAATTTTGAAGAAAACTCTAAAAAACCTATAAATTCTTTACTTTAACAAAACGTTATCGAATTTTCTCCAAAATGGACTAGAAAACTCCTATTTTCTTGAAGATTCAAGTTTATCGATTAAAGATATGTTAGAATAGTATATTAAAATATTCAGCACTGTTTCTTGTTTTTTGTTGAACTGGATTTCGAAAAAAATTTTTTAAACTTGAGATTCTGTATTTTTGTAATCTGACCGGCAAGGTTACTTCATGGACAATTCATCAAGAATTTGACTAAACTTTTCTCAAGTTTCTTTTTTTACTTCATGGAAATCTGCCAAAATAAAATTTTCCCAAGTATCTTCTGAGAAAATTAGAAAAACCTGAACATTTTTTATTTTTGCTAATAAAGTACCAAAGAACTTAATGCTCGTCTATGCTGAGAGTTTTATAAAAAATTTTTTTTTACTTTGCTGTACTAAATACAAATCTGCTAGAAATTTTCGAAGTTCTTCAGTTTGATTTCAAGATTATTGAAAAAATCTGGAAGTTAGCCATCCAACCTACGTTTTTCTTTTCTTGCGCTCACTCTTGTCACTAAATGATCTGTGCAATTGGTTCCTTTGTCTTTTCTTCCATTTCCTTGTGGTCTCCTTTTTTAGTATCAGGCAATGGTTTTCTAACATATTCACCTTTTATAGTCCTTGAAATCGTCGTTTAAATTTCTTTAAATTCTGGTGGAATCATTTTCCTTACTCCTCACGAAAATCTTGAGAGTTGTCTGGAAATTTATTCAGGTGTGGATCCATAAAATAAAGCTTAAAATTCATTAGACATTATAAATTTTTCTCATTCTTTGGCATTTTGGATTTTATACTTTTATATTTTGGAACCTATATGTTGTCTACCGATTCTGTTGACAGATTTTTAAAGCTTAGTAAAGCTGCTTCCACTGTATTGTTTATTTCACCACTTCTAAGTCTTTAAATATACTTCTTAGGAAGGTCTGTCAAATTTACCTTCCTTTAACTTAGCATCATTTTTATGACTTTTTTTCTGATAATCTTAGATGGTTTAATATCTTGACATTCATGTTCTTTCTACTAAATCTTTATTAAAACTTCTCCTAAGTTAAAATATTTTTTTTTAGCACAGTGGAATAAAGCAACGAAAAAATAGCATATGAGTCAAGTTTTTTTCAAAAAAAACCTAGTGTGTGCTGATGCTCTGACTGTACTTGTGTATTTTTTCTCTGCTTAACAAAAATCTGTAATAAAAAATAGACGTTGCCCAGTCAATTTTCAAGAAACTTGATATTTTTACAAAAAGTTCTTAAGAAACGTGGTATGTGCTAAAAGCCTGACTGACCTTTTGTATCGTATTTTTTTTTTGGTGGTCCAAATGTGGGCTTCTTCGTAAATTTTCGAGAAAATTAAAAAAAACTGGTGAATTCCATATTTCTACAATAAGTTGTGTCGTTTTTTTTTTAAATAAACTTCAAAACAATTATTTTCATTGCATACACATATTTAGCGAGAAAAACACACAGATTAGGTATGGTCAGATTATCAGCACACACCTTTTTTTTGGAACTGTTTTTGAGTCATCTTTTCAAAAAAATACATGTTTTCTACTAGTGCTCTTTCTTTAAAAAGGAAATATGACACATTACCTCCTCACAGATTGACACTTTCTGCACCATATAAAAACAATATTATCAAAGTAGAAAACAACCTTCTTAGACACGGGATTGTCACTCTACTTTGCCTTTCGCAACGAGTCTGATGCTTTGCTTGTGAACTCTAGTCTTTAAAACGGAGTTTGTATTTAGATTAAATATTAATAAATGATTGATTGTTTGTTTAAGCTACATTTTTATCGGTGCATTATTTAACTATAAATTAAATTATATTAATAGCAGAACATAGAAGAAAATGACAGTGTGATCCTTAAGTAAGGAATTAATAAACCAGCGGAACTTCAGGGCTGTATAGACTGAAGGTGCATGATTTTTATTTTTTTTAACATGTCATCAGCAAAAAAAGATACTCTTTAAATGTTTTGTCAAAACCTAACAAATTCGTCTATGAAGAACCCTTGCAGGTTAGATTGCAAAAGGACAGAATTTTCAGGTTTTTTCAAGTGTTTCCGAAAATACAAGTCAACAAAATACAAAGATGTGTGCTGATTATCGAAGTATAGAATGCGAACTTTTTTTCCCACAATAATCGAACGGGCAAGAAAAATAAGTGCTTTCTAATTTATTTTTAAAAAAATCGACAAGTGTTAGTGAAAACAAGAAATTTATCAGTTTTTTCGAGTATTTTCGAAAATTATCTTTGAAACTAATATTTTTGATTGCAGATTTTTGATTAGCAGAAAAAAATAAGAAAGAAAAGTAAATTCAGACTACCAAAACACAAATTTTTTGTGGACCTGTGTTATTAGTACTTAGTAAGTGGAAGTCATATAGAAAGTAAGGTATGAAAGTTTATAATTTTATGTATAACAATGGTAATTTAATTTTGACCATACTAATCTTTAAATTTGTCTGGATGAAAAAGGTTAAGAAAGAAATAATCCCTATCATTCCTCTGAGGCAAGGATCCATTACTTTCTTTCAGGAAACAGGTTAGTCATTACTTCTCATAAAACTATTATGACCAAAGTTGTTTAGAGTATGGTCTTAACAGTTTTATTGAGTATTATTCGTTAGTGTCCTAGTATTCAGCTTGGTAGCTTTATTACTTTTTTTAATTCAAATAAGAAGTCTCAATTCAAACAATGTGATAAAATTACTTATTATACACTATTAATTAAAAAACTTTAATCATTCTCTTTTCTTAAACACAATTTGTCGGGTCTTATCAACAAGGCTTCGTGATAGTTGTATTACATCAGCTAACTAACATCTATCGGTAATGGTTGACACTGCTGCTCCAAAGTTTTCTTATGCTTTCTGCAGTAGTTCTCAGAGATTCCTAAACGTACTCAAACAATTTTTTGGCTAGAAAAGAAGTTGTTTTGGTTTCTGCTCTGCTGGCTGTCACCAGGGACGCGGAAGTGAAAAGTTGACCAAAACCTTAGAGGACAAATACCAAACGTACAAAACGCTTTTCTCTCTTCAGTGTCACGTTTTGATACTATTAGAAAGAGAAAACGCCAGTTAGTGAAAAAGGCCTCCAATTAATTAAGGTTTACGAATAAATTATATTTTTGCAAAATACTGTTGACAGCAAAACTGTAGGCTTGCACGATAATGGTTCATGTCATGATTTCATGTACTAGAAAGGAGCAATACAACAGTACTAATCGCTTTTTCTAACAGATAAAATCAAAATATTTAATCAGAAATTATGCAAACTTGCATCAGCAACAAAATAAATATCAAACAAAAGTAAAAATGTAACTAAAAAGCTTACAAATATTGCAATTAATTTTTAAAGAAATTTTTTTTAATCGTTTTTTTTTGCATTAAAACAATTTGTTGAGTTTAATTTTAGAAGTGGTAAACATTGATAAAAGTTAACAATCTACGAGAAAATTATTTATTCATTTAAACATACAATATATATAAAATATACACATATAACACACAAATTCCATGCATATATGCATTCTAACACCAACATTAGTAACGTAACCTGTAGGCATAATACAATGTAACCTTATACTTCCAGCAAATGCGGTATTATACTTATGTATATGATTATAGTGTTTACGAGTCACTGGATACATCAGCGATTTTACACGTAAGAAATGAATCTCGGAGCTTACACGCACAAGCACATAAATTGTACCCTATATAATATAGTTATTTTAAAAAATTATCCTACATAACCCCTCTCAGCGCTTTTTCACTTTCCTCAGCCATTTAAGATCCTATTTAAATGAGGTAAAATTATATTTTTTCTTACCTTATCTTGAATGAGCAAGATTTTTATTTAACCACCCTTCTGCCCCGTCCTTCACCCCCCTCAATCTTCCACTCAATTTTGTAGCCACCCTCAGCAACCTCACTATCTCCTTTAGCCCTCCACTTTATATCATAAAGTTCTATTAATTCTTACCTTATTAATATTGATTAAATTTTCTACTTAGCTGATCTTTCACCTTCTCCATTTCCCTTACATCCCTTCACAATTACCAAATAACCTAATAAGCCTTCCTTACCATTCGTAAAAACTCTCTTCAGCCAACATATAGCTACATCTCTAAATGAGATAAAATGATGTGGGTTTTTATGTCATTTTCAGTTAAATTACTTCTTACATCTCAGCTCTTAGCCTTTCTTACATTTTTTGAGAAACCCACTCCAGCTTCTTAAAGGTTTCATGTATAACACATTGGCATAGCAACACTCCTGTAATTTTTCTAGTCCTCTTCAGCCACTTTACATTTATTCCTCAATAACTATTTGGTCTTTATAATTTATTGACTCATTTCTATACCCCACGAAAGGAAACGCTACAACGCGCTTGTTTTTTCAATTTTAAATTTCCTATGAGTTTATTCATTGCTTTATTCTGTTTTAACATAATAACTTTTTTATTTCACATCAAACTTATGTGGAGTTACGTCTTCACCAATATTGTTTATAAACTTAACCGTCAATTTATATAAGCATCACTTACAGATTTATTAAGAATTTTATAAATAGCATGATCTATACTAACATATATTTTTATATCTTCTTTTACATGATTTGAAATCTTAGTATTGACAAAGTAAGTATATTTCTTATGAAAAGTAAGTATAATGTTATCTATTAAAAATGTTTATATCATTACTATAATAATAGAACAAAAATCAGTTATTTTTCATACTGCTATCTAACAAAAAAAAATATAAGTGACATAAGAGATGAACTGAGAAAATCAAGGGAAACTAAGTGTTTCAAAAATCAGATATAATTTGAGTATTGGAACACGGAAAAACTGTTTTTATAGAAATATGATATGAACGTTCTATTTTCCACAAAATAAAGAAATTTTACGATAAGAACTACGAAAATCTGTACTTTCCCTTCTAATTCAACACAATTTTCTCGTGAAAAAAAAGTAAGTGCAAAAATAGGGCTTATTCCATGGGGATTGCCCTCTTTTTAGTATGGAATCTGAGGTGGTGATCATCGACTTCACAACTTAAAAAAAAGGTAAGTGTATTTACGCTATCAGCGTGGCACGATTTTTATATTTTATGTCACTTACTTCTTTTTATTAATCTCTGACGAAAATTATTACAAATTTTTAAAATTTTTATTTAACTATTCATAACTTAATTACGGTGTAAGATATTTGATTTGTAGATATGTTATAACACGCAGAATTATCTGGTGAATCGATTGGTATAAATAAATCATCATCAACAAAAATGTTACTTATACCTTTTTTCCGTTGGATGGAAGCATGTACGTGGCACATGTTACGATTCTACTGTTCTTCCTCTAGTATTTCATAATAAATTAAAAAATATTTTTTCAATGAAAGGAATATTAATATTAGGTTTTATAGTATGAAACAATAACCAAAGATATAATGATTCACGACTTTTTTGTTTAACCATGCTTCTATTACTTTTTTTAGAAAGATAAAGAATCCGTCTTGAGTCTTTTCTTCAAACAATTATTCAATTATCATAGTAGATATTAAATTACTCGTGTAATGTTCTTTTGACTATTTTAACAGCTTTTTTAGGAAGTTCTCGAAGATTTTTTCAAGTAATAAAACTTAATGTAGCTATAACAAAGAATTTTAATTTTTAATTTTCTTAAATTTGAAGGAAAAAAAAATTTAATTTTGTCAAACTAATTTTTGCCTTTAATACTCTTAGACATTAAAAACTGCGCAAAAATATTTCCTTGTTGGCATGACAGCATAACTTGACAAGCGTCGTCAAAAATATTATATATAAAGGAATCGTGTTTCACTCAACCTAAAGTAATAGCATCATCATTAACTGTACTATAAAGTATTTTATAAAATTTTTTTAAGACTAAAAAAGATTATGGTCCATTGATGCGATTTCAAAGGAAAAAAACAAAATTCTCTAAGTGGTGAAAAGACTCTATGCTAAGACAATACATCGTTAAATTATTTTAAACTCTTCCCTTTCAGCGAAGTTTTTAAAGCGAAAGTGAATCAGTAGTCTTATAGAATATTACTGCAGCAAATTTTGTTGTGCAAAAATCTGGCAAAGTGAAAGTTAAAAATATAATAGTTGTAAACGTGGAAGAATATTTTTACCTGCTTCAAGTACGTGTGATAATCAATTGTAGTAACTGTTGGTATGTGATGATGATTCAATATATTTTATTTAACACTATAATATTTTTTTTTTTTACATTATTGATTACCAATTTTATGAGTTAGGAAAAAAGGCATCGTATAATCTTCAAATTTAAAGTCAAGTTTGTCACATCACACCTGAAGCTCTGAAAAACAGTTGTAATATCTCTTTTTCCAAATATCTAAAGATATAAATATACTAGTGGAGCCTTGCCATCCTGCGCAAGCTGCGTGTTAACCCTCCAATAACAAAGTAATACTATAGTATGAGCAGTAACTTGCTTAGTTAGAGGTGCTTATGTTGCCACTTATTGATTTGGAGGTCAATCAACCTATTCTAATTTGGTTAAATTAAACTAATAAAAAAAGAACTTACTAAGGTAGGTCTTAGCAGATTTGAAATCATATAACTATACTTTTTTTATCCTCCTGCACGCTTAGTGCACTGACTTTTTATCACCAGATCATAATTTAGTTCATAAACATTGTATTTAAATGGCTCATCTTTTATACGCTTAGATAAGCGATATGCGAATGTTAAGAGCTGAGTATACTGACTTCTTTGTTGAAATACTTGTTTGGGATTTAAGATAATTATTCTCTTTGAAAAAGTAATAACCTTGGTTTGTACCATAGAATTTTAAAAACATGGTTCACTGCATGCACATCATCTCGTGACACTACAACCTAACAATAAAATTTCTTACCTGAACGTATGATTTAAATCATATCATCTGAAACACTTTCAAATAATAAAACACTTGCTAGAAAGTTATTAAACACATGCTTCACGGTCCTCACACTAAAAAAAGCCCACATTTAAATACATCCAATAACAAATGTATTAAGAATTTTCCTAAGCCATTTTCTGATGTATCATCGTTAAAAAAAATGGTTACCCGGAATACATCAGAAAAAGTAATATTTTTGATAATCACGTATATAAGATTAAAAATAAGCATAAAATTACAGTTGATAATGGTTGTACCGGATGATAACATTTTTTAAATTAAATATGAATGCCACATAAACTTTCAATGATGTGTGTCTATTCAAATCATAAAATACACATAAGACTACACTTATTAAGGTTGTGATAAAGCATTTATTGAAATTTAAGATAAAGTTCTTCGATAATAAGATTCTAGATAAAATAAAAAACTATGTTGATGGTAGGTATTTCAGTCATATGACAGCAACATGGAGATTACAAGAATATGCAATTTGTGGTAGAAGTCACAAGGTTATGCTGTTCATCTTGCTGTGCACCTCGAAAATAAACAAAAATTAATTTTCGAAGAAAAGAAGAAAATAAAATTGAAAAGATACTAAAAAAAAAGCAAGCGCATCTAACAGCTTGGTTTAAGTAAAATAAAGTCCTTCCTCAAAAATTATTATTATTTTTTGTATGGTTTTTAATATCAGAGTGTAAACTAGGCGATAAAATTTAGAATAAGCATAAAAAATATTTTTGGGAAGACTTCATTCGTAATAAAAAATATTATGCTCTTTCACATATCAATAAAATTCTAAAACTTTAAGGCAAATCATGTTAATTAATTAATTTACCTGTACCGCTTAAAATTCATCTACGAAGCAGTCATGACTCATGACGCAAAGGAAATTGCATTCTGTAAACATACGTTCGATTTGATGTGTGTTTGGCTAAACAATGAACAAAAAACTGTTTTTAAAACTGTATGTAAAAACATTAAGACAATTTTATGCGTGGTTCTACAGAATAAGGAAAAGCCTATTCATATGAAATACAAATTTATTACTTAACATCACAAAGAAAAAACATTTTGTCAAAGACATAGACTGGCATTGCGATAGTATTACTACCAAAAGGTATGGCCAGTCATTGAACTTTCGGCTTACCTTTGGACTCAACTTATATTAAGCCTACATTTTTTTAACTGAAACCTGATAAAGAGAAATTATGTGGAATTGGTCTGATGATTCAGTATGAGGCTTCTATGAATCCAGAAAAGCTTTAGACATAGTAGACAGAACTTTGCGTGATATATGCAATACACACATACATTGTGGAAATAAATTAATAACTTTGGGAGAAGATTTCTGTCAAACACTTCCTCTTAAAAAAATTGTTCTTAAAGTATGTCTGTATCAGAAACTATTAAGTCATTATTTTTTGAAGTTTTTTTTGTGTATTTTTGAATTAAATACAGACGTTCGTTTGGTTGATGGAAATTTTTTTTTAATTACTTCTAGAACTTCGAGAGGGAAAATTAAAATAACTAATTATTCATAAAAAAAGGAAATCAATAATGAATTGATAAATATTAAGTAAAAGTTAGCAATATTTATTTAATAGTATAATTCTTACTTCTCATAGTTATTACCTTATTATTTTTTTAAACAAAATTTTGAAGCTATGAAAGGAAATACAACAACTTATCAAAGCATGGATTATGCCACTTACAAAGGTGTCTATTAATTGTATTATTGTATTTACATAAATTTCGATATTGAAATATTGAGCAATACTTGTAAAGGTTGGCCACCGCATGAGTTAAATTTTAAAGTTAGAGTAGTATTTATTTTCATAAGAAATTTGTGTATAGCAACGGTTTGTGCAACGGCACACAATTAAAGATTAAAAAATTATTTAGGTTTTATATTAGAGCTAAAATTATAACAGTAAAAAAACTTGGAAATACAGTATTCATACCGAAAATCATTTTAAATATAGGTTATAATACCTCGTCGTTTCATCCTTGACAGAAAGCTCTTTTTTTAGTCTTGGCATTCGCTTCGACAATTAACAAATTTTAAGAAATGAAAGTGGCTTCAAATTTTATGCTTTGTAGTCAAGTTACTTGTGTCCTTGTTATTTCAAAAATTTTATTTTATTTTAATAAGATGGTATCAACTCTTTTATGGCTATCACAAACGAAAACAAAAGTATTTTTAAAGTATGTGATTTCGGTGTTATTTTTTTGCTGGATTGAGTGCAACTACGCGTAAAACGTTCAGTAGTAACTGAAACTCTAACTTGTAAATAAAATAAGTTAATACATTGGCTTACCACGATTATAGTGTGGTTAAATTGTCCAGGTGCATGTCATGCAGCGCCACCCTTGGTGTCAAAATCATGCAACCACGGGTACCCAGATTATACGTCAACAGCATACACCGATGCACACTTCTAGTAATAATCAATTAATCAGCAAAAAATTAGTATATTTATTTATCTAATAATGGATGTTATCATAAAAACAGGCTTTAGGAGTATCACACAATCGATTTATTTTAACTTACTTTGAAGCCTTAAAAAAAGGTAAACAGTTGGTTGAAAGAAGTCATGTGTGCGATGTTACAGTATTTCAAAGTGATGGAGTTAGCAATTTGACAACTGCCGTCGTAATAAGGAAGACCTTGGTAACTTCAGCTCCCTACATAATTAATCTGCATGTACGTTTTATTTAAATTATTTAAAAATTGTCTAAGTTTCAATGCACATGAAAATCACCTTTATTTACAGTTGGATACTCATCGAAATTTATGTAATCTTACTCCATCCGTCTTTGCGCTACTGTTACTCTGAAAAATACAGCACTTTCTTACACCCATATTTCATAAGCGTTTAAATAATAGAAATCACAATAATC
This sequence comes from Copidosoma floridanum, assembly GCF_000648655.2. Next base: position 304,807 of record NW_019380359.1, on the reverse strand, counting down.
ACGTCTTATTTCACATATGTTTATCTGTTTTTGTCGTCTACTTCTGAGAGTGTGCTCTGGATCAAAAATTAAGGAGGCTTCATTAATATATTGTTACATTTAAACAATTTACAACTATTTTTGGCACCACATAGCTCATTTTTATACATTTGTATAACTACAATTTCATAATATTGATACTATTCATGCAATCGTGATAATAACATCTGTGAATTAGACATAATACTGTTATTCTTTTCTTAATTAAGCAAAAATGACAGTAATTTGGTACCCCAGATTTCCTATTTTCACCACTACGCACGCTAGTGTCAACTCATATATCCTCTCCCATCACTTGCACCTGGCCAATAAGGTATTTTCACTTGTGACGTCATTCCAAGATGGCACGATCACTGGGTTTTTTTTTAAATTTGCACCAAATGTGCAAAACCAGCTGTAAAATTCACGAGGACGTCCCAACTAGTGATAATGCGTTTAAAAACTTCAGGTTTTAATAAGCTATCGAATGAACATTAAACTTCTTACATCTTTACTTGGTAAGCAATGCAAAAAAATAAATGGAATTAACAGGGGCATAAAGTTGATTAGAAAAACATTTCATTTTTTGTGTTTACCATGATCCAGTTCTAACGAATTTGAAATATAGTCAATAGCGATTCCCGATGCATTAGAGGAAATTTTTCGTTTGTTTGCCAAAAGTGTAGTTTTAATGAAAATCAGTACAGAAAAAAAAGTACTGCAATCAGGCGGATTGTACCCGTCTAGTATACATATAAATGGTTGCAATCCTCCTCGCCTCTGCGATCATAACAAAGTCCCATAACCTCTGACGAGCTGTCGAAATTGAAGCAGTAAGTGGCAAAAACATGAATAAAAGTTGTTGTATAAGTGGTTGTTACAACAAATCTGTGAAATCTTTTTTTCGTATTCCATCTGTGATTTCTCCGGATAATCAAAAATACAAAAGTATCAGTGCAGAGGAACGAAATGAAATTATTTCTTATCTATGAAAAGACAACAACATTTCGCAGATTTATCGTGACAACCACTTATACAACAACTTTTATTCATGTTTTTGCCACACACTGCTTCAATTTTGACAGCTCGACAGAGGTTATGGGACTTTGGTATGATCGCGGAGGCGAGGAGGCTTGCAACCATATATATGTATACTAGACGGGTACAATCCGCCTGATTGCAGTACTTTTTTTTCTGTACTGATTTTCATTAAAACTACACTTTTGGCAAACAAACGAAAAATTTCCTCTAATGCATCGGGAATCGCTATTGACTATATTTCAAATTCGTTATAACTGGATCATGGTAAGCACAAAAAATAAAATTTTTTTCTAATCAACTGTATTCCCGTGATAATTCCATTCATTTTTTGCATTGCTTACTAAGTGAAGGTGTAAAAAATTTAGAGTTCATTCGATAGCTTATTAAAACCTGAAGTTTTTAAACGCATTATCATTAGTTGGGACGTCCTCGTGAATTTCACAGCTAGTTTTGCACATTTGGTGCAAATTAAAAAAAAAAACCCAGTGATCGCGCCATCTTGGAATGACGTCACAAATGAAAATACCTCATATTATGCTATATCATGGTATGTGGCACGTTGCTCCTTTAAAAGAAGAAAGAAAGTTATAGTTTTGGTAGGGGTGCAAATCTAAAAAATATTGCTATACGTTTATAAAGTATTTCTTACAAGAAATTGTGGTATACGGTGTATAAAACGTAACTCTATTAACAATATCTGTTACATTGGTCAATAACAAAAAGGTGGTAAGGTGGTGAGACCATTTTTTCTCTTGATATTAAAAACTCTTATTCAATACTCTTTAAGGAGGTTCGATTCAGTCTTTAAACACTAGAAATGGAGAACTAAACTATCTTATAAGCTTTTTAAATTGATCAAATAAAATATTGTTATTGCCAAAAATTATACTAAATAAACTTAGTTCCAAATTTTTGGCATGGCAATTTAAAAAGTAACAAGTCATATGGCCACTAAATGCAAGTTAATAGGGATGTGCTTTTTTCTGGGCTGAATGTCAAAAGGAAGTCAAAGGTGTGGAAAGCTCATGGCATAACCAACAAGATACAATTAAGTACATTTCTATGACGTTAATGCATCACTTTTATAGACCTAACCAAAATATCTAATTCTGCTTTGAAAAATCATCATTTTCTCGATAGTTAAAATGGATTGAGAATTGAGATTAAAAAACAGACTCATGTAAATTCACAGTATAAAAAGTAAAAACGTCAATATTTCCGATTTTCTAACTATTAGTAAGATATATTGTTATAAGGTCCTAACATTCATCCCGTTACAGCCCACGCTGAATTGTCCATTTTCTATTTTTAAATAAAATATAAGAAATTTTAAAACACTGTGATTGCCATGGACTTATAGTAATAATCAATTAATCAGCAAAAAATTAGTTTTAGTATGGAATCTGAGGTGGTGATCATCGACTTCACAACTTAAAAAAAAAGGTAAGTGTATTTACGCTATCAGCGTGGCACGATTTTTATATTTTATGTCACTTACTTCTTTTTATTAATCTCTGACGAAAATTATTACAAATTTTTAAAATTTTTATTTAACTATTCATAACTTAATTACGGTGTAAGATATTTGATTTGTAGATATGTTATAACACGCAGAATTATCTGGTGAATCGATTGGTATAAATAAATCATCATCAACAAAAATGTTACTTATACCTTTTTTCCGTTGGATGGAAGCATGTACGTGGCACATGTTACGNGAGAAGGTCGCCTTAACCCTCCTCGAGGAGCATTGCGTGGTGAAAAAGCACATGTGAACAGTCACAGAGGTAATTGCCCGAAAAAGTCGCACTATGGCCGGGAATTGAACCACGGTCTCCCGCGTGCCAATCCACGACCTAGCCGACCGAGCCACCGCACGCTCGCTTTGAGATAAATCATATAAACTATTAAATTTACCTGTACCACTTAAAATTGACCTAAGAAACAATGATGACACAAAGAAAGTTGCATTCTGTAAACATTCGTTCGATTTGATGTATGCTTGACTAAACAATGAACAAAAAAATATCTTCAAAATTGTATGTAAAAACGTTGAAAAGAACTATTTTATAGATGGTCCTGAAGGATCAGGAATAACATTTCTCATAAAACAAATGCATTACTTCATATCTTAAAGAAAAATCATTGTGTCAATAACATGGACTGAGATTGCGTCAGTACTACTACCAAAAGGTATGACCAGTCATAAAAGTTTTCACTTACCTTTGGATATACATAATATTGAGCCTGCATTTTTTTAAATCGTATTTAAAAAAAAGACATTGTGTAAAATCGATTTGATGCTTTAATATAAGGCTTCTATGATTCTCAAAAAAACTTTAGAGAAAGTAGACAAAACTTTGCGTGATGTATGCAATACGCACATACATTTTAAAAATAAATTAACAATTTTGGGAGGAGATTTCCATCTAATAGTTCCCGTTACAAAAATGGTTACAGAAGTTTGGATATACAAAAAACTGTAAGGTCATCATTTTTTTTAAGTTTCTTTTGTGTATTTTTGAATTAAATACAAACATTCGTTTGATTCATAAAAACTTTTCTTCATTCATTTGTAGAAAATAGGGAGCGAAAACTTCAATCATGGATCATTCCTGAGAAATGGGAGGTCATAAAAGTAAGGAATTTGTGCATAGCAGACGGTTTGTGCAACGGCATACAAGTGAAGATTCGAAAGTTATTTGAGTATAAAATTAAATCTAAAATTATCACCGACGAAAATCTTGGAAATAGGGTACTTGTATCAAAAACTACTTTTAGTATAGGTAATGCCTCGTCATTACCTTTCATGCTTTACAGAAAGCATTTTTCTTTAGTCTTGGCATTTGCAATGACAATTAACAAATCTCAAGGAAAAAGTTTTAATAAAGTGGGTAGATATTTCTGAAAGCCTGTATTTTTGTATGGACAACTATACGTATCGTTATTAAGTTGCAAAACTAAAAAAAGGATATCCATGCAAACTGAACGTAAAAATAATTCAAAAAAAGAAAACGTTGTTTGGAAAGAAATTGGAATTGAAAGTCATGACGTTTATTAGAACAACAACATTAAGTTGTAGCATATGACACGATATGTTATATTTCATTATGTCACAATTTTGATAGGAATCATTCAAGAACAAATTTTGATTCAGAATAACTATTCATAACATTTTCCTGAATAAGATTCTTCTTTCAANGCCATTTGAAAAGTTTTTCAGGTACAAAATACTTTTCGAAGTAGCGTAATATTTTATTATTAAAAAAAAAGACGTAATAACATCTTAGGATGGGAATAATAAAGCTAATTTTATATTGCAGATTCTTAAGAAAGTTTGATAATTTTTATAAAATCCCTGAAATGCAGTTGTACTTTTAAAAATAGATATGTGATTCTAAACTTTTAAAAATAGTTTGTTAGGTGACTACAAGAAACAGTATTTTCAGAAGAAAAAGCAAGGAATTCGTTGTCAGATTTTGGAAACTAGAAATAATAAATCCAATATAGTAGAATAAAGATGAGAATTCAACACGTCAAGGACAGCGAGGATCAGAAATTAGAATTTTTAACTGATTATTTCAACTTTAACTAACGATAAGTGAGTGGTTGGCAAGAAAAAATATACGTATTTTATAACAATAGAAAAAAATCATTTCTTTAGTTGGCGATGATGATTCTTTATTATTCCTCATACTGATTACAATAATAAGGTCGATTTTTATTTACTTGTACTGCAAAGAAGTGTTGTATGCCCAATGATACAGTACACCACGAGCATTTCAGAATTTCAATTTCGTCACACAACATACAGTTTGTACCAGTCTTTTTGAAACAAAAATTAGCGGGTATTTCAAAAGGACCAGGCTTATCTGGAATGTGAAAAGAAAAGAGAGCTGATTGTAGATAAGCAACTGAACTTTCAGAATATTGTTCCTCAAGTGCAAGTCAATTTTATAACCATACAAAAAGGTGAGATCTGAAAAAAACTTCACAAAGTTTTTCCAGGATCTGAAAGTTGATAAATCGAGTAGTTGTATGAAACCGGTTGTTCCAGCTGGTATAGTAAGAACTTTTATTTCTTTATCGTTTTTCTCAATGTTCATTAATATCTTCTCTTTTTCAACCATCCAAGAGTCTAGACACGAAATCGACCTCTTACTGGCTATTAGTATGAATACCTTTTTGAACCATTCAGTGACTAGATCAGACATTCTCGGTTTTTTTTTTTTTTTTTTTTTTTATAAATTGTAAGCTGTAGAGACGCAGCAGTGCCAGCGAGAAAGGACAAGAAAAATGCAAACCGTTGGAACTTATACGGACAAATATAAATTGCAATCACATGTATATTGACAATTTTAAAATAGTGCTGACAGTTGGCATAATTTTTCCATCGTATTATTATATATCCTAGAAGCATGTAATGCCTGCATAAGTTCTAGTCTCTGAAAATACATGATATAAAGTAGATACAAAAACGAAATAATATTATATTGTTATACGTGAGTATTAGTTTTACAATAACTGTTTTAATTAAATAAATATCTTTAATTTAAATATAAATTCTTTCATACAAGTTTACTATGAAAAATTATAATTTTTCAATATTAAAACATTGAATTAGAACATGTAAAGTCACATACATAGGAATAATTTGGACAACCAATTTTGAGATAAAATGAATTTCTCATTACACAAAAAAGATTCTTCTCTTGCACGTTGCTCATTATCCATTGTTTTTTGATACAGTATAAAAATATCGTGTCATGGTTTTTATAAACATTTTTTAATGCAATCAGTAATCTTATAAAAAATAAAAGAAAAAAGACTAGCGCACCATAACATGACTTAAATTATAATATGAAAGTGTGCTAACAAATTGTATAGAAAAAATGATTATTAACCTGGCTCATCATCGTAACTATATCCATTTGTGTGACACTAGTATTTTATGTCTGAAAACATTGGGTAGCAGCCTCATAAGACCAATGCTAAAATTTTAGATTTTGAATGTATTTTTTTTTCTTGTCTACAACGTGCTCTAAAATTAAAACTGTACGTCTATTCAGCGATATTTTACCATAGGTTTTAGTTTGGGTGGAATAGCTCAAGATCAAAAAAGGTAATGAGCTGCCTCAACATATTTATGAAATGTGGCTAAAAAGGCCTACAACAAATACTGAAGTTACTAGGACAACGAATTTAAAAAACGTGACAGGGCTCTGAAGGGTTCTTAGCAAAGGGGTTTGTAAAATAGCTGAGAGGGAGAGTGTAAAGAGTAATTGTGTTTTAATATGGCATAATAACTAATATAGTTTTAGTACTTTTAGGGTCGCAGCTGAAGGGTAGCACAAGGGAATTCTCAAAAATTGTGAGGGGGGCTCATTGAGTTATTCAGTTATCAAGCTAAAAAATTATGATGGATGGTCGAGGAGGCGGAGAAAGCTATACAAAATCTTAACCCCATAGAAATAACGTAGAAACCAATAAAATTCGATTTTATTGAGAAGGGTGTGATGAGCGGGCTGAGAGGGACTCATCAAAAATGAGCACGGAATTGCGAGGTCAGACATTAGTAGAAAGATTACTGACTGCAATGCTACGGAGCGAGCTCACTTTTTGCCACAGTTCCAAGCGCCCTGTCGTAGCCAAGTGGTCCAACCAGGTGCATATTTTTTTTTTTTTTATTTGAGAAGCGAGGAGAGGGTATGCCAAGTGTGTGCCTACGGTTTTGCGTGGAAATAGGCATGTAGGCACATACTTTGGAGACGCTTGGAAGTGGTATACTGAATATGCGCCTATGAAGAGAGGAGTGGAAATGACTACACTATATAGCTATATGACCGCGTATAGCATAGCAAAAGTAAGCGATGAGTGCGAAGTGCGACGAGTGTTTCTTGCTAAGGATACTTCTTAAATAAGATTTTAGAGATAAAGAGGGAATCGAGAAAAAAAAGTTTTAACATGAATGATTCAAAAATAAAAAAAACCTTTTCTTTTATTTTACGATTCTCTATATCATATAAAAGTATAAGAGAGGCCAGCCATATGGTTTTTATAGAATAAGATCATACAACTAAATGCTTATAATTGTAAGCATAGATTCTTGAGGCATTTATTTTTTAACTTTTTTTGTACTTTGGATTTTTTATATCATGGTATGGTGTATCAAAAAAAGTGCATTTGATAAATATTTCGCTTAAACTATTTTTTGAGGCTGAATGTATGGCTATGACCACCTTAAATACAATTTATTATTTTGACTTATCATGATCGCTATAAACTATAGGCCAAACTGCGCAGGGTATCAATGAACATATGTGACTTCAAATCGTATGGTATCTGAAGTTTGGGTAGCAGAGATGGTAGTGGCTGAGGGTAGATAGTGGCTTATGCTACTGGTGAGATAGTTTTGCAATTCCATTTGCCATCAGATTTTTTTTATGCAATTAATCATTCTGTTTTAATTATTTATCATGACTTTCATTTTAATTTGAATTTTTTTATTTTGGTAAAAATTATTTTAATCTTGAGATTAAGTTGATAAATTCAACTCTACAAGATCTTAAATGTTTGTTGGTTCTTACTTTTGAATGATGTATTAAACTTTAGTATCTTATTAATATTGGTACAAAAATTTTCTAATTTTTAAATTTAATTTAATCCTTAGCAAGATCTTATCCTATACAGCACGAGTTTATTTATTTTTAATTTTCTCATTCCTTAAGGTTGTTAGTTGTTTTTTTTTTGTTTTTTTTTTCTCTTACAATAATAACTTTATTTTGACGAGATCAATATCATGCAATTCTTAATAGATTTTACTCATCTGAGTTTGTAATTTATATTAATATACATTTAAATGCTCACTGCAACTAAGAAAAATGATGTAGTTTGGTTTGTTTTAAAATATTTTTTACGAATGTTTGATGACGAAAAACATTATGTTGCAATAATCCACTAAGACTTTGAATTTGCATTTATAAATAGTTAAATGATTTCAAATGATTTGCATTACTGCTGAGGAAACAGTAAAACTTTTGGCGGTAGCTATTTGAAGTGTTAAATAACTGTGTGGGTATTTCAAAATTGTGTCCTGAAAATTTTCTTCTTGGTAACTTTTTTACTCATGATACAAGCTATTACGGACAATCATAAGCTTAGGCTCGCTTTTTTTTATATCGAAATTTGTGTAACAAGTAGAACATTTCGATTATTAAGTCATTAAAGCCATTTGAAAAGTTTTTCAGGTACAAAATACTTTTCGAAGTAGCGTAATATTTTATTATTAAAAAAAAAGACGTAATAACATCTTAGGATGGGAATAATAAAGCTAATTTTATATTGCAGATTCTTAAGAAAGTTTGATAATTTTTATAAAATCCCTGAAATGCAGTTGTACTTTTAAAAATAGATATGTGATTCTAAACTTTTAAAAATAGTTTGTTAGGTGACTACAAGAAACAGTATTTTCAGAAGAAAAAGCAAGGAATTCGTTGTCAGATTTTGGAAACTAGAAATAATAAATCCAATATAGTAGAATAAAGATGAGAATTCAACACGTCAAGGACAGCGAGGATCAGAAATTAGAATTTTTAACTGATTATTTCAACTTTAACTAACGATAAGTGAGTGGTTGGCAAGAAAAAATATACGTATTTTATAACAATAGAAAAAAATCATTTCTTTAGTTGGCGATGATGATTCTTTATTATTCCTCATACTGATTACAATAATAAGGTCGATTTTTATTTACTTGTACTGCAAAGAAGTGTTGTATGCCCAATGATACAGTACACCACGAGCATTTCAGAATTTCAATTTCGTCACACAACATACAGTTTGTACCAGTCTTTTTGAAACAAAAATTAGCGGGTATTTCAAAAGGACCAGGCTTATCTGGAATGTGAAAAGAAAAGAGAGCTGATTGTAGATAAGCAACTGAACTTTCAGAATATTGTTCCTCAAGTGCAAGTCAATTTTATAACCATACAAAAAGGTGAGATCTGAAAAAAACTTCACAAAGTTTTTCCAGGATCTGAAAGTTGATAAATCGAGTAGTTGTATGAAACCGGTTGTTCCAGCTGGTATAGTAAGAACTTTTATTTCTTTATCGTTTTTCTCAATGTTCATTAATATCTTCTCTTTTTCAACCATCCAAGAGTCTAGACACGAAATCGACCTCTTACTGGCTATTAGTATGAATACCTTTTTGAACCATTCAGTGACTAGATCAGAGGCTAATTTTTCTGATTTGGAGGAGTAAATTACAATATTTTCTAATTAATATATGTTTTTCTTGACTATTTGTCCGAACTTACCATTTGCCTCTTGCAGAACTATACGTAAGGATGATTTTAATTCATCATCTGCATTTATTGAGGGTTGGATTATACAACTATGTGTTAAAGACGTTAACAATTGCGCGACACATTCAATCCTTAAAGAATTCTTTACTAACAGTGTATGACGTGCATGTATTTCTAAATCAAAACTTGATTGATCGGTGTCGTACACATTTGCTGCTCCGATTTGCAATATCTCTAATTTCACATGTCCTAAAAATTTAGAGGCACTTTCTCAAAGCTCGGCTGCTTAATAATTGTTTTTGTGTCACGAATTTATTAGTTCTTGTAAATACAATTTGATGTTGTATTTTAAATGCATGCAACCATTTAGATAATGCTTTAAATAAATTAGCAGATAATCCAACATCTTTTCTGACTTCCAAAGCCCATTGCCTTGAATCGATATCATGTATAGCTACAGATTTTTCAGATGCTGCATTACACTTTTCCAAAACGTACTCTGATACAGGATACAATTAATCAATTCTTCCACCACCCTCGTTGAATTGTTTTCTTCAATCGATGCAGTATCATCTGATTCAAAACTTTTTTGAACTTTTGTTGTACTGACTCAAAATTTTTTTTTTTTCTTTTTCCTGAATGCCAAAATTGCATTGTTGTTTTTTAACTCAAAATCAATCTGTTTATTAGATTTATAGTTGTAAGTCATGCAATTATCAACAGAGTAATCATCATTATGATCTTTAACTGCAACAGTTCAGGTACTGCACTACAATCGTTGAAACTTTAACTGTCGTGGGTATTAACAAATACTTGAAAATTGAATACATCTTCTATCAGATTTTCTAGGTGAAAAGCAAATGATATTTCTTGTTTTATTGTAACGGATTTTCCTCAAAAATTGGATCCTTAAAAGTTTGATTTAGTACTTTTAGAATATTTCTTGGATTCGTGAACATTATGTACGTAGCTATAAATTTTAAATTTACAATTAAATCTAATACTGTTTGATTAATTGAACCATCAAAAGGTAAGAGTACACCAATATTTCTCTTGATTCTTTCAAACACACATAACTGTATGACAGGTAAGTTGAAACAAAACAAAAAAAAAGCTTAACATAAAATATGAAACAAAGGTCTTAAAGAACTTGCATTCATTCACAATTACCTTAGTGTACGTGGAGGTACAACTTACACAAAGCTGGT